>CP136066.1:88224098-88261038 GCA_032622095.1 Siphonodentalium dalli | reverse complement strand
ATAAATTAAATGAGTTAGATATTCCTTTTGCGGTGTCCAGACGTTCAAAGTCAATAATATTGTCAACACATTATATTTACACACAAACAAGAACATATTTTAAAGCATATGTTTCAATATAAAAAATTATTTTCTGATAGAAATAACAAGATTTGGTCAGTCTGGAAAATATGATGTAGTATTTTCTAAATATTCTAACGTTCGAGGTCATTCTGCACAGAATGATAAAAAAAGAAACTACGCGCACAATAAAATTATTCTGGATAGCGGTAAGTTCGGAATTATATTTATCACATAATTTGCCCATAAAAGCAGTTTCATAATTATCGATAAGAGACACGTTTAATATCAGCGCGTGCGATGACGTCACATCGTTCTTCAAATGACTTGCGATCGCTGCGGTTTTTATCGTTGTTTTCGATGAATATTTCGCATTGCTTCGCGTTTATTTGATCATGTGATAAAAAGTATCTCACACTCGTCCTATTTTATACGTAATTTATCAACCTCGTTCACTAAATTCTATTTGAGCCTCGGTAAACCTCGGCTCAAATCGAATTTAGTGAACTCGGTTGATAAATTCCGTATAAAATAGAAACTCATGTGAGATCCTCTATATATCTTTAATTATATTCCATAATCATTATTGATCTGAAAATTGATGAAGAAAAAAAAAATTCCTACAGAAATATTGCTATGAAGCAACTTAAAATGAAATTCCCACTATCTAAACAACACCCGTTAATTTCGCAGGATATATTTTCTTACCAAGACCCGTTTGTAGGCAGTACTCTTGTCACAAAAGGGTGAAAATATGAGAACTCGTTTCGTCTCCATTTCAGGAACAAAAAGTGGATGACCGATGAAGCTATGAAATTGATCAAACTGGAATTATGACCAAAACTTTTTTTTTCATGGGTTGGTTTGGGGTAGCTAGCCCCGGGATTGTCGAAAGGGCCGAAGGGCCCTTTCCTTAATCCCTCGTGGTATTGATTTTTTTATTGGAGAAATAAGAGGGGGAGAAAAAAAAATGAAAAAAAAGATAGCAATTTCTAGATTCTTTTTGGAGTTCATTTTCTTCCTTCTGATGGTCTTGGATGCTTTGAGTATTCCAGTCTGTATTGTCCATATGTCTCTGTTGGAATTACTTCTACAGTGCCAGATGTTTTTTCGTCTTTGTCTTTATGCCAGTAGATCTGGCGATCCCGCAGCAGGAAGAATTCGTATTTGGTGAGATGGTAAGGCCTTCCTGCTGCACGGGTTGTTACGAACGCAATCTTTAGCTTTTGTCGTTGTTTTTCCATCTGTTCTTTAGTGATGGACGTCGCCGGCTTCTCGTCATACCTCGGCGTCGGAGGGGCGGTGATGGTAGATTCCGCCCCTGGTGGAGAATGGCTGGGTGGTGTTTCCATCTCCACATCGAAACTGGCGGCAGGAACATCGGGGGTGGAATCCGTGTCACTGTCTCCGCTCGTCTCTGTGTCAACAGCAGGGACCTCCGGCAGATCTACGGAGTCCCTGCTAGCTGGTCTAATGTCACCTATCTCCATGCAGGCCGGGTCGTCTGGGCGTCTCTCAGACAACTCAGGCCTACCGGTTGTGACACTGGATGGCTGAACCACACGGGGAGGGGTGACTGGCCGATCTACAGTCACCCCCTTCTGCTTCTTCCATTTAGCCCGTCTGGCTGCGTCCCTTCTCCTTCGAGCTGGCGTCTTTCTCTTAGGAGGCTCCTCTTCCATTGTACGGCTGGTCTTGGTCTTGGCATTCCTGCTCCGGGTAGAAGATCTCTGGATTCCAGTATCTTCCGTCCGGAATTCAATAGAGAAAGTCAAATAGCCTCTGTTAGACTGGAGATTCCAGCTAACAATATCCGCAACTTGAGATCTCTCTATCGCTGCTAACGCGGCGTCAGGGATTAGCTCCATTGTCCGTCGCACTAAGCCTAATCCAAAACCGTCTCACTCGCCGGCATCAGCACGAGGGCGGTTGCTTCCAATAAGGGTTACAGACCGCACAACTCACTCGTACCGATGCTCTGAGATGGAGGAACTAATACAGTCAAGCAATTCTGACTGCCTCGCTCCACTCCATGCCAGAGTATGACCAAAACAATTCCTGGACCCCCTTTTATACCCGTTCATCCAAGCTAATGGTGTTGTGTTTAGTCGAGATAATATGGACTGAGTACCACTTGGGAAGCTGAGTAAAATTCCCTTGGTTGTTTTGACAGTGGAGACGATTATCCCATAATCTTGGGAGATTACACTTTCGCGCTTTTGTGATGTTCCCCGGGGTGAGTTCAATTCAGTTGATGGCCATCACGTTTGTTTGTATAACGAAAAGTGAAATTGTGACAACTCCTCATAGAAACATGTTCATCACCACGTGTTTGCAATCCAGTTCCCTCGGTTGTTTTGACAGTGGAGAAGATCATCTATAATCTTGGGAGATAACGCTTTCGCGCTTTTGTGATCTTTCGCGGTTGAGTTCAGTTCAGTTGATGGTCATCACGTTTGTTTGTATAACCTATAGTGAAATTGTGACAACTCCTCGAACAAACAAGACCATCACCACGTGTTCAGTCCAAATGTGATCAAACGTTCATTGTTACCTCAGAAAAAGTTCATGAACACAGGGAGCAAAAACGTGTCTGCTGAAATATAATATTCGAATTATACTGAATTTGGCTATGGAAGGATGGGTGGGAGTTAAAAAAAAGAAGAAGAAACGGGTTCTGACACTCACACATGAGTGGAAGGCGGGCATTGCACCATCAAGAGTTGAGGAGCCCCGATCGACCTTAAGTCAGCCGGTCGGCACTGCACCCTCTTCCTAGCGTTGAGCCCGTAGTATACGCCCTGAATACAACATACTAAGGCAACGGGGTGCATGCAAGCACTAACCAGGGCAGCAGTTTAAAACAAGAAAACCATAGTCAGAAATGGTAACGCCACCAAGATCATATTATTAGCCATAAATATAAATCATAATATAAAATATATTGGTTACATGAATGGACCGCCTCCGAATTCCGTTAAGACAAGTAATTCTTCAAATTATTACAATGAACTACGGCTTATAAATTACTGCAGGTTTCTCATTCGCCACACCAGAATGCTTCTAAATGCCGCGGATCAAAGCTAAGAGTGCATGGCACAGCCATTGTTCATAGACATTTTACAGATAGCGAGAATGATGCATGCTGGGAACGAAAGTATCCACAGCAAAGCCATGTGCTTACGGCCGCATGCGTTTATTATAGGGGATTTATGGTGGGCCTATAAAACTAATTTATATAACTTTGTTATCTGGCATAGTTTATGCGTGAAATTTTAAACATATATACCATGGACATATACCCCTTCCAGAATGTTGAAAAACATTTTCAGTTTCTCATCGTATTTTTATAGACGAAATAGTTCGAAATTTCAGAAAATTGCGCTAACTGCTCAATGTTTTAATGTGTTACAAAACGTCTGATAAAAATAGTTCTATCGGGAATATTCACACCATTTTTTTTCAGAGAACATAGAGTAAACATAGTCCTATCGGGTTATCGTAAAGGAGATTAATTAAAACCCTCAGACTGCCGAAACTGACGACCTTAAATTCGCTGTTTCGTGTCCCACGGAAATGAAACTTGTCTGTCCATTGATCACGTTATTTATTTGACATAGTATTTTTTTCTGTTGTATTTGAACACTTGTTGCACGTGCAGGCTGCACGATCATAATAACTTCAACCGATAAGCGCCGACTGATACCCGCGCAACAGTTTGTCTCAAATAAATTGTTATCAAAACGCAGGTTTATGGCCGCGGACATAAGCCGATTAAGTGTAATGTAATTTATCCATGAACTTGACTGAAAAATTGTGATTCTATCACCATTAGGCACGAAAATGGGACCTCTAAACAGGCAAGTTTTATTTTCGGGGGACACGAACAAGCGAATTTATTGTCGGCAGTTTCGGCAGTCTGAGGGTTAATTAATCCCGAATTAAACGGAACTACTTTACGATAGTCCGATAGGACTATGTTTACTCTATGCATGTTCTCTGAACAAATAGTGTGAATATTCCAGATAGAACTCTTTTTATCAGACGTTGTGTAACACCTTAAAACATTGGGAAGTTATAGCGCAAACCGAAATGTGTTGTCTTGCAAGATATCCCACCGCTTTAGCTAAATTTACCTTCCTACAATATCCAGAGAGGATCATATATTATATACCCACGGTTTTAATTATAGAATATAAAATATATTGGTTTCGCGAATGACCAACTCAGAATTCCGTTAAAATAACAATAACAACCAGCACATATACCAAACCGTTTTACTGGACTTGGCCTACTGGTCGCGTAGTTCCGACTTTTAAATAAACGGAATTTCCAACTCTATAAATAAAAGCCCCACAAGAATTCATTCGCCCTGTCCACCATCAAACTCTCTGCAGCTAGATACACCACAGGTGGCGTAACAATCCATGCACTTCATAAAATGAGATCAACTAAGTTAAATACACACAACTCTTGTAAACAAGGTAAGTCTTTATCGCCGGTCTAGATTCGGAATGGGGGAGGGGGCTTTGCTTCTTGTTATGGTGGCATGCACCACATACACAGTAGGCAAACACCGGTTGTAGGAGAGGGCTAACAGCCCTTTCAAATCTTCCCGGGGATCATCCCAAACTCCAAAACCAGGCTACTGATTTTGGCGTAATGTTGGTCTGCGGGGTATAACAACTGTGTATCTGTATGTGGTACGACCTTATAGTAACAAAATCTGGCTTTTGCAGGACGGTGAGAGGAGAGCTTGTGATGTTCTCACAGGGCCGACTTGAATGAATCTAAGTCGGCAGCGTTTACTGTGGTGTCGTTCTATCCGTTCCAGTCAATCACGGTCCTTGGAAAGAAGGATGTTCCAAATTGAATCGTGTTTGTCGGAATCAGTTCGAATGCACTTTCGTTGTTATTCAGTTTTTCTAAGATGTTTTCACTGATGAAATTCCTCTTTCTCCTTGGTCTATAATTGGTCAGGTAGTTTTCGGAATTTATACCTGAGACCGACCCCTTCACCACTTTATAAAATAATGCTAGTCTTCTTGATTCTA
The DNA here is from genome assembly GCA_032622095.1 of Siphonodentalium dalli. Taxonomy (NCBI): domain Eukaryota; kingdom Metazoa; phylum Mollusca; class Scaphopoda; order Gadilida; family Siphonodentaliidae; genus Siphonodentalium; species Siphonodentalium dalli. The sequence continues at coordinate 88,255,924 of CP136066.1, read as the reverse complement.
CTGATGGTGATTCCAGTTTATTCAGCATGGTTGTTACTCAGAAATAAGACAGTTTTCACATCTTTTTATTGACACACGATTTCCTGCATCTCTCACCTGCCGCATGTATTCTAGAAATTTACGGACTAAAAGACTGTTGTGAATTAACAATGTGTTGTTAGCTCAACTTTACTTTGTAAAGTTTGAGCTATTGCCATGGTATCCGTCGTCCATGCGTGTGTGATTCGTCAAAAAAATTTCTTTAGCACGGGCTACATGTCGTACCTTTGGTTGGATCATTATAAAATTTGTCATAGCTGTTGACATTGACATGTAGATGGGAACGAGTCATTTTGGGGTCATTCGGAAAAAAAAACATGGCCGCCAACGGCCATCTTGGATTTCAAAATTCAATCCATTATCACGGGCTACAGGTCTTACTGTTCGTCTGATCATCATGAAATTTGTCATGGATGTTAATATTGACATGTAGATGGGAACGAGTAATTTTGGGATCGATCAGCCATAAAACATGGCCACCGGCAGCCATCTTGGATTTTACTCTTTGCATGACTAAATTGTTTGGCACGGGTTACATGTCATACCTTTGGTCGGATCATAATGATATTTGTCATGGGCATTAACATGTAGATGGGAACGAGTCAATTTGGGGTCATTCGGCAAAAACACATGTCCGCCAACGGCCATTTTGGATTTCAAAATTCAATCCACTAGCACGGGATACAGGCCGGAGTGTTCGTCTGATCATCATGAAATTTGTCGTGGAAGTTAATATTGACATGTGAAGGATATTCTGCGATATTCACAGTGAACACCATTCGAATATGAATTGACCATTGCGATTGACCCCCTCCCATAGAGCCTGACGCATGCATATTACTATAGACGAACATCATTTTTATCACGCAACAACTCAATTATTGACAACTCCCCACCACTTTTCACGATTCATCTGTCCCCCTCCTGTCTTCTACTTTCTCACCCTCTCTCTCTCTTTCTTTCTCTCTCTTTCTCTCCTCTCTCTCTCTCTCTCTCTCTCTCTCTCTCTCTCTCTCTCTCTCTCTCTCTCTCTCTCTCTCTCTCTCTCTCTCACTCCCTGCCTCTTGCTATCCCTAACAATATCTTCGCCCAGTTTCCATCCCTAACTCAAACTTAGTTATATATATCCATTTCTCATAAAAAACATTATTACAATCCTTTCCCGTCTGATCGATACCCCTCCCTCACTTATTGGGGAGGGGCATGTCGCCAAAGAGGAGAAGACTTCATATAAGCCCTCGGGCTTGTTGTCTGATCCTCATTTCCATACATTAACTCTTCTATTTTAGCATATTTGTATCATCTGTATATTATGTTATGTTATGTTGGATTTGGAATTAAAATATGTTTACACTAATATTGACATGTAGATGGGAACGAGTCATCTTGGGGTCATTCGGCCATAAAACATGGCGGCCGGCAGCCATCTTGGATTTTACTCTTTGTATGACTAAATCCTTTGATACAGGCTACAGGTCGTATCTTTGGTGGGATGATCATGAAATTTGTCATGGATGTTGACATGTAAATGGAACGAGTAATTTTGAGGTCAGTCTAAAAAACACATGGCTGCCAGCAGCCATGTTGGATTTCAAAATTCAATCCATTAGCACGGTCTACAGGCCGGAGTGTTCGTCTGATCATCATGAAATTTGTAATGGATGTTAATATTGACATTTAGATGGGAACGAGTCATTGTGGGGTCATTCGGCCAAAATACATGGCCGCCACCAGCCATCTTGGATTTTACTCTTTGCATGACTAAATCCTTTGTCACAGGCTACAGGTCGTAACTTTGGTAGGATCATCATGAAATTTGTCATGGATGTTAATATTGACGAGTCATTTTGGGGTCATTCGGCAAAAAAAAAACATGACTGCCAGCGGCCATCTTGTATTTCAAATTCAATCCATTATTAGCATGGGCTACATGCCGTAGTGTTCATCTGATCATCATGAAATTTGTCGTGGAAGTTAATATTGACATGTAGATGGGAATGTTTCATGTTGGGGTCATTCTGCCAACAACATGGCCGCCGACACCCATCTTGGATTTTACTCTTTGTATGACTAAATCATTTGACACAGGCTACAGGTCGTATCTTTGGTGGGATGATCATGAAATTTGTCATGGAAGTTAACATTGACATGTAAATGGGAACGAGTCAGTTTGGGGTCATTCGGCAAAAAAAAAAATGGCTGCCAGTGGTCATCTTGGATTTCAAAATTCAATCCATTAGCACGGGCCACAGGCCGTACTGTTTGTCTGATCATCATGAAATTTGTAATTTATGTTAATATTGACATGTAGATGGGAACGAGTCATTTTGGGGTCATTCGGCCAAAAACACGGCCGTCAGAAGCCATCTTGGATTTTACTCTTTGCATAACTAAATCCTTTGGCATGGGATACAGGTCGTACGTTTGGTTGGATCATTATGAAATTTGTCATGGCTGTTGACATTGACGTGTAGATGGGAAACGAGTCATTTTGGGGTCATTCGGCAAAAAAAAAAAAGCGGCCATCTTGGATTTCAAAATTCAATCCATTAGCATGGGCTACAGGTCAAACTATTCGCCTGATCATCATGAAATTTGTATATATGTTAATATTGACATGTAGATGGGAAAGAGTCATATTTGGGTCATTCTGCCATAAAACATGGCCGCTGGCAGCCATCTTGGATTTTGCTCCTTGCATGACTAAATCCTTTGGCACAATCTACAGTCCACTTCCGACAGGTGGTAATCACCATACTTCAAATTAATCTTGGTCTATAGATGGAAGCTATCAAATGTTTTTGAATTTCGTTAGAAAACATGCATAGCCGCCAGCAACCATCTTGGATTTTACTTTATATATATATATCTCTTCATGTTGATAATCTAGTATTACTTAGATATTTCAACTTTCCGCATTCCTAATCGCTCCATTGACTGTATCACGTGAAATTATTCCCTTTCCAAGTTGAGCTACAGTGTCATTGACACTTTCATTTATTATGGTAAACTGTGGTTGAATTGCCGTATTGCTGACCATAGTTTTACCACACAAAAAGAACGTTGTAAATTGAGTATGTGGATGTTTTACTACAGTAAAGCACCGTGGAATTACCGTATAGTTTTACTACCCAAAAGTGGACCAGAACACCATTTCTAAATTAACTACGTTTTTTTTACTGTACTCTAGGATATATTGGTCTACTTCCCCCCACCCATGACTCCACCCCACTAATTTTCTTCCTTAATGTTCCCTGTACTGCTTGTTTCGGTTGTTATCGCAAAGAGAAAAAAAGTGGCCGGGGAGACTCCAGACAAGATGGCGTGCATCATGGCGGCCATTTTGCTTTGTATGCACCAGGTCTCTTTGATCGTCATTATAGTAAAGATAACATCACATGCGCTATTTCGAATCAGTGGGTGTTATTGTTATTAGAGCTCCACCCATGCATACATAATGGGACCTGATGAATATCAATCAAAATGGCCGCCAAGATGGACGTCATCATCTCTGGAGTCTATGTACACGTTTTTCGTATTAACAGCCGAACAAAATTAAAGGAGACATTAAGAAAGAAAATTGGTGAGGCGAAGTTGAGTCGGGGGGGGGGGGGGGGATCGACCAACATCTTCTGAACTATAAACCATGTGGAATTACCGTATTACTTACACAGAATTGTAGGTTTACAAACATGTTTTGAATCATAATTTATGGGTTGATTCTGACAGCCTGCCAGTTTGTGGAAGAATTCAGTATCTTAAATTATAGTCTTATATTTGATTCATATCACACAGGCAGCTCACGATTTTCATCTGGGAAAGTTAGAAATAGAATCAGTTCATATATCTTATTTATTTCATAATGTTCTAATATCAACAAAACAGAACAAACATTAACAAACAATAACATGACAGCCATTACACCGGCCGTATATAGTGCAACAATGATAACAGATATGACGAAAGACAACTTAAACATAAGGAACCATGTATGCCGGATAAGCAGAATGCCAAAAGGTCATGTGATTCACAGGATGTACATAGAAGGGTCTGCTGTCTGTGTACTGGTGCATGGTAGGGCGGATCACATCCGTCGTCTGCTGCACAAAGTTTGTGTAAAATCTATCGATCATCGCCATCGTGTCGCATGTGGGGGGTTCGGAGCCTGTAGTCTTGATAGGAAGGTGTTTGGTCTGGCTGGATGCAGGAGACTGGACAGGTGATGTCTGTGGCGACTGTGTTTTTTTGTATGACTTTGGTGGTGATCTGTTTTTGCTAAGACTTGCTGGATGAAGTTTTCGTGTTCTGTTCCTTCTGTTTGCATACCATTGCTGAAATGAGAAGTTAAAGGTTCAATTAACGTTTAGAGTCCCGGATTATTTATACACAGAGTCGGTGTTATTGATTATTGTTGGAATGAAATAAACCCCCAAAAATATATTCAAAACTTATTATCTGAACATTTCCCCACCAATTAAAGATACATATTCCCCAATCAGGGCTGCCGAATTACTAATTGTTTGGCTTCGGGGGTAAAAAATATTTTATTTGAGTCAAGGACCTCACACACAAAAGCTCAGAGTGAACAGATATCGCTTATTTTTTAATAAATATGGTTTTTCAACACCAGTACAATTTGGTGGTCTGGAAAAAAGTCAATGAGCCGATGGTCTCGGACCAATTTGCGGATGGATAATCAAGTGGCTTTTTGTGTTAGATATTTAACAAACCGACCAAATTTCATTGAACAAAATGTTGATAAATAACAGGTATTGGGCAATGTTAAACTACAGTTGACGGTGGTTAGGATTATTTTTGGGCAATTCATCGATTCTGATAACTGAAGTGGCATTTCAAAAACAGTTGTTATATGATGATATGGCCATCGAATCAGATCCTTTGGGCATCCTTCTGCACTTGTATTAAAGTTTCGTCTGTACGTCTCGCACGTGTCTGCTTTTATTACATTCATCCAAATGAATAATAGACCATACCAATGCATACATTCATAGCTGAGTTGGAGAATCCATTCAGTTTATAAATGGTGAAATATAGTGCACCTACCCTAATGTTCCTTCTGGGGACTCGGAATCTCGATGACATGTCATCCAACAGGTCGCTGTCTGGGTAGGCTGATTTCTCGAACATCTCCCTTAGTTCCGCAGTCTGTTCATCGGTGAAGGTTACTCGTGGTGGAGACCAATGGTCACTATCTGGAGATGATTGCTCGCATCTTGATGGGGAAACCTTTGGTGAAACTACTTGGCTCTGTGATTCATCGTCTGAAAATGATATTCTTGCTGAAGTCTTGTCATCTGATATAACCTGTAAAAAGAAGAATTTGAATTGAGTTCTATAAATTAAATGAGTTAGATATTCCTTTTGCGGTGTCCAGACGTTCAAAGTCAATAATATTGTCAACACATTATATTTACACACAAACAAGAACACATTTTAAAGCATATGTTTCAATATAAAAATTTGTTTTCTGATAGAAATAACAAGATTGGGTCATTCGGGAAAATATGTTGTTGTATTTTCTAAATATTCTGACATTCGGGGTCATTCCGCGACAGAATGATAAAAACGAAACTACACAGAATATAATTATCTAGATAGCGGTAAGTTCGGAATTATATATTATATTCCATAATCATTATTGATCTGAAAATTGATGAAGAAACAAATATTTCGTACAGAAACATTTATATTAACCAACTTAAAATTCAATTCCCACTATCTAAACAACACCCGTTCATTTCGCTAGATATATATACTTACCAAGACCCGTTTGTAGTCAGTACTCTTGTCACAAAACGGTGAAAATATTAGAACTCGTTTCGTCTCCATTTCAGGAAAAAAAATTGGATGACCGATGAAGCTATTAAATTGATAAAACTGGAACTATATGACCAAAACCATTCCTGGACCCCTTTTTATACCCGTTCATCCAAGCTAATGGTGTTGTATTTAGTAGAGATAATATGGACTGAGTACCATTTAGGAAGCTGAGTAAAATTCCCTTGGTTGTTTTGACAGTGGAGACGATTATCCCCTAATCTTGGGAGATTACACTTTCGCGCTTTTGTGATCTTCCCCGTTTGAGTTCAATTCAGTTGATGGCCATCACGTTTGTTTGTATAACGTATAGTGAAACTCCCCATAGAAGCACGATCATCACCTCGTGTTCGCAATCCAGTTCCCTTAGTTTTGTTGACAATGGAGACGATTATTTCCTAATCTTGGGAGAATACACTTTCGCGCTTTTATGATCTTCCCCGGTTGAGTTCAGTTCAATACGGATGATCCCTCAGGACTGCATTTCAACCCAGAAGGGAGGCGGAGGCTAAGTGACGCCATTCTGAATGTAATAGAGGTAGCGAGTACTGTGAGTGGCAAATTGAAACGGGACCGTGGCCATTTCACTCCTACCCCTGAGAGGAAACAAGCGGCTAAAACCTCAACCTGATGTGAACAGTTCAGTAGTAAACAGTGTGACGATAACTCTATTGATGTGAATAATTATTCCGTAAATCGTGTTGTAGATGACATGTGTAATGATGATACAAGTGTTGCTCGTGATGTAAATGATAATTGTGATGTAAACATTACAGATTGTGATAGTAATGTAAATGTTTATGTAAATGATAAATTAATTTGTAATGTAACAAATAATAGATATTTCTCAGACAACTGCGACTCACATTTGATGTGTGAAGTCAACGCCAAACCTCAAGTTTATGGTAATGAACACCAATATATCGCAAATGGTAATTGTGCTGTAAACAGCGCATATTATGATGATAATAATGTAAATTTGTATGTAAATGATAAATTAATTTGTAATGTAACAAATAAAAGATATTTCGCAGACGACTGCGACTCAAATTTGATGCGAGAAGTAAACGCCAAACCTCAAGTTTATGGTGATGGTGATGATCAGGAATATATCGAAATATATGATAGGATACGCTCGTATCCAACACACATCGATACTGGTTACACATTTGATACTACGATGCAACTGGTGAATATACATGTAAATAAGAAAACAGAATTCCATGGCGGAAATCAATTAAATGATGGCACAATGTTTACATCACGAAATTTAGTCAATAGCAACTCTCGGTCTGACTTACATGTAAATGATGATGTTGTGAGTGTTGACAGTGTGCACTCTTTGTCTTGTCGATGTTATGTTAGTTCTCATAGTACATTTAAGCATTGTCATTGTACAACAGGTGAGTATCCATTTCAGCATATAAATACCAATGAGGCAACTGCGCATTATGATAACCTTGATGGTATAAGCAATCTTTACCTTGAGAAGCCAGTTGATAACATTTCCTTGTATATGGACAATACGGTCGATGAACAAAGTAATGATTGTACCCTAGCTATTCTCACACTTAACGTCGGAGGGTTAGCAAAGCGACTGAGATACCCAGAATTTCGATCGTTGATAAATGATTATCATTACGCCACCTAGTGTGGTGTTACTTGCATTTGGTTTTTTTATATCGCATGGAGTACAGGGCGAATGTATTCTTGGAGATTGTTTGTACCTTACTCAATCGTACCGATATAATCACGTAGATGCCGAAATTGTAAAGTTAACGCCAGCGGTGTATAATACGTTTATGAAAATATGATAAATCCTATCGATAGAGTCAGGACAGGCTCAAATTGTAAACTTAAAGTCACCGGTGTAATAATATGTTGTTGAAAATATAAATAATCTGATAGCCTGAAAATATTGTATAACCTATTGGGAGCCCATAATAAATGGGAATAACCTATTGGGAGCCCCTGCTGTATTTTATGGAGATTGTTTGTACCTTACTGAATCGTACCGATATAATCACGTAGATGCCGAAGTTGTAAAGTTAACGCCACTGGTGTATAATATGTTTATGATAAATCGTATCGATAGAGTGAGGACAGGCTCAAATTGTAAACTTAAAGTCGAAAATATAAATAATCTGATAGCCTGAAAACATTGTATAACCTGTTGGGAGCCCCTGGTGTAGTGAACTGAATTATGGGTAATTTTAATTGGAGTGCGCATGTCTGTTTTTTTTGTAGTAACGGCCATCTTTTATTTTCTGCATGCGCAGTCTATATGCGTTCTTTTGGGGAAATTCGCTATTTTGGTTAAGTGAAACAATGGTATGAGTTCAATGTTTGTTTGTATATAAGAAAGTATATTGAATTTTGGAGGCCGACAATTGTATCTATTTGAAGATTAAAAGTTGCTTGTGTGTATTTAGCTGTGCATGGTTCGTTAATTAGGCCAGCCTATTGTCATATTAGAACGTCTCCAATAACATACAACCTCTCTGCAGTTAACATTGTGAATTTGGCAACAGTCCAAGCAGGCCCTCTAATGGAGCACTGTGAATTTGGCAACAGTCCAAGACACGTGGGGTATATATAGAATACACACGTAGTGTTTCTGAATACCAAATTTACACCACGAGTGTGATTGATGGTTTACCACACGAGCTTTAGCGAGTGTGGTAAATCATCAATCCCACGAGTGGTGTACATTTGGTATTCAGAAACACTACGTGTGTATTTTGTTTATACCATGACCGGTACAGGAGCAACAACTGCTATGAAATCGAAATAAACCCACTTAAATTAAGATGATTCTGTCGCACCATTCACAATCATCCCCGTTGTGTTCCCCACACTTGGTCGTACATCGACGTACACTATCACAGCTGATCAGGCGTATTGATACATTGAATTAGGTCAACATTCAATTGTACGAATATGGTATCATTGTAGCCAATTCACAATAAACTGTAATCATGATGAAACCGCCATAAATAAACAACATGAATATATATATGGGAATACGAATTTAATGAATATAAATATAACACATTGCGGGAACTTTTTTTTCTCCGCCGTACAGTGAACAGGAAACCACGAAAGTCATTTTGAAATCCACCGTTTGTTGTTCGAGTTTTTTACGTCTATTTCTTGAAATATATGTTCAATTTGTTGATCTGGATGTGATTTCCACGGAAATAACTGTTCGTTTTTATCGCATTAGTGAGTATAATATTCAATTGAATCGAAAGTATCAAATTGTTTTCATCGCGAGGCGCTACATTTTAAAAATAGAGTGATTTTGATCGAGGCCATGGAAGGTTAATGAAAGGTCAACTCGGATGTAGTTCTACTATGGGTATAAACTTTAACCATTGAAATGCCATTAAAACGTGTTACCCACAGTAGAAACGTGTTACCAACGGTCGGACTCCTGTTCACACACAGTAGGGTGTACAGCACAAATATATTATATAGCATGTTTGTACACAGTACAATAGGGAGTCATGGTATAAAATAACTGAACACCTGTGGCCAACTTGATCTCCAGAATGTTTTTAAGTGGAAGGGACAGTGTAGTGGGGTGGGGGTGGAAGTTAGATTTTGAGTGTGTATGATTCACAACTTTTGTAAAAAAAAGTTAATGCACATGTAGTTGGAAATTTCATACATTATTACACTACAACATAAAGGTTAAAATACATGGTTACCATTGCCTGGTATCCCAACTAGTAATTATTGTCCCCATTATGATGGGGACGGGGATCGAATGATGGAGGTATTTTGAGGGGGTGGGAGTCACAACTGTTATAAAGAATTTTAACAGTTGGAAATTTCATACATGATTACACTAACTTTTTGTCCCCATTTATTTTACTGCTGTCTTGTTTGTTACTGTATTCCTGATATGGAAATAATAAAGAGCATTTATTACGCCACCTGTGGTGTATCTAGCTGCTGAGATTTTGATATTGCGTGGTGGACAGGGCGAATGCATTGTGGGACTTTTATTTATAGAGTTGGAAATTCCGTTTATTTAAAAGTCGGAACTACGCGACCAGTAGGCCAAGTCCAGTAAAACGGTTCGTTATAGGTGCTGGTTGTTATTGTTATTTTAACGGAATTCTGAGTTGGTCATTCGCGAAACCAATATATTTTATATTCTATAATTAAAACCGTGGGTATATAATATATGATCCTCTTTATGGATATTGTAGGAAGGTAAATTTAGCTAAAGCGGTGGGATATCTTGCAAGACAACACATTTCGGTTTGCGCTATAACTGCTCAATGTTTTAAGGTGTTACACAACGTCTGATAAAAAGAGTTCTATCGGGAATATTCACACTATTTTTTCAGAGAACATGCATAGAGTAAACATAGTCCTATCGGACTATCGTAAAGTAGTTCCGTTTAATTCGGGATTAATTAACCCTCAGACTGCCGAAACTGCCGACAATAAATTCGCTTGTTCGTGTCCGCCGAAAATCAAACTTGCCTGTTTAGAGGTCCCATTTTCGTGGCTAATGGTGATAGAATCACAATTTTTCAGTCAAATTCATGGATAAATTACATTACACTTAATCGGCTTATGTCCGCGGCCATAAACCTGCGTTTTGATAACAATTTATTTGAGACAAACTGTTGCGAGGGTATCAGTCGGCGCTTATCGGTTGAAGTTATTATGATCGTGCAGCCTGCGCGTGCAACAAGTGTTCAAATACAACAGAAGAAAAAAATACTATGTCAAATAAATAACGTCATCAATGGACAGACAAGTTTCATTTCCGCGGGACACGAAAAAGCGAATTTAATGTCGTCAGTTTCGGCAGTCTGAGGGGTTTAATTAATCTCCTTTACGATATCCCGATAGGACTATATTTACACTATGTTCTCTGAAAAAAAATGGTGTGAATATTCCCGATAGAACTATTTTTATCAGACGTTTTGTAACACATTAAAACATTGAGCAGTTAGCGCAATTTTCTGGAATTTCGGACTATTTCGTCTATAAAAATACGATGAGCAACTGAAAATGTTTTTCAACATTCTGGAAGGGGTAGATGTCCAGGTATATATGTTTAAAATTTCACGCATAAACTATGACAGATAACAAAGTTATAATTAGTTTTATAGGCCCACCATAAATCCCCTATAATAAACGCATGCCCCCGTAAGCACATGGCTTTGCTGTGGATGCTTTCGTTCCCAGCATGCATCATTCTCGCTATCTGTAAAATGTCTATGAACAATGGCTGTGCCACGCACTCTTAGCTTTGATCCGCATTTAGAAGCATTCTGGTGTGGCGAATGAGAAACCTGCAGTAATTTATAAGCCGTAGTTCATTGTAATAATTTGAAGAATTACTTATCTTAACGGAATTCTGAGGCGGTCCATTCATGTAACCAATATATTTTATATTATGATTTATATTTATGGCTAATAATACGATCTTGGTGGCGTTACCATTTCTGACTATGGTTTTCTTGTATTTTATGCCTGGGAGAAACAAACACGCCGGTGGGTGCTGTTCCCAAAATAGAGGGGTTCACGGTTATCGGATTTAGTGTCCGAAAAACTAAGACCTTTAAAAGTTCTGGTGGAATAATGTTGGCTGTTAAAAATGCCATTGCTGATCAAGTAACACTTTGTGAAACTGAATGTGGTAACGTTATATGGGCACGGCTAATGGTTCCGCCGAATACGAAATTTCCAAATAGCAAAAGTATACTTTTGGGAGCAGTGTATATTCCTTCGATTAGTACGAAATATTACAATGATAATTGGAAAGACGAATTAGAATCCGATATTCGTTATTTGCGACAAAACAATGAGCCGGTCCTCATTCTTGGTGATTTTAACGCTCGAACATCAAACCTTCCCGATTTTATTAACCCTTTAACTCGCGATGAATCAGAACATTTATTGGGTATACATAGAAACATCCCTGAGCGCGGGCAATTGGCTAACGAGTGCGACACGAGGGCAACCGAAGATAAGGGTAGGGCAAACTCTAGTGGATTAAAGTTACTTAACTTATGTCAGAATACGGACCTACTAATATTTAATGGCCGCACAGGGGCTGACAATGGAATCGGTAAATGCACATGTCGAGATACAAGTGTAGTCGACTATGTAATTGGCAGTGAAAATATTGTAGAGTCTGTTCGTGAATTTGAGATTTTAGAATTCTCGTGTCTATATTCAGATGTGCATAAACCAATTCACATGAAAATGCATCTTGGGCAATTTAGTGAAAGTGATATTAATGTAAACGTCCCTGTAAACGGCATTCCTCTCACAGCTAGGCCAAAGATGTGGAGGGATGATAAAGCAGACAACTTTCACGATTGCTTAATTAACGAAGTATCCAATGGGGCTTTGTATCCTATATCCGCATTGAATTCAAGCTCTTCTCGCGAAGATATAAAAGGAGCTTGTGAATCACTCGGCAAAGCGTTCACTCGCGCCGGGGAAATAACATTTGGGAAATCAACGATTAAAACTAGTGAAAATAAAACGGTAGTATCAAAACATGTATGGTTTGACAATGACTGTAAAGCAGCTCGTCGCAAATTTAACAAGTCACGAGTATTGTACAATAAAACTAAATCACCAGGATACAAGCTGCAAATGAGCCAGGACGCTAAATCTTATCGCGATATCATGGACCGTAAACGCAGAGAATCGATTAGAGTGAGATCTAGTGAGTTAGAGCGTGTGTCAAAAAATCCTAAAGAATTTTGGAAAAAATTAGATTGGTTTCACAAATCAGAAAATCCAGACCATGCTCTCGGTAAACAAGATGCAACGCTACATGACTTCTTTGATCATTTTCGGAAGTTGAACACAAATCCACACAGTGAAGTTGACACGAATTTTAACGTTCAAGTGCAAAATCTTGAGTGCCATTCCAGCTCGCCTTTTGATCTAGAACTAAATGGCCCAATTAGCGTGGAAGAAATTAGAACTGCGATTGGGAAACTAAAAAACGGCAAATCCCCTGGTGTAGATTATGTTATTAACGAATACATTAAATGTACAAGCGACTTCATGATTCCCATTTACGCCCTTTTGTTCAATGCAATTCTCGATACAGGTGAATTTCCAGAAAAGTGGGCGACAGGTCAAATTCTTCCCCTGTACAAAGGGAAAGGCAGTAAACGCGATCCAGATAATTACAGAGGTATCACACTTGTCAGCTGTATTGGAAAACTATTTACTGCTATTTTAAACAATAGGCTGAATGCAATATCCGATCGTGAAAATATCATTAGCGATTTCCAGGCTGGGTTTCGTCGTAATCACTCAACCGTGGATAATTTATTTATCTTGCACACACTGATTGACTTGTACTTATCGAGTGGGAGGAAACTATATTGCACTTTTGTTGATTTAAAGAAAGCTTTTGACACTGTCTGGCGAAACGGTTTATGGCTAAAAATGATTCAAAATAACCTTAATGGCAAAGTGCTAAACGTGATACGAAATATGTATTGCTGCATCAAGTCATGTGTTGTACAAGGAAATAAGAGATCAGAATTCTTTGCATGTGATTCAGGGGTAAGGCAAGGTGAAAACATTTCACCTTTCTTATTTTCTCTATTTATAAATGATATCGAATCGTTTTTTTCTGACTGCGCAATAGAGGAGTTGAAACTTGTGAACTCGACCTTTTTTGATAAATTTGGTTCATACTTAAAAATTATGGTACTGTTATACGCAGATGATACTGTAATTTTCTCAGACAGCGCAGAGGGTCTTCAACGCGCTTTGAATGCTTTTAGTGACTATACACAGACGCGTGGAATTTGAGAGTAAACAAAATTAAAACTAAAGTTATGATATTTTGCCAGAAGAAACCACGCAAATGGCCAGATTTCAAATATGAAGACGTTTACCTTGACGTGGTTGAAACGTTTTCATATTTGGGAATAACGTTTTTTTATAATGGACGTTTTTGTAAAGCAATTAAGAGGCTGTCGGAGATAGGTACAAAAGCTATGTATGCGCTGAAATATAAAGTTAGTAATATGGAACTTTCAAAGGGAACGCTCATATATCTATTTAAGTCAATTGTGGAACCAACATGCATGTATGGATGCGAAGTCTGGGGCTTTGAAAACATGTGTAATCTAGAAAAGATAAGTTCCCACTTTTTAAAATATATTCTGCGTTTGAAAACAAGTACCCCCAACTATATATTATATGGAGAAACGGGACACATACCAATTGTTATAAAAACCAAAATGCGAATGTTGGCTTACTGGTCAAAACTTATTTCTGATGAAACGTCGGTAGCCAACAAGATATACCAACTCGCACTTGCTGTGGATGGTACCGATATAACTAGGGGTAAGCGACTGCGTTGGGTTTCAGAAATCCAATCAATACTTCAGTTGACAGGATGCGCCGATCTCTGGCTGCGTCAATCCCCATTGACACTTGCACAGCGCAAGCGAGTTGAGAGAGTTCTTATTGATCAGCACATTCAGAAATGGCGTGGTGACATGGGAAAATCATCAAGGGGTGAATTTTATAGTCACATAAGGGATATGCCTAAATTTGACTCCTATATATCTGAAATATCGTTTGGATTGGCTAAATATCTGTTAAAACTCCGAACAAGCAACCATAACCTACCAATAGAGCGAGGTAGATGGAAGCGTGAGGAGATGAATGATCGAATCTGTAACATATGTGGTAATGGGGTTGGCAACGAATACCACTTTGTTATTTTCTGCAAGCGTTTACAAGATCTGAGAGAAAAATATCTGCCCACATACTATTGGCAATACCCGAGCCAAGAAAAGTTTTATAGACTACTGACCATTCAGAATATCAGTGTGTTGAGAAGACTTTGTATATTCATTAAGTTAGGCTTTCGCGTCGTGGATGAAAACATTGATAACATGTCTCAAAATTAATAATTTTAGACGTATAAACTTATAACGTAAGAATATTGGCTTTATGATTAGATAAAACTGTTACATATATGATCTTCGTATATGACGTTAGATTGATATAATGTATAACCTATGTAAACATGCTAGTGGGAATATACACGTGAAAGTATGTATTTGTTTATTTTTTGTTGAGGTGATCCTACAATTCACCCTTCCTGTAAATATGTATATATGTCTTTGCTCTAATGTTCTGCATTAACTTGCAGCGAGTTTGACAATAAATATATTCATTCATTCATTCAATTGATGGTCATCACGTTTGTTTGTATAACGTTGTGAAAATGGGGACAACTCTTCGCCCAAACAAGATAATCACCACCACTGTCGTGTTCACAATCCAAATGTGACCAAACGTTTATTATTACCTCAAGAAAAGTTCATGAAGTTTAAACTGTGTGCACAGGGAACAAACGCAGCGTGTTCTCAGAGTCTTCTGAAATAAAATATTCGAGTTATACTGAAATTGGCTTGATGCATGTTGCGGCCACCATTCGTTGTTCTGCTTTCGGGTTCTTTATTACATGCT
This sequence comes from Siphonodentalium dalli, assembly GCA_032622095.1. NCBI lineage: Eukaryota > Metazoa > Mollusca > Scaphopoda > Gadilida > Siphonodentaliidae > Siphonodentalium > Siphonodentalium dalli. Next base: position 88,240,552 of record CP136066.1, on the reverse strand, counting down.
GGTATGCTGGTGTAAACAAGTTTTCCCACTTATTGAAACAATATTTCGTGTTTCTCACCTGCTGTATGCTAGAAAACTTACCTTGTTATCTTTGTGTGTTGATATGTATATATCATTTTTAGTTGTGAATGGTTGTAATTTATTGTCCTATTGTGTGCTTGCGTTGAATCCAGTTGCCTTATAGTCTGTTGTATCCCGGGCTTGTACTATATACTGGCTCAACGCTAGGAAGAGGGTGCAATGCCAGCCGGTTGACTTAAAGGTACGGTTGGCCTTGGCGGTGGGTATCCTGTGAAAATATTTCCACCCGTCAAAAACCGCCACAAACAGAAAGAACATCAAAATGTAGACAGACTTTGTCCGTATACAAATAAGAAATATCGCATAAACAGTATGTTATTGTCATATATTTGACCATTGTTATGTAAACAAAAGCATAAAAAGTTACTTTTCTGGTGTTTGTTTATATTATGATGGTAAACATAAAGAGCGTTATTTGTTGGTGAATTCCTGATATGGAACTAATAAAGAGCGTTTATGTCATTTGTGTGTGATTAGCCAGTATCATTGTGCTGTCTTCTGTAACACAATCATGCTCTAGCTTAGGTAAACTATAGTAGGCCTTATGATAACATGCTGTTTACGGGATGGTCATGGTATATATTAACGAAACTGTATGCGTTTTAATGTTCTTCAGTTTACGGTGTTTGGAACAAATATGAATATTTTCGACAATTAAGGCCGCATGTGCCTTTAAGGTCTATCGGGGTTCCTCAACTCTTGATGGTTCAATGCCCGCCTTCCACTCTTGTGCGAGTGTCAGAACCCGTTGACCTGGTTGTGTAATGCGGTCGCGGACCGAGGAAGCAGCTGAGGTCATGCAGACTGTGTTGGTTAGTGCGAAAACTGACGATTAATAATCGCGATGTGGCATTTTGAAATCCATTCTCCACTAAGCGCCGATAATGGCTGTAACCGTGTTGATGCGCCGAATAGTCATATTATAGGACTTGCAAAGATTCACAACAACTACATGAGACCGGATTATACCATCATTTGGAAAATCGTGAATTCGGACAAAGCTATCCGACCAGGAATATATGGTTCCATTGTGTGCGCAAACGACTCTTTTATAAAATATAAATGTATAAAATCACGCCTATAGATGACCATGTTTCCCCCACATAGACAAACGGTATGTGGTGAAATGCTGAAATGTTTGCAATTCTCACTTTCTGGCCGCATATTGGATTTGTGTCCGATTTTTGTAAGGGTTGTATACTTGACCGCATATGATACTATCTTTACTATAATGGCGAACAAAGTGACTGATGCATATAAATCAAAATGGCCGCCAAGATGGACGTCATCATCTCTGGAGTCTGTGTACACGTGTTTCGTATTAAGAGCCAAACAAAATTAAAGAAGACATTAAGAAAGAAAATTGGTGAGGAGAAGTTGAGTCGGGAGGGGGGGGGGGGGGGGGGGGGGTCGACCAACATCTTCTGAACTATAAACCATGTGGAATTACCGTAATACTTACACAGAATTGTAGGCTTACAAACATGTGTTGTACCATAATTTATGTATTGATTCTGACAGCTGCCAGTTTGTAGAAGAATTCAGTGTCTTAAATTATAGTCTTACATTTGATCCATATCAAACAGGTAGTTCACGATTTTCATCTGGGAAAGTTAGGCAAACCAACATAGAATCAGTTCATATATCTTATTTATTTCATAATGTTCAAATATCAACAAAACAGAACAAACAACATTAACAAACAATAACATGACCGCCATCACATCGGCCTACAGCCGTATTTAGTGTAACCATGGTAACACATATGACGAAAGACAACTTAAACATAAGGAACCATGTAGTATGATGCCGGATAAGCAGAATGCCAAAAGGTCATGTGATTAACAGGATGTGCATAGAATGGTCTGCTGTCTGTGTACTGGTGCATGGTAGGGCGGATCACATCCGTCGTCTGCTGCACAAAGTTTGTGTAAAATCTATCGATCATCGCCATTGTGTCGCATGTTGGGGGTTCGGAGTCTGTCGTCTTGATAGGAAGGTATTTGGTCTGGGTGGGTTCGGAGCCTGTAGTGTTGATAGGAAGGTGTTTGGTCTGGCTGGATGAAAGAGACTGGACAGGTGATGTCTGTGGCGACTGTGTTTTGGATGACTTTGGTGGTGATCTGTTTTTGCTAAGACTTGCTGGATGAAGTTTTCGTGTTCTATTCCTTCTGTTTGCATACCATTGCTGAAATGAGAAGTTAAAGGTTCAATTAACGTTAGAGTCCCGGATTATTTATACACAAAGTCGGTGTTATTGACTATTGTTGGCATGAAATAAACCCCCCAAAAATTTATTCAAAACTTATTATCTGAACATTTCCCCACCAATTAAAGATACATATTTCCCAATCAGGGCTGCCCAATTACTAATTGTTTGGCTTCGGGGGTAAAAAATATTTGATTTGAGTCAATGACCTCACACACCAAAGCTCAGAGTGAACAGATAACGCTTATTGTTTAATAAATATGGTTTTTCAACACCAGTACATTTTGGTGGTCTGGCAAAAAGTCGATGAGCCGATGGTCTCGGACCAATTTGCGGATGGATAATCAAGTGGCTTTTTGTGTTAGATATTTGACAAACCGACCAAATTTCATTGAACAAAATGTTGACAACTAACAGGTATTGGGCAATGTTAAACTACAGTTGACGGTGGTTAGGATTATTTTTGTGGCATTTCAAACACAGTTGTTATATGATGATATGACCATCGAATCAGATTGAGTACCTTTGGGAATCCTTTTGCACTTGTATTAAAGTTTCGTCTGTACGTCTCGCACGTGTCTGCTTTTATTACATTCATCCAAATGAATAATAGACCATACCAATGCATACATTCATAGCTGAGTTGGAGAATCCATTCAGTTTATAAATGGTGAAATATAGTGCACCTACCCTAATGTTCCTTCTGGGGACTCGGAATCTCGATGACATGTCATCCAACAGGTCGCTGTCTGGGTAGGCTGATTTCTCGAACATCTCCCTTAGTTCCGCAGTCTGTTCATCGGTGAAGGTTACTCGTGGTGGAGACCAATGGTCACTATCTGGAGATGATTGCTCGCATCTTGATGGGGAAACCTTTGGTGAAACTACTCGGCTCTGTGAGTCATCGTCTGAAAATGATATTCCTGCTGAAGTCTTGTCATCTGATATAACCTGTAAAAAGAAGAATTTGAATTGAGTTCTATAAATTAAATGAGTTAGATATTCCTTTTGCGGTGTCCAGACGTTCAAAGTCAATAATATTGTCAACACATTATATTTACACACAAACGAGAACATATTTTAAAGCATATGTTTAAATATAAAAAATTATTTTCTGATAGAAATAACAAGATTTGGTCAGTCTGGAAAATATGATGTAGTATTTTCTAAATATTCTAACGTTCGAGGTCATTCTGCACAGAATGATAAAAAAAGAAACTACGCGCACAATAAAATTATTCTGGATAGCGGTAAGTTCGGAATTATATATATCTTTAGTTATATTCCATAATCATTATTGATCTGAAAATTGATGAAGAAAAAAATATTTCCTACAGAAATATTGCTATGAAGCAACTTAAAATTCAATTCCCACTATCTAAACAACACCCGTTAATTTCGCTGGATATATTTTCTTACCAAGACCCGTTTGTAGTCAGTACTCTTGTCACAAAAGGGTGAAAATATGAGAACTCGTTTCGACTCCATTTCAGGAACAAAAGTGGATGACCGATGAAGCTATGAAATTGATAAAATTGGAATTATGACCAAAACAATTCCTGGACCCCATTTTATACCCGTTCATCCAAGCTAATGGTGTTGTGTTTAGTAGAGATAATATGGACTGAGTACCACTTGGGAAGCTGAGTAAAATTCCCTTGGTTGTTTTGACAGTGGAGACGATTATCCCATAATCTTGGGAGATTACACTTTCGCGCTTTTGTGATGTTCCCCGGGGTGAGTTCAATTCAGTTGATGGCCATCACGTTTGTTTGTATAACGAAAAGTGAAATTGTGACAACTCCTCATAGAAACATGTTCATCACCACGTGTTTGCAATCCAGTTCCCTCGGTTGTTTTGACAGTGGAGAAGATCATCTATAATCTTGGGAGATTACGCTTTCGCGCTTTTGTGATCTTCCGCGGTTGAGTTCAGTTCAGTTGATGGTCATCACGTTTGTTTGTATAACCTATAGTGAAATTGTGACAACTCCTCGAACAAACAAGATCATCACCACGTGTTCAGTCCAAATGTGATCAAACGTTCATTGTTACCTCAGAAAAAGTTCATGAAGTTTGAACTGTGAACACAGGGAACAAAAACGTGTCTGCTGAAATATAATATTCGAATTATACTGAATTTGGCTATGGAAGGATGGGTGGGAGTTAAAAAAAAGAAACGGGTTCTGACACTCACACATGAGTGGAAGGCGGGCATTGCACCATCAAGAGTTGAGGAGCCCCGATCGACCTTAAGTCAGCCGGTCGGCACTGCACCCTCTTCCTAGCGTTGAGCCCGTAGTATACGCCCTGAATACAACATACTAAGGCAACGGGGTGCATGCAAGCACTAACCAGGACAGCAGTTTACAACAATCCATGCACTTCATAAAATGAGATCAACTAAGTTAAATACACACAACTCTTGTAAACAAGGTAAGTCTTCATCGCCGGTCTAGATACTGTGTGTGGGCTTATTGTAAAACGCTCAAAAACCCAACAAACGCTCTTATAGGCGGCATTATAGCATACAAAAGTGGGCTGTAGGAGAGGGCTGACAGCCCTTTAAAATCTTACCAAATCCCAAACTCCGAAATCAGGCTACTGATTTTGGCGTAATGTTGGTCTATATATATATGTTGGGGTATAACAACTGTGTATCTGTATGTGGTACGACCTTATAGTAACAAAATCTGGCTTTTGCAGGACGGTGAGAGGAGAGCTTGTGATGTTCTCACAGGGCCGACTTGAATGAATCTATGTCGGCAGCGTTGACTGTGGTGTCGTTCTATTCGTTCCAGTCAATCACGGTTCTTGGAAAGAAGGAAGTTCCAAATTGATTCGTGTTTGTCGGAATCAGTTCGAATACACTTTCGTTGTTATTCAGTTTTTCTAAGATGTTTTCACTGACGAAATTCCTCTTTCTCCTTGGTCTATAATTGGTCAGGTAGTTTTCGGAATTTATACCTGAGACCGACCCCTTAACCACTTTATAAAATAGTGCTAGTCTTCTTGATTCTACTGATGGTGATTCCAGTTTATTCAGCATGGTTGTTACTCAGAAATAAGACAGTTTTCACATCCTTTTATTGACACACGATTTCCTGCATCTCTCACCTGCCACATGTATTCTAGAAATTTACGGACTAAAAGATTAAAAGACTGTTGTGAATTAACAATGTGATGTTAGCTCAACTTTACTTTATAAAGTTTGAGCTATTGCCATGGCTTTGTATCCGTCGTCCATGCGTGTGTGATTCGTCAACAATTTTCTTTAGCACGGGCTACATGTCGTACCTTTGGTTGGATCATTATAAAATTTGTCATAGCTGTTGACATTGACATGTAGATGGGAACGATTCATTTTGGGGTCATTCGGGAAAAAAAACATGGCCGCCAGCGGCCATCTTGGATTTCAAAATTCAATCCATTAGCACGGGCTACAGGTCTTACTGTTCGTCTGATCATCATGAAATTTGTCATGGATGTTAATATTGACATGTAGATGGGAAACGAGTAATGTTGAGATCGATCAGCCATAAAACATGGCCGCCGGCAGCCATCTTGGATTTTACTCTTCGCATGACTAAATTGTTTGGCACGGGTTACATGTCATACCTTTGGTCGGATCATAATGAAATTTGTCATAGGCATTAACATGTAGATGGGAACGAGTCAATTTGGGGTCATTCGGCAAAAAAACATGTCCGCCAACGGCCATTTTGGATTTCAAAATTCAATCCATTAGCACGGGATACAGGCCGGAGTGTTCGTCTGATCATCATGAAATTTGTCGTGGAAGTTAATATTGACATGTGAAGGATATTCTGCGATATTCACAGTGAACACCATTGGAATATGGATTGACCATTGCGATTGACCCCCTCCCATGGAGCCTGACGCATGCATATTACTATAGACGAACATCATTTTTATCACGCAACAACTCAATTATTGAAAACTCCCCACCACTTTTCACGATTCATCTGTCCCCCTCCTGTCTTCTACTTTCTCACCCCTCTCTCTCTCTCTCTCTCTCTCTCTCTCTCTCTCTCTCTCTTTCTCTCTCTCTCCCTCCCCATCTCTCTCACTCCCTGCCTCTTGCTATCCCTAACAATATCTTCGCCCAGTTTCCATCCCTAACTCAAACTTAGTTATATATCTCCATTTCTCATAAAAAAAACATTATTACAATCCTTTCCCGTCTGATCGATACCCCCCCCCCTCACTTATTGGGGAGGCGCATGTCGCCAAAGAGGAGAAGACTTCATATAAGCCCTCGGGCTTGTTGTCTGATCCTCATTTCCATACATTAACTCTTCTATTTTGCATATTTGTATCATCTGTATATTATGTTATGTTATGTTGGATTTGGAATTAAAATATGTTTACACTGACATTGACATGTAGATGGGAACGAGTCATCTTGGGATCATTCGGCCATAAACATGGCGGCCGGCAGCCATCTTGGATTTCACTCTTTGTATGACTAAATCCTTTGATACAGGCTACAGGTCGTATCTGTGTGGGATCATCATCAAATTTGTCATGGATGGTTAACATTGACATGTAAATGGAACGAGTAATTTTGAGGTCAGTCTAAAAAACACATGGCTGCCAGCAGCCATCTTGGATTTCAAAATTCAATCCATTAGCACGGGCTAATGTAACTAAGGCCAAGTTGTGAGAAGTTAGCTATTCAAGAATCATCCAACATTAATTTTGAAGTCACACCTTGCTAATTCTGGAAAAGTCATGGAAAATTCCTTTGCCTCAAAGTCATTGAAATTTCCAGAAAATGTTGAAAAGGTCTTTAGAAAACTCATGTAATTTCATCCCTGGACAAGCCTGAATTTAGTGTGTCTGACATGGCTTTGACCTTGAATTGACCATTTTGAAAGTCAAGGTCAGGTCGGAGTCACGATTTGACCCGTCCAAAACACTCCCCGGACAAAAGTACCACTAGGTATCAAATTGCGTCGAAATCCGTCAGTTTTACCCGATTTGACCTTGAATTTACCATTTTGAAGGTCAAGGTCAGTCGGGGTCACAATTTAACTGGTCCATGAGACTTCCCGGACAAAAGTGGTCCCAGATAGCAAGTTTGCACTCAATCGGTAGGGCCGTTTTCGAGTCTATAACAGACACACACATACATATATATCATTTGTGGGTACCCGTTTCAAGGTGAAGGTCACATCGGGCGGAAAAACTGACCCGATGAAAATCTCCCCCATTCCTAGGAACCCCTAAGTACGAACACAGACATAAGGATAACACAACACGCTCATGTCTGGACACAGACACAACACGCTCATGTCTGGACACAGACACGCTCTTTATCAACGACACTGCGGATACGAACGCTCTTTAACTATCACTCGATTAACCCCACAATTCCAAGACGGTGGCAGTGGGAACTTGAATAGAGAATGAGTGCTCGGAGCTTCTCAAAAGCAATGCGATGACACTTCATCTGGGTTTTCACCCTTAGATAGGAAGTTTGGTCGAAATCCGTCCGGCAGTTTTCCCGGCCATAGCTGACAGACAAACAGAAGTCCCAAAATATATATTAGATTCAATCAATATTCTCAACTATGCACTATCAGTAACATGTTAACCCTTTCATGACTGGAGCTTCCTGAATTTTTGCGAAAACCATGTGCCAATGCATTCTGTTATATATGGAAGTCGACCAAAGGTCGCCTCGCATATCTAAGAGAATGCATTTGCCTAACAAATTTTATATTATTATAAAAAAATTAAAGAATGTAAGAAAAAATATAAAAATTGATAAAAGAATTCAAGAAAAAATTATCCAAAATTGTTTAAAGAATATAAGTAAAAATGATAAAAACTGTTTATAGAATGTAAACAAAATATATTTGTTATAGAATGTAAGAACAAATTATCAAAAATGTCAAGGTCAACACACCCCCCCCCCCCCCCACCAATGGAGACTGGCCAAATCATTGATTCTGATCGTTGAGCACACAAAGGGGTTTTTGTCAGAGCCTAACAAATCTTATTTATAGCTAGATTTGTATATATTACTGAGAATTGTACATGGATGTTTCATATACGCCAGTACTAGTTATCGTAAACCCAACAAAGACTCTCTTGCCATGTCCTAGATTCTGAATGTTGACCATATAGGTTCTTTTAGTCAGAGCCTTATGGGGCGCCATCCCTGCAAATATTCGTTTTCGGAGATATCTCCTTGGATCCAAGCAGACATCTGCTCGCATATTTTTTCAAGGAGAAATCTCCTTGAAACCGAGGAGATATCTCCATCATGCGAGCAGATATCTGCTTGCATCCAAGGAGATATCTCCTTGGATCCAAGCAGATATCTGCTCGCATTATGGAGATATCTCCTTGAAATATGTTCAAGGAGATATCTCCTTGAATCCAAGCAGATATCTTCTCGGATTATGGAGATATCTGCTTGAAAAATATTTCAAGGAGATATCTCCATATTCCGAGCAGATATCAGCTTGGATGTATTTCGATCATAGAAATGGAAAAATGGCTCCCTCGGTATATGTGCTGTGGAGAAATCATTAATATTTCATGGCCGCGGTTTTCCAAGGAGATATCTCCATAATCCAAGCAGATATCTGCTTGGAATATTTTCAAGGAGATATCTGCTTGGAATATGGAGATATATCCTTGGGTCCAAGGAGATATCTCGTTGAAAACTATTTCAAGGAGATATCTCCATAATCAGAGCAGATATCTGCTCGGATCCAAGGAGATATCTCATTGGATCCGAGCAGATATCTGCTTGGATTATGGAGATATCTCCTCGGTTTCAAGGAGATATCTCGTTGGAAATATTTCAAGCATATATCTCGTAGTTGCGAGGAGATATCTCCTAGGATCCAAGGAGATATCTCCATAATCCAAACAGATATCTCCTTGGATCCAAGGAGATATCTCCGTAATGGACCATATTCCAAGCAGATATCTGCTAGGAATTGCAATTCCAAGCAGATATCTCCGAATTACGAGGAGATATCTCCGAAAATGAATATTTGCAGGGATGGCGCCCCATAGAGCCTAACAAATTTATTTATATCTAGGGATTTGGATATATTACAGAGAATTAAAATATATATATCTGTATAAGAATTTATGAGGCTGATTCTGACAGCCTTCTAGTTTATGGAAGAATTTGGTGTCGTATAGTCTAGCATCTCATGGTTTTCATCTGGGAAAGTTAGGCAAACCAAAATGGAATCAGTTCATATATCTTATTTATTTCATAATGTTCAAATATCAACAAAACAGAACAAATAACATTAACAAACAATAACATGACAGCCATCACACCGGCCTGCAGCCGTATATAGTGCAACCATGGTAACAGATATGACGAAAGACAAGTTAAACGTAAGGAACCATGTATGCCGGATAAGCAGAATGCCAAAAGGTCATGTGATTCATAGGATGTTCATAGAATGGTCTGCTATCTGTGTACTGGTGCATCACGTCCGTCATCTGCGGGATAAAGTTTGTGTAAAATCTATCGATCATCGCCATCGTGTCGCATGTTGGGGGTTCGGAGCCTGTCGTCTTGATAGGAAGGTGTTTGGTCTGGCTGGATGCAGGAGACTGGACAGGTGATGTCTGTGGCGACTGTGTTTTGGTTGACTTTGGTGGTGATCTGTTTTTGCTAAGACTTGCTGGATGAAGTTTTCGTGTTCTGTTCCTTCTGTTTGCATACCATTGCTGAAATGAGAAGTTATAGGTTCAATTAATGTTTAGAGTCCCGGATTATTTATACACAGAGTCGGTGTTATTGAATATTGTTTGCATGAAATAAACCCCCAAAAATATATTCAAAACTTATCTGAACATTTCCCCACCAATTAAAGATACATATTCCCCAATCAGGGCTGCCCAATTACTAATTGTTTGGTTTCGGGGGTAAAAAATATTTTATTTGAGTCAAAGGACCTCACACACCAAAGCTCAGAGTGAACAGATATCGCTTATTTTTTAATAAATATGGTTTTTCAACACCAGTACATTTTGGTGGTCTGGCAAAAAGTCAATGAGCCGATGGTCTCGGACCAATTTGCGGATGGATAATCAAGTGGTTTTTTGTGACAAACCGACCAAATTTCATTGAACAAAATGTTGATAAATAACAGGTATTGGGCAATGTTAAACTACAGTTGACAGTGGTTAGGATTATTTTTGGGCAATTCATCGATTCTGATAACTGAAGTGGCATTTCAAAAACAGTTGTTATATGATGATATGACCATCGAATCAGATCCTTTGGGCATCCTTCTGCACTTGTATTAAAGTTTCGTCTGTACGTCTCGCACGTGTCTGCTTTATTACATTCATCCAAATGAATAATAGACCATACCAATGCATACATTCATAGCTGAGTTGGAGAATCCATTCAGTTTATAAATGGTGAAATATAGTGCACCTACCCTAATGTTCCTTCTGGGGACTCGGAATCTCGATGACATGTCATCCAACAGGTCGCTGTCTGGGTAGGCTGATTTCTCGAACAACTCCCTTAGTTCCGCAGTCTGTTCATCGGTGAAGGTTACTCGTGGTGGAGACCAATGGTCACTATCTGGAGATGATTGCTCGCATCTTGATGGGGAAACCTTTGGTGAAACTACTCGGCTCTGTGATTCATCGTCTGAAAATGATATTCCTGCTGAAGTCTTGTCATCTGATATAACCTGTAAAAAGAATAATTTGAATTGAGTTCTATAAGTTAAATGAGTTAGATATTCCTTTTGCGGTGTCCAGACGTTCAAAGTCAATAATATTGTCAACACATTATATTTACACACAAACAAGAACATATTTTAAAGCATATGTTTCAATATAAAAAATTATTTTCTGATAGAAATAACAAGATTTGGTCAGTCTGGAAAATATGATGTAGTATTTTCTAAATATTCTAACGTTCGAGGTCATTCTGCACAGAATGATAAAAAAAGAAACTACGCGCACAATAAAATTATTCTGGATAGCGGTAAGTTCGGAATTATATTTATCACATAATTTGCCCATAAAAGCAGTTTCATAATTATCGATAAGAGACACGTTTAATATCAGCGCGTGCGATGACGTCACATCGTTCTTCAAATGACTTGCGATCGCTGCGGTTTTTATCGTTGTTTTCGATGAATATTTCGCGTTTATTTGATCATGTGATAAAAAGTATCTCACACTCGTCCTATTTTATACGTAATTTATCAACCTCGTTCACTAAATTCTATTTGAGCCTCGGTAAACCTCGGCTCAAATCGAATTTAGTGAACTCGGTTGATAAATTCCGTAAAAAATAGAAACTCATGTGAGATCCTCTATATATCTTTAATTATATTCCATAATCATTATTGATCTGAAAATTGATGAAGAAAAAAATATTTCGTACAGAAATATTGCTATGAAGCAACTTACAATGAAATTCCCACTATCTAAACAACACCCGTTAATTTCGCTGGATATATTTTCTTACCAAGACCCGTTTGTAGTCAGTACTCTTGTCACAAAAGGGTGAAAATATGAGAACTCGTTTCGACTCCATTTCAGGAACAAAAAGTGGATGACCGATGAAGCTATGAAATTGATAAAACTGGAATTATGACCAAAACAATTCCTGGACCCCCTTTTATACCCGTTCATCCAAGCTAATGGTGTTGTGTTTAGTAGAGATAATATGGACTGAGTACCACTTGATGAGAGATGTTTATTACGCCTTTCGTCGTATTTGACATAACAGGCGATTCAATTTCAAACAGTGTACATAATACATAATATAAATGTGAGGTGACATAATATACATACACAATACACACAATATAGGTTGGAGTTATTAGTGTACTACATGTACTTGGTATATTGATTGAGGGTATAGCTATCAGATGTGGTGTTTAAAGTAAGTGGGTCGGGGTGTTGTGGGAGTCAACTGTCTTTTAACACGACTATTTTACATTTTTCATATATATTTATATATCGTGGTGCTTTAATCATAGCCTCAGGAGTGCAAAACAATTTCTAGGGCTTTCTTTATAAATAGTGAAAGGTTTCTGATCGTGTGATTATTGCGGGAAGTAAAGAGCTGCTGTAGTTTAAGAACATTTGGTCTTCTGAAGTAATATGGCTTGATAAATTTAATTCTGAGGTCATTTAGAAATTCACATTTCAGGACAAGGTGGAATTCATCTCCGAGTTCTGACTTGCAAAGGGTGCATACTCTTTCTGAGTAGTCGGTATTATACCAGGAGCCCTGCTCAACTGGTAGTCGATGGTTTCGTGTGCGGAATCGTACAAGTGTGTATATGATGTTTTGGTCTTCGTGCAGCAGGTATCGTTCCCGACTTATGTCATTTTTAATTATCCTGTAAAAAGGAAATTTATTTGAACCCATCAACGTAGATCGCCACTCTTGTGTGTACATGTCTTCAAACCTCTGCTTAATTAATTCGATAAATATACGGTAATCGGTTATTCGTTGTTGTATCCAAAGATATCCCATTCCCATTGCATTCAGTGTGTTACGTATTCCGGTTATCCATGGGTTTTTTACATTTTTCTGGTTATATAATGTTAGCATGATATAATATAATATTAAGGGTGTTCGCTCTGTTGTCATTGTTGTTATTTTCGCCCAGTATGAGAGATAGCGGATTTTTATTTTTATTGAAATCGGGTACATTCCAAGTTCACCATAGATGAACGCATTTGGTGTAGTTTTTTTCAGTTTGAGGATATATTTAAGAAACCATAATTCCATTTTGTCAAAACACGTAAGATTTTCATGACCCCAGACTTCTGCCCCATATGTGAGTATGGGGATAACAGATTTCTCATAGATTTCAAGTATAGTGGCAGTTGTAAGCTTATTTGTTCGCGCTTTATTTAGTAACGCATATATTGAGTTTTTTGCTTGTTGGCATCTTAAATTTCGTTCAAGCGCGAAGGAATTATTTTTATGAAATATAGTGCCAAGGTATTTGTAGCTATCAACAATTTCAATGGTCTGGTCGCCGATAGTGAATGTCTCTGTACTAGTTTTGGTGCGTCTGCGATCGAAAATCAATACTTTAGTCTTTGATATGTTAACTTTCAATTTCCAACTATTGCAGTAGTGGTTAAAGCAATCAAGAGATTTTTGTAAACCAGCTTTTGAATTTGCTATTAAAACTGTGTCATCCGCATAAATTAGCAAGAATAGCTTAAGGTATACACCAGTATCTAATTCTTTGAACTTTTCCAGGTTTATTCCATCACAACCGTGTATTCTTAAATAATTTTCTAGATCGTTTATGTATATAGCGAAGGTCAAAGGTGATAAGTTGTCCCCTTGTTTCAAACCAATGAGACTGGGGAATAGTTCAGATTCTTCCTGGCCTATTCTAACGCATGATTTCATTTCATTGTACATAGCTTTTATGACGTTAAGGATTTTCCCTTCGACCCCGTGACTCAGGAGTTTTTTCCAAAGACCTGCTCTCCATACAGAATCAAACGCTTTTGAGAAGTCGATGAATGCGCTATATAACTTATCATTATTGCTTTTCAGGAGGTTTATCAATGCGTACAGGGAGAAAGTGTGGTCCATAGTGGAGTACCCCTTTCGAAAACCTGCCTGGCATTCTGATTGTAGGTTGTTTTGGTCAAGAAATATTCTAATTCGGTCATTGATAATGCTCGTAAAAACTTTGGAGATACAACTGAGTAGTGTTATTTTTCTATAGTTACCTGGGTCCATGTAATCCCCCTTTCTTTTGTAAATGGGGCGTATAACTCCGACTTTCCATGAATGAGGTATTATCCCAGTCTTTAGAATAAGATTGAAGTATCGTTGATAAATAATGCCCATGACACCAAGAGAACTTTTTATAAATGCATTAGTTATATTATCGAAGCCTGGTGCTTTGCCATGTTTCAGTTTTTTCACTGATTTCTGTACCTCATCGAGGGTAATATTGGCGTTTAGCAAAGTTTGGTCCACGTTGTGTACATTTTGACAGTAAACCGTTTCATGAACGTGTGTTTCCAAACCACCTCCCCCCGATAATACGTCTTCGAGCTCAAAGTATGATTTAAAATCGTCGGCTTCCGGTGTCGGTTTGTCAGTTATATTATTATCTAATTTCTTAATAAAGGACCAAAAGTCCTTAGGGGAACTAACGCGGCGTGTGTGTATCTCCTTGCTGATATTTTTATTGTGTCGGAGAGTGCTGATGCGAAGTGCGATTTTATAAGTACGTCTACATTCTATCATTTTAAGTCGATTGGTTTCCGATATGTTTATTTTGAAGAGTTTCCTCGCTTTCCGGTATGCCGTGCGCGCCGTCCTACAATCACGCGAAAACCAAGTGTTTACTGGTTTCCACTTGAGTGAACTACGATCGCGTGTGTTTCGCTTTTTGTGTTTTGTGTTTAATTGTTCCGCCGCATTGAAGAGGAGCTCGTTGATTGATTCGGTCAGGGTGTCTATTTCGCTATCGGGTGGGTTTTGATCGGCGTCGCTCATGAACTGTATTCGCTCGTGCAGATCGTTCATTGCATTTCTATCGATATTACGCATGAAAGAGTCGACGGTTTCGCTATTCCAATTTTTAATGATTGGTGGTTTCCGATAAGGCGCTGTACGTGATCTTTTTCTCGTGCGTTGTTTTGTTTTTATTATTTGTTGTGTCTGGGTGTATGATTCTAGGTCACATATTACTACGAGAGGACAATGGATGTCAGACAGTAGGTCAGAGTGGTCATATATAATGACATTTTTGACACATTTTGAAAATCGCGGCGAGCCAACGGCGTAGTCTATAACACTGATATTGTTGCTGGTGTATTTTGCCGAACATTGTCCAATGCGACCGTTGTAGATTAACATGCCTAATTCATTGGTCATTTGCATGAACTTTCTACCTGAACCATTGGTAGTATAATCTGGGTTATTTCTAAAAGGGGTGAAGTTCACAATTTGGTATTCTTTTATCAATTTTGATGCATGATCATGATCATTTGAATTGCCCGTACGGGCATTAAAATCTCCAGCTATCATAACATAATCATAGCTGATAATTTTTTCAAGTATTGATAAATGCAAATTTTCATATTCATTTCCTTTGGAGAATTTAGAATTTTCTGGGGGAATATAGATGTTTCCAAATACATATGTTTTTCCATATCCACTTTTGTATTTACACCACAAGGCTTCATTACAACTGTCTTTGACAAATGTGAAATGTTCCCTGTGTGTGTCCCGTACTGCTATACAAAGGCCACCAGATCTAATTCGAGATACTTTCATTCGGTTTTTTACACCAATGATATGGAAATTTTCTATATTAATCGAGTCTACATTATCTGTCTTGGTTTCCTGAAAAAAAATAAGATCAAATTTGTTGATAAATTCTATAAATTCTGGGTCCTTCAATTTCGAAACTAACCCACACACATTTAATGATAATATTTTGAATTCAGTCACTCCCGTGCTGTCCTATGTAATATTAGCTGACGAGCTTCCGCTCCTGTCCGAGAAGTCTATTATTGGCTGATTATCTTGATTTGGTCCTAGGTTGGTGCCACCTCTGTGCGCTGTGCTTGGTCGTCTGGGTGTGCCAGTCTGAGTATTCGCCTGGTTTTCACGTTTGTTGTCGGATTTCGAATTAAATGTAAATTCCCCCTGAGATTTTGTGTTAGAACTTTGACCACGCCCTCTGGCGTTCACAAATTTTCTCGTTTGGTTCCCTCGTCCACGACCACCTCGGCCTCGTGGGTTTTGTGAGAACTGTTGTTGTTGTTGTTGTTGTTGTTTCTGTTGTCGTTGTTGTTGTTTGTGAGCCATTGATGTGGTGTCCTTCACCACCCTGTATGGTGGTGGATCGTTTGGTATAACCCTCTTGTTTTCTATATATAGTCTGTCAGCCACTACTCGCGCTATTTGTCCGTTATCGCGGGCTTTCTGTGCTATGGGGTTGAGTATTTCCTTCCTGTAGATATTGACAGACTGTGGGTAGTATTCGTTAATGTAGTATCCCGTGCCCTTTAGCATACCACTCCTCTTTCTTATTTGATCTCTGTCACTGGGGCGTGCGAATTTTACCAGTATTGGTCGGCGTATACCATCGGAGGGTTGTCCCATTCTGTGTACCTTGTGGAATTC
>CP136066.1:87788972-88223998 GCA_032622095.1 Siphonodentalium dalli | reverse complement strand
ATGAGTTTTAAGCCAAACTCATTGCAAAAACAGTCAAACGACTTGCAGGAAAAAAACATTTTAGTTGCGGAAAAAAATGTTTGTTGGTCCCATCAAGTTCAACCACCCATCCACCCCGGCATACGTGCCCAGAAATCCCCCCCTGACATGATGGCCAATATTTTTAAAGAAGTCAATCCGCAGTATAAGTGGTATATACTGGTATGTGTGATATTTGACATGCAGAAGTACTAGTTTGTGCTGCTATCTTCTAGTATACATAATTATGCTTGTATATTATACAGTATAATTTGTTCAATTCCCCAATGATTATGTATAATTGTGTTTACTAGTATATGCATGGAAATAGAGTATTTGTGAACTCACCTATTCAAGTAAAGATGATAAAATCAAATGTTGTATTGACATTTGGGGTGCCACATTGCCCCCCCCCCCCCCTGGAAATTTCAGGCATGTATGGCATTTTTTCCCTTTCGAACATTTTTTGTACCCACCCACCCCCACCGCCAATTTTTTTTCCGTTTTCGGCAGTTTTTTCCGACCATATTTTTTACACCCACCCCCCTTTTAACACTAAAACAGAGATTGACATGTAAATAGGAATGAGTCATTTTGAGGTCATTCGGCCAAAAAAACATGGCTGCCAGTGGCCATCTTGGATTTCAAGATTTGCAACAAAATACAACACGATAACTGCCTGCAGTCAGTTTACCAGTTAGAATTAAATTATTTCTCTCATTCAAAGTGGTTTTGAAGCCCAACTCATTGCCAAAACACTAAAAAAACAAGCAGGAAATTTTTGTTTTAGTTGCGGAAAAAATTGCTTGTTGGTGGCTTTGACCACCCACCCACCCCGGCATACGTGCCGGAAATTTTTGTTCACCCCCCCCCCCCCCCCAAGCTGTTTAAATTGCCTTAAAACATTTACAAATATATGATATTTACAAGACCAATATGATATCATACCGGTACCTATATACATGTATCTGGAATGTTTTTGGGAGTATTTGGTGCAGGTACCGGTGTACAGAGGCGGACTGGCCGATCGGGAGACCGGGAAATTTCCCGATGGGCCGATGCCAGAATAATTCTGATTCCACGTGATTTTCTATCAAGCGAGAATCCGAGGGTTTTTTTACGGTTTGGGGGGGGGGGGGGTATATGTGGTTGGGCCGCAAATGAAACCGACGTGGGCCGCCACATGTGTTGTTTAACCAGCCGTGTATCCAATAAGATGGTACTCTTCTCACATAAATTCATGAGGGCAGAGGCGGACTGCATGGCCGATCAGGAGACCGGGAAAATTCCAGACGTGGGCCACCACATGTGTTGTTTAACCAGCCGAATTGGCTAATCGTAATTTTGACATTAAATGAACTTGTCGGCATCATATAACACCACGTAAAGACCCCATTAATCTCGAGATTTTAACGGTAACTCCCAGCTGTAAATCCCAAAAAAAATCTTACGCACCCCTCCCCCAATTGAAATTTACAAGAAAATAGGAACGCTTCAGTTGATGCCAGTCTAGTTTATCGGATTCGAGATTTTCTTGTATAGTTTTCAAAATGTTCTCACCCCGGGCCGAACAACCATGAACAGCCCGGTGTGTCCTGGTCTCTTGTCCGTAGCCGTGTGCATTTGTCTCGAGTTAGACCGCTAGATGTTAGAATTTATGCAATTTTTCAGGTAAAAATATCTGAATGGTCTCATATCGGGAATATATAGAACCATGGTTTGTGAATATATAGGATATAATAGGCCAGAGGTGCAAATGGAATTATGCAAAAACATGTATTTGGTCTGATTCTGATTCAAGTGTGGGGGGGGGTGCAGTTGGAATTTCCCAAGGTGGACTGTGGACACCCCCCGAACAGATGGGCCGGTATTATATTAATTTCCCACACACCCCCCCCCCCCCCGCAAATCTGTTTTATTGTTAAAATGGTGGGGGTGGAAACCGGTGGATGTTTGGACGCGGGGGTGGGTGGGTCCCAACAAGGGTCGAACGAAAAAAATCAGCATACATGCCTGAACATATTTTCCGACCCCCTGATCATATGGCCATTTTCGTCTATTTTTCCAACTATACTTTCTATAAGCAATGGGAATGCTTGATAGAAAATTTGTAAATAGTATATACAAGTAAGGGGTTAAATGTAGCACACCATGAACTTTGCCGACATTGTTTCTGGTGTCAATTTTTAAACTCCACCCATCCCCGGTTGTCAGGCCGCATTCATTGGCATTACACAAACAGGCATGGAAATACAAGATAGTGATTCGTCTTATACATGCATATATAAGTTAATTTAACGATATCCGTGTGGTTGTATTAATTTTCAACTTTTGGTGTGATATCTTTTGGTGTATCAGACATATACTGCCGGTAATACTGCGGTCATTACGTGGTATCACCCCGTTTTTAAGGTCAATTATTTTGAGGATAGCGCAGGGAAGAATCCAGAGATTTTTTGGGGACACCTGTTCTGCATTTGAGAATGTTCCTATATAAATTGGGACATTAGCCATTTTATGACAAGAGCTGCACTAGTGCGGCATTAAAGATCCTATGCCATTTCATTCTCTTATATATGCAAGTCTTCCGCATAAGAAAATGCACTGGCTTACAACGTCAAGATAAAAGCCAATGTATTCTCTTATATATGCGAGGCTCCTTAGATGGAAGACTCGCATATACCGTATAAGAGAATGCATTGGCACAGGATTTTTGCTAAATTTCAAGAAGCCCCAGTCATGAAAGGGTTAAAACATTCCTCACTGCACACTTGATTATTGAAATAAAGGCTCTATATCAACTGAATATTGATGATTTGCATTGCATGTTGTTGAATTATAATAGAAGATTTCCTTCAAAATATAGAAAATTCAGCTTTAATAAAGACTATTCACTTGCAATTTGGGGACATTTAGGCCTCCAGAGTTTGGGCGCCCAAACCTGTAACAGGTATCAAAACAGCCCTGGATCCTTCCCTGGGATAGCGGTATATACATGTATTGGTGACAATGTACCAATATTCATCTGCATGGTAGCTATATAGATTATACACTCACCACTGGTATTTTGATCAACACACTTCTTCCAGTAATATTTCACCTGTCATTTGTTCATTACCACATGTCTAGTAAGACATGACCGATGCTTAGACTAATCATGGGCAAAGTAAATCTTCATCTTCAGATGTTGAAGACGACAGGGCATCCACCATGGCTAATGAATCTGGCATTACTGAAATTGAAGAAAAATATGCTGCATATACATGTATGTGATATGGATACATGTATTTTTATAATTTGCAAACATATTTATAAACAAAGTGTAAAGTTCATTCTTCCAACAATGTGAGCGTCGTCGGCGATTCAGACGACCATGATTCAATCTTAAGTGGAGGAATCGGGCCTGATAAAATCATGGATAGTTTGTTCACACGATTACGATGTCATCGCAGAGGAGTATATTATCGGCGGTTAACCACGTGATTAACTACCCTATGATCTTTCCATTTACTTTGTATGATTTTTACGAACACACAAAGTTCTGTGATTCCATCACAGGTGGAGGTAACCAAGGATATGCTACAATTTCGCATCTAAAAACAAACATTGCTTGACATTACTTTTTTCACTTGCGATCATGTCGTGAGCATGCATGCGCAGTCCAACACACACAATGGAAATCTTTCCACTTACGATTGAATCATGGTCATATGAATGTTCACTTAGTGAACGTTCAGATGACACGATACAATCGTAAGTGGAGGAATCGGGACCGACGAGATCGTGGATAGTATGTTCACACGATTACGATGTCGTCGTACATGATGAAATCGTAGGTTGTTCGTAAAGCATGTTATTGACTACCCTGCGATCTTTCCAGCCACGATTTTTACCTACACACGACTGATTATGTCACAAATGGAGATAACCAAGGATACGCTACGATTTTGCATCTAAAATCAAACAGTGCTTGATATTATTTTTTTATCTAATATTTTGACGTGAGCATGCGCAGTCCAACTATCGGTTACTTCCTACGACGGACATATTTCAACTTACGATTGTATCGTGGTCGCCTGAACAATCACTTAGTGTTAAATTGACAATAATGAGATTGTGTTTGTGGGAATTCTATCACTGTATCAGGTTGACATTTGTTAGAATAATGCTATGAAGTATAACTGACAATTGCCTTATAACTTAGTTATATTATAAGCTATATTTTCAATAAATGCGACCTTTTTGTTTTCCAACTGACTATTATCATATTAATATGTTAATGTCGACCGATAATACACTGCATTTATGCCATAATTTGATTTTGCAAACTAAAATAGCCATTCCCGGATAGTATTACGTTTATGTAGCACAGAATTTAGGCCCAATTTATAACTCAATAAAAATCGTTTTTGCAATTTTTTATACAGTTGGGAATATTGTGTAAGTGTACGTTGGTATATGAATCATAAATGCAGTATAATCATAGGCCATCATATGTTACTATGTTGTCATGACAAATCATCATTATGACTATCCGATCATCGTATTCTAATTTTTGTTTACACATTTCACCGACAGTAAAATTCACGATAATTTAATTTGAAGAACGTGAATAATTCACACAATTTTAATCGTAGTTCAATTAAGTATATCACTCGTAACATCATCTTCGTAAAGAGAAAACACTTCAACATTTACTAATTAGCTTCACTTACCTGAATAATAGTTTAAATATATCAAGTGTCTGACCGTAAACATTGTCAAAATGGAGAAACAAAACCTCGTGCATGAGACATGACCTCCAGCTGCCGGCGGTATGTAAAAGACCCGGAACGGTGTTTAACCGTGTTTTAGCGGAACGAAATTAAATCAAGTACTAAACCGCGAAAATAGTTAATAAGCTCAATGAAACAATAAATTGATTAGACCACCGCCAACAGGGACGTGAAAACAGTGCGAATGGGGTGTCTATACCGCCAACTTTGGTCAAAATGTTCAATAGTTGAAAATTTCATGACTGCCACATTAGTTGTACATTTTACACCATATATGTATGGGGGTCCCTTTTCACATTTATTATTTATTTGCACTTAAGTGCAAATATGTGTCTATCAATTTATTTGCGCTTAAGCGCAAATACCAAACACTCCCTTACTTCCCTCTGGTTGGGAATGATGGAGTCCATCTCATAATATATTATTATGAACTTATGGGCCCATAGTAGTAGCCCGGTGAATGATGGAGTCCATCTCATAATATATTATTATGGGCCCATAGTAGTAGCCCCATACAGACTCAAAATTTTAAGAAAAAACATATTTCCATATGCATATCAGCATATCTGTCGCTGGTGTCCCAAGAATTGGTGCCTCACTCCCAGAGCTCTAGTATATTTGATTAAAGGGACATCTCCTGCACAGATATATACCATTTCCATGGCCATAAAAGTGGAATTAGGGGTTAATGGAGGCTTGCTTCCTGCATGTGGTTTACTTATTGACTTGAAATAGGGGAAAACAACCCTATTTTCATATTATCAGCATCCCTGTCCCTAATAATTTGTGTCTCCATCTCAGAGATGTAGTATATTTTATAAAAGAGACATATCCTGCACAGATCTATACCATTTGCATGGTCATAAAAGGTATCTAGGGATTACTGGGGATTGCTTCCCTCTTATGGTGGGCCTATATAGACTTGAGTGATGTGTTTAGGCCTGTGCCATTTAAAATTAATTCAGGGGGGATCAATGCATATTAATTTTTATTTGCGCTTAAGCGCAAATGATTTGCGCTTAAGCATAAATGATTTGCGCTTAAGCGTAAATGATTTGTGCTTAACCGCACATGATTTACGCTTAAGCATAAATATTTGCGCTTAAGCCCAAATGATAGAGGTTATTTGCGCTTAAGCGCAAATATGTGTGTTTAAGCACGAATATTTGCGCTTTAGCATAAATAAATAATAAATGTGAAAAGGACCTCACATATATATGACCATATATATTACTTGAATCGCTCACCACGTTGTTGAAAGAAATAGGTTTGTGCAACCATTGTTTATTTTTTTAACCCTCTCATGGCGGGAGTTTCGCTGGTGCAGCATTAAAGACCATGTGCCAGAGCATTCTCTTATATATGAGAGTCATCCATATGGAGCCTCGCATCATATATAAGAGAATGCACTGGCTTACAAGGACATCTTTGCCAATAAACTAAACATTTCTCAGGTTATTGCATGCACTTTTATTACACAGGGCAAGGTATATTACATTATATTAAGGGTATTTTACTTAAAATATTCTGTGGAAACTACATAAAAGCAATATTGTATGCATCCATGTATAGCCAAATGAAATTAAACTATGGATATTTTATTGTTTATTTCACCAGAGACATGTATTCTGTTGAGATATTGCCTTATATATGTTATAAACATGCAAATAGTGGCTTCATTTGGGCTTGCTTCCATAATTTAGAGAGTCAAACCTGGAGAGATTCCCTTATTTCAAATTTGTAAGATGCCAAGGCAACTGAAATGGTGTATCAAACCTCAAATGGCAGTATTTCTTATCAGATGGACATGTCTACCAATAAATTAAACATTTCTCATGGTCATTGCATGCATTTTAATATACAGGACAAGGTAGAAACATCATTTGATGGAAATATTACTTAAAATAGTCTGTCAAATCTACATAAAAGCCATATTGTATGCATCCCTGTATAGCCAAATGAAATTAAACTATGGATATTTTATTGTTTATTTCATTAGAGACATGCATTCTGTTGAGATATAGCCTTATATATGTTATAAACATGCAAATAGTGGCTTTATTTGGGCTTGCTTCCATAATTTAGAGAGTCAAACCTGAAGAGATTCCCTTATTTCAAATTTACAAGATGCCAAGCCAGCTGAAATGGTGTATCAAACCTCAAATGACAGTATTTCTTATCAGATGGACATGTCTACCAATAAATTAAACATTTCTCATGGTCACTGCATGCATTATAATATATAGACCAAGGTAGAAAACATCAGTTGATGGATATTTTACTTAAAATAGTCTGTGGAAACTACATAAAAGCAATATTGTATGCATCCCTGTACAGCCAAATGAAATTAAACTATGGGTATTTTATTGTGTATTTTATCAGAGACGTGTATTCTGTTGAGATATAGCCTTATACATGTGATTAACATGCAAATTGTGGCTTCATTTGGGCTTTCTTCCATTATTTAGAGAGTCAAATCTGAAGAAATTCCCTTAGTTTTATATTTATGATCCCATAATCCCATGAAATGGTATTTTAAACCTCAAATGTCAGTATTTATTATCAGATGGACATATCAACTAATGAATTAAACATTTCCCATGGTCATTACATGCATTTTAATATACAAGGCTATGTAGAAAACATCATTTGATGGATATTTTACTTAAAATAGTCTGTGGAAACTACATAAAAGCAATATTGTATGCATCCCTCTATAGCCAAATGCAATTGAACTATGGATATTTTATTGTACATTTTATCAGAGACATGTATTCTGTTGAGATATATAGCCTTATACATGTTATTAACATGCACATAGTGGCTTCATTTGGGCTTTCTTCCATAATTTAGAGAGTCAAAGCTGAATAAATTCCCTTAGGTTTCAAATTTAAAAGATGCCAAGCCAGCTGAAATGGTGTATCAAACCTAAAATGTCAGTATTTCTTATCAGATGGACATCTCTACCAATAAATTAAGCATTTCTCATGACCATTGCATGCATTTTAATATATAGGACAAGGCAGAATACATCACTTGATGGATATTTTACTTAAAATACTTTGTGGAAACTACATAAAAGCCACATTGTATGCTTTCCTATATAGCCAAATGAAATTCAACTATGAATAAATTGGATATTTTATTGTTTGTATCATCAGAGATATTAGCATTCTGCTATTATATAGTCTTTTGTGTGTTATAAACATACAATAGGTGCATGGCCTCATTGGGCTTGCTTTCATAATACAAGAGAGTCAACTCTGAATAAATACCATCGGTTTGAAATTGGTAGCATCTGCCATCCTTATATAAGAGGGGTATATACCAGCTTGAAGTACCGGTTTAATTAATAGGTTCAATGCAAGGGGCCACCAGAGAGGTTTGTCTAGTTCGGGATGGTGTGGCAAACCGCCATTTGGAGATTTCAAGGGAGCTCTAGGTCTCATCAATGGCGACCCACTATATTGTGCAAACAAAATTTTATTAAAATTGTATAAAGGTCAGCATGCCCTAAGAGCATTGAGAAATAGATAAAAACACTTACTGACAGATTGCCAATAACAAAATTACATCTGTTGAAACTATTGTTATGTAAACAAAACTGTTACAGTGATTTGTCAACAAATATATAATTCTAGCTGTATTATTAGTTCAAATATTTAACTATGAATAACATTTTCAGAATATTTAATCAACAGGTTGGACCTTTTCCAATGTTATGTAAACAAAACTGTTACAGTGAGTGACTTGTCAACAATTATATAATCCTATAGCTGTAGTATTACATGTAGTTCAAATATTTAAGTATGAATATGAATTTTCAGAATATTTAATCAACAGGTTGGTCTGGTTGGACCTTTTTCAATGTTTACCATAAAATTTTGATCACAATTTTGCTCTCGTTGGACTTTTACAGTTATTCCAATACAGCAGTAATTTCTACATAACAATTAATTCTTGGTTTAGAAATATATATTTAATTTTTGAAGCCATTTTCTTAGTAAGGAAATTGTTTCTTGTTTCAAGACTAAAATCTATCTTATTTGAGAAAACTATCTCTTGTCTGGTGGGAGTTTCTTAAATTTTCTTGATGTAGCAGACTTGGGGGGTATATTTCCCAAAATAAGATTTATTTTCCTGTTTCAGGAAATAGTTTTTCTTGTTTCAAGATATTTTATCTTATTAAGAAATTATTTTTGGCAGTGCATAGCGCAACGACAAACTTCGGAAGAAACGTCCCTCAACTGGCGAGTCCTAATTCGAATTAAATAATAATTGAAATGTGTTTGCTTTTCATCGTGGACAACACGGACATCACAAACTGTCCGTGCTGAACTGTGGGCGTGTACTCAGGTAATCAAGGCAGAGCTGTCGGCCCGACACATAGTTGGCTCCAACGACAATTCAATGAGTGGGTTTTAAGTCAGATAATATTCTCAGCGTCGGGAATTCGGTAAAGAATAGACTCGGGCAAGCCCTCGTCTATTCTTTTACCGAATTCCCTCTGCTTCGAACATTATCCTTTACATATTCAACAGCGATCAGTGCATGTTAATCACGTTGTTGGGCGTGGATAACCGGCTATTGTGTCCAATCGCGGCCAGCGCACGGATGGTGCGTCGTAGTCAAAACACGCTCAACGGCACATTACCAGTTGATTGCATTATATGGGATCAATTCTGGTAAAGAACAATTATTGTGCTCTGAGCATCTAACCCTTACTTAGGCTTCAGAAGAAAAAGAACGTAACCTGCAAGAACAACACAAACAGCTTGTGCTACGCGGACAACAGTGATAATCAAGCTGGAAAATAAAAATGAAGAATTGGATAAATCAAACAGGTTTGTCCGTCATACCTCATGTACGCAGAGTCTGAAATATTTAGTATATGATTTCATTTCCATGACAATTCTTGAACACAAATGGAGATTGAGCTTGAAACTTGTCTTCGAATGTAGCCTTTGGCATTCGTACGCAAACAACGCAAACCCCCATTTTACCCAAAACAAAAACTTAGTAACATGTAGCCACGTGTCCCTACTACAATTCCATTTGAAAATATTTAACGTTTCCCACATGGACTACCCACAGAAACGAATTCACCCATCCCACTAAACACGTGGTTTCGGTATCCAATATCGATTTATTTGATACATACACACCGTGACAAAGGTCAATCTCGTATCACTACATGTATTAAAGCCCATATATATAGTTGTCACTTAACTTTTGTTATTACCACTTGATTTTAGTGTTATCCATCTTCATCCGCAATTTGTCCGTTTGACAACGTGTTTTCTGGGCCACATCTCGAGAAATAACAAACTTCAAAAATCGATATATGATCACTCTGAGCTTTGATGGGTGGGTTCCTCGACTCGAATAAAATAATTTACCCCCGAAGCCAAAGAAATGGTAATTTAGGAGCGTCTGATCGGATTGAGTACCTGTAACAACGAATGCAGCTCAGTGTCGTAAAGTCTGTTAACTATATCCATCTGTGAGGTACTGTGTCGATTGAGCAAATGGCCATCTTAGCGCCACCGTAACTCTGTTATGACGGGAGCCGCACTGGTGCAGCATTATAGATCCTGCACGAATGCATTCTCTGCACTGGCTTTCAAGGACAAGGTAAATATTATTACAAGTTTGGAGTTTGGGATGATACCCGGGAAGATTTGAAAGGGCCGTCGGCCCTCTCCTACAACCCACTTTTGAATGCTGTAATTCCGCTGGAGAGCGTTTGAAGGGTTTGTAAGTAGATTTATTTCTACCCATGCAGAGTAGGTGTTTGCCTACTGTGCATGTGGTAGATGCCAACGCAACAAGAAGCAAAGTCCCACCCCCATTTCTCACCCGGGCCGGCGATGAAGACTTGCCTTGTTTTCTTTGTGAGTTTTGTGCGTTGTATATATATAATTTTGAGTTGTGAATAGTTGTAATTTATTGTCCTATTTAGTGCTACTCCAGTTGCATTAGTCTGTTGTATTCCGAGCTTGTACAACGGGCTCAATGCTAGGAAGGGGGTGCAATACCAGCCGGTTGACTTAAGGTCGGTCGGGCCTCCTCAACTATGGATGGTGCAATGCCCGTCTTCCACTCCTGTGCGAGTGTCAGAACCCGTTGACCTGGTTGTGTGATGCGGTCGCAGACTGAGGAAGCAGCTGGTCAATTTCAATTCAATTCCTTTATTTCTCACTTCCTTAATCAAGATATGGAGATAATTATATGTGTACAATATTAACATATATACATGTGGTCAACATGGTTCATGTGTTATATAAAATACATAGGATCAGATTTTCATGTACATGTAACATCGCTATAATATACAAATTTATGATATCATTGAACCAACGGGTAATAAACCTTCCTAATCTAATTAAATTCCTTTAGAATGTGTTGTATTAATATACATAGCCGGCGATATAAATGTTTGTCTTTTGTATTTAGTAATTCGCTCATGACTATAACATTTGGTCTTTCAGTGAATTCTTTCTGGAGTAGGCGGTTTCAAAGAAAATTAAAGTGTTCACGCTTAAACAATTAGTGGAATTCATCGCCAACTATTGTCGAATAGTATAGCGTGCAAATACGATATTCGATATCAATGTTTTGCCATCTACCCACCTCAACTGGTAAATATTATAAGGCCAATTCATTCTCTTATATATGCGAGGCGCACTATAGGCGACTCATATATATATATACCAGAATCCATTGGCACAGGGTTTTCGCAAAAATTCAGGAAGCTCCAGTGATGGAAAGGTTCATGTGTACCAGAATTGTACAGGATTGCTTTTAGTCGAGCGATTGATGTGGAATTTAAGAATCTGACAATGCGTTAGAAGTGAGGACCAATTCGATTTTGATATTTCCAATGGTGGCATTTTTCCATTAGAGGCGTGTGTATTAAAATGCAAGTTCTTTTCTATCTTTGCTAGTTTTTCTTAAAGATACCATCAATAGTATCAAATTTGACACCACGCATAAAATCACCATCTGCAACTTTGATTTATTCTCAAGAGAATAATCAGATCGAACACATTTTATCACATAATGAGCCCCTAAAACCGGCCTCAAATTTCTTAGCAAGACACACGTGTAGTATCGCCATGCACGTAAGGGCTTGGCGCAATGAGGTCAATGTGAATGCCGGAACTTTATTATTATGTTAATTAGAATATAATTATGATATTCAATTTACATTAGGTTATTTATTGTTGACTGTGAGATAAACATGGGTGATAAGGGTGGTTGAACAATTTTGTCAACACGAAAAGACACATTTAAAATGAAATTATATTTTTTCTTGAAAGTGTCTTTAGTTCCTCTTTGGTTGCGATAAGGAAATAATATTTATTTTTTAACCCCAGCCGTTTAGAGATCCCTTTTCCTTGCTGCATGAAATGTGATTATGGGATAAAATGGATCTCAAATTCGTCGCAATTATGTACGAAATGTATTTAAGGTGCTCAATCCGATCAGACGCTCCTAAATTACTATTTCTTTGACTTCAGGGGTAAAAAAATGTTTGATTCGAGTTGAGAAACCCACTTGATTTTAGAGTTATCATCTTAATCTGCATCTTCGTCCGTTTGACCACGTGCTTCTGGCCCACAAACAATAGAAATAGCAAACTTCAAAAATAGATATCTAATAACGCTGAGCTTTGATGTGTGAGTTCCTCCACTCGATTCAAATATTTTTTACCCCCGAAGTCAAATAGTAATTTAGGAGCGTCTGATCGGGTTGAGTACCTTTAACCACTAAATTTGATTCGGGCCTAGCTACAGCTCGGCTCGAATCTAATTTAGTGCATTCGGCTAATAAATTTCGTATAGAATTGCGACTCATTACAGATCCTCTATATAGCATTAA
Organism: Siphonodentalium dalli; assembly: GCA_032622095.1. Lineage (NCBI taxonomy): Eukaryota > Metazoa > Mollusca > Scaphopoda > Gadilida > Siphonodentaliidae > Siphonodentalium > Siphonodentalium dalli. Next base: position 88,211,321 of record CP136066.1, on the reverse strand, counting down.
TATGCGGGTTTATGGACTGATATCGACTTCCAATAAAGGAAGTTTTAACAAGTTTAAATTGTGTGTCAGCCTATAGGAAATATTGCAATAATCGCCTCTTATGAAAAGCGTCCATATAGTTTTGTCGATTGTTAAAGGCCCACTTAATTTTCGAACCCCAGATCACATTATATAAATTGTATGCCATATTATATACCATTCCGGCGTCTGTTCTGTGATCAAGTTTCTGCACAAAGTCAATTATTTTCAATGCAAGGGGAATAACTGCATTTATTTATATACAGAGTTATTTCCCTTTTATTGAAAATAAACTATAGTTTGAATTCTGCTGCATTCTTGGAGCTATATCGGGGGAATTATTTTATGAGTTCAGCTATTTTCTATTACTCTATATATGGGCACCTTCTGAGATACAGACGTTCCACATGGTGACGAATTTAAGTATTTTAATCATACTTTATGGCATAGATTGTTATTGAAACCGTATATCAGAGTACTATAAAAATAATCTGTGACTCGAAAATTAAGTGGGCCTTTAATAAAGAACATTTTTTATTATGAACTTTTTGATCGTTTTCGACGCATTATTTCTGAATATTGTGGAAATTTCCGATGCCTGTGTGATACTAGTGATGAAGCTTGCATGTAGTTAATCCTTTCATTTTCGTTTGTCTGGTAAGCGGGAACTTGCATGGCTCCGGAAATTCTGAATTATTTGGCATCTAATCGTCACTTTCTCGCGGTAGATCCTCAATTGGTCACACGGTAGTCAAAGTTGAAAAAGCTGCATCTATTTTATAGTATATGGCACCTATAGCCGGGGAATTCACAAAAGCAATTCCGCACGAAATCGCAGTTGTATAAACTTTACTGAATTAATACAAAACCGGCCCGGAGTCAAATACATGCCATGGGATTTGTCACTACACATATATTACGGATTTTATATATCATTTTATTTTTATGATACCGGTATATAATTATAGAAGTATAATAAACTAAAAAAAAAAGTTTTCTACATGTTCACCCTGTGCATGGATGTGCAAAATATCCGGCAAATTCTGGCAAATTTGGTAGAAAAATGTATCTAAAATCAATACAGTCTTGCCGGTATAAATATTTCAACCGTTAGTTTCATCACTCAATTATGTTCATTACATGGCTACGGAACATCATTACTCACGTTAGTTGAGTGAAAAGTTCCATAATTCTTGACAAAATTGTCTGTACTGCTAATGTAAACAACACAGAAGCTATATACGCATGACCTTTGACTTTTTGCGATGGGTTGTGTATACTATATGAAATCGGACGACGATTCCCTGTAATCATGGAATAATGTTATTCAAGACAGAAAACGCTAGTATTATGCGACGACTTTTTAATTATATCGCATATATATACAGATCTTGCACTTGGTCTCTGCTGGGGCCGAGTAATTTTCCCCTTCTAATATCTACAATTAACATACTAAATACATGTACGTATCAATATATCAACTGATGTCGATACATTCACTGTAATGTATTACTTTATCAATTCTTACTAACGTCAATAGAAACAGTTGTTCAAGAATGAGCCGATGTCCAAAAACACGGTATTTTCTAGTTGGAGTTATTCTCTGCCAATCATTTGTAACCGTAACCAGGAAAACACGTCGCATTTTTGAAACGACTTGCAAATGTAACCGTAGCCGCGAAAACACGTCGCATTTTTGAAACGACTTCCAAATGTAACTTTGTAACCAGTTTTTAACAAGGATGGGTGAAATATTTTCATTTTTCTAGTTGGAGTTATTCTCTGCCAATCATTTGTAACCGTAACCGAGAAAACACGTCGCATTTTTTAAACGACTTCCAATTGTAACCGTAACCGCGAAAACACGTCGCATTTTTGAAACGACTTCCAAATGTAACTTTGTAACCAGTTTTTAACAAGGATAGGTGAAATATTTTCATTTTTCTAGTTGGAGTTATTCTCTGCCAATCATTTGTAACCGTAACCAGGAAAACACGTCGCATTTTTGAAACGACTTGCAAATGTAACCGTAACCGCGAAAACACGTCGCATTTTTGAAACGACTTGCAAATGTAACTTTGTATTTCCTAATGTAAAAAAAAGGGCGCATTTGTAACCGGTCTACTGGTCGCAGCTAACGTACGAGCAAACGTTGAGTCGACTTTGAACAAAATCGACTTGGAAAAAAATGCAAGACGTATTTGTAACCCAGTAACTGGTTACAATTGCGTCGTATTTTTTTTCTGCACCAAAATCTGCCATATATGTAAGCAAGAGCCTGATTGGGTTACAGAGGACAGCACAATGCTACTGGCTAATCACACACAAATGGCATAAATGCTCTTTATTAGTTCCATATCAGGAATTCACCAACAAAGAACGCTCTTTATGTTAACCATCATAATATAAACAAACACCAGAAAAGTAACTTTTTATGCTTTTGTTTACATAACAATGGTTAAACATATGAGAATAACATACTGTTTATGCGATATTTCTTATTTATATACGGACAAAGTCTGTCTACATTTTGATGTTCTTTCTGTTTGTGGCGGTTTTTGACGGGTGGAAATATGTTGACGGGATACCCACCACCAAGGCCAACCGTACCTTTAATTGTAGAGATTTATAGAACGGGTAAATTCAACCCCAGAGAGAAGATAATAGGCATGCTGGGGTTGATATTTAACTATAAACATGCTATATATGTCCTGGCGGTTGAAACAGCGCTAAATTCCAACAAACTAAACAGAGTTCTCTTACAATTTATTTCATCTGGATACTATATAAATGAACGGTGTCCGTCCGCGTGTCCGTCCGTCTGCTGTACTATCTGTCCATGCAATTCTTCGACAACATTTGATGAAACTGCCATGGGTATGTGGACTTCATATGGAACCGGTCCGGCCATTTCGACATACAATTTGCTGATTATTTTGTTGTCCCCGATGATATATAGCTCTAGCTATATGGTAGCTTTCAAATTTAGTATGTTGATTAATCACATTAAAATACAGGTTAAAGTTCGGTATACGACAAATTCTGATAGAGTTATAACCATTTTTCTACTTAGTATTTGCCGACTATTTTGTTGTCCGGATGCTAACTTGAATTGTATTCAACATAATATGATGTGGCCTTCATATTCGAAAGACCCGAACAAGTTCGAATTTGGATCCGATCCGACAATTTCTTGCGACAGCTTTCCAATTAATTGTGTAATCACATGAATATACAATTCAAGTTCGAATTTGAGTTTCTGATGATGTTTTGCCACTTTATCGACTTAGAGAATTTGCCAATTATTCTGGTATCTAATCAAATACGACAGTTGGAAGCATCAATTGATTCAATTATTGTTCCCAGAAACAATATATTATTTCTAAAACAGCTACCGGTCAATTGGAGGGCGACGTGTGACCTAGCGGCCTTTTATTTTATTTCAGATATAGAGGATATGAAATGAGTGTTTCTCTCATATGATATTTATGAAACGAGTCTAAGAATTTTCAGTTTTCTCGAGCCTCCGGCGAGAGAAAACTGAAAATTCGTGACGAGTTTCATAAATATCATATGAGAGAAACACGAATTACATATTCTATTTATCATATGACACCTATAAATTGATTATGATGTCCAAAACGCACACAAATAACTAAATAGCTATATGACATCGGCAGCAAAAGGTTAATGTGACGTCACTTCATTGCACCGGAAGCCCAATTACACCGGGTGAACTAGCAGAAATAATATGCACGCGAAGATATAGTGCGCTATTCTGTTCTCAGTTTGTGACATTATATCGTATGTTTATTAGATAAATACGAATTACATATTCTATTTATCGTATAACAATGTCCAAAACTATATATTTCAAGATTATAATTGCGAGAATTTCGGCATCGCGTTGATTGACGCACACGAATTTGACCTGCATTTAGTTAGAGATGCGGCTCGGCCCAGGCTGCCATTCATCCAATCAGAAATCACGTTTTGTCAACAAACTAATCAAATTATCGGAAGGTGATATGAACTAGTAGTTCATATGAAATTGATTTATGACATACTTTCCAACGTAAATAATGTTTGAGTCATATGATAAATAATTTACATGACACAGCTGGTGCCAAGTTTCCTGGTTTGTTAATATCTTCGGTTTTAATTTCATATACACGAATAAATCATTTCGCATAGCATTAATTTTTCGATAAACCTTTTGTGCAGCACAAATTAAATTTTGATACTGGTTTCGCTTGTAACTGGACAAAAATGGCTCAGTGTTGGGTTTTCATCACAAACATACTAAAAGAGGTGCATGGTTTTGGGAGTTGGCTTTTTTCTAAGAACAAAGAAATCAAACTCTTGCAAAAACTTGATCCCAGCTTGACGATGACTTGTGTGTTTTCAAGGTGAACCACAGACCAAATATAAGATATTGTTGAAATTATCTTTTATAGACAACATAGCAAATATGATTTCGAGGTCGAACAAAGTGCATATCGATCAAATTCATTCGACCGTGACCTGTGTTTATGAACTGTGAACTGTAAACAATTTACCAAATATTCTGTTAAACATTGTTTAATTTATCATCCGGAAAACCCAAAAATTAGTTATTTATAAGTCATAACTCCGCAAAATATCACCGGAATGTGACCATTTTCGAACTTGACCTTCGTTTTCTCAAATCAGAACCATATACCAAATATCAAGATATTGTGTTGAATATTGCTCAGGTTATCATCCTGACACCCCCCCCCCCCCCACCCAATCCCCCCCCCCCTCCCCCAAAATTATAAGTCGCAAAAGAGTCATTCGCCAAATAAATCATCGGACCGTGATCGAAATCGAACTTGACCTGCGTCTTCTCAAACGAGAACCACATACCATATATTCAGAAATTATGTTGAATATTGCTCAGATTACCATCCGACACCAAACATTGCGATTTGAAAGTCGAAAAGAGGGGCATAACTCTGTCAAAAATCTCATTCTCAGGTATCAACTACATATATACCAAATCCCACGGAATATATATTGTGACCCGGACAACCAGGACACACAGGCGGCCAGACACACGACCGCCTACACGGACAGACGGACATGTTGATTACAATAGTCCCCCGAAATGTTTCGGGGAACTATCTTTATACACATACCGATGGGACAGGATAAATCAAATCAATTCACCGAACACATCAATTTGTTGTAGGGGCACTTAAAGCGGAATAACTCTATATGTTTACAACTTGATGCGGTCTGCGTTTGCATGCGATTAATAAATACGAGTACAACACTCATACTCCGTAGTTTTCGTTTCTTTTATTGTTGGTGGCGTTAGTGGTTACACTGGTGTAAATACTATAGACACACCCTACGGTTGCGTGAGGAGTAAAAAGTATAACAGTTAAAAACACTCTGGGTTGTGATTTATTATATGAATTAAAAGAAAAATGTTGACACAAATTCAAAGAATCATTCTCCCAGAAACTTCATTTGACAAGAGGCCCATTCATTAAAGGTGGTGTCTGTTGTGGCTTTTTAGAAATTGTAAGTGTGATTCAAAATATGACAATAGAGACCTTTCGCAAAACTCACGTTTACGATTACGGATACGGATAGGGTACTACGTCACAACATTTGTGTACTTTCTAATCGTTCTCGTATTTTACTATCCGTAATAACGGTTACGATTTCATGGTATATAATAAGCTCAAATAACACCTGAAATTTATTTTCTGCAATATATCACTTTACTCCGTTCGAGATTTTATATGTATATCAGGTCAACCATCCAGTTGTATTGAACTACGGCCTCGATGTGCTGTTTAGATTGTCAATCACTGTACTCGTCGTCGTGAATCACGAGCTTCCCGCGAAATAAGATCGCTATTCACAACCGATAGCCATCGCTGGCTGCGACAGAAAACTTTACAGTAAGATGAGTGCACTATGAAACCAGTCGCCAAAAATACAGTATATAGTGTGCTATGCATGAGGAGTTTTGAGTGATTATTATGTGCAAGATAGTACACAATATAGTGAAATTCAACAATTATTTAATTCAACAACCCATGGTGGTGTCCTAACATGTGCAGTTATAGAATGCCTCAGGAGAGCCTACAGGATAGCATAATCCTATTAATGAACTGTGAACGATTTTTTGTTCTCTTCCCCGTTCTCGGATTGAAAAGTTCATTCAATTTAATAATATTCGGTTTTCTGTAGAAGTTGGGTTGTATATATCTCTCTCGTACATGGAATTCATAACCGATTTTAAAATGACATTTAATTCATAACCGAGTTCTAAGTTGCATAAAGTACTCTGTGTGAGTAATCTGAACATACCCTGGATCCCGATTCAACTGGCACGTAGTGATTTCTGCTCCTGAACCGTTACTAAAAGAATATTTGGCATACCACCGACATCACCAGAGCTCAGCAGTCTCTGTCAGGTAAAATATGTTCTTTGCATTTATTTTTAATTTAAAAAACACGCACAAATGCGGCATTTAAAGGTACTCAATCCGATTAGATGTCCCCATATCATCAGATTCCAACAACAATTTTTTTTAAATGCCGCTTCTGTTATTAGAATCGAGTAATTGCTCAAAAGTATTGCTATATTAAAACTATATTTTTAAATTGCCCAAAACCTCTTATTTATCAACGAAATTTTGCCGTTTTGTCAAATATCTGACAAAAAAGCAACTTTATGCACATCGCTTCTACCGTGTCGACTTTGTTTCGAGTTGGTAGTAACAAATCAGAAGTGATGCACATCGATCAGCGACCAACCATATGTCGGATTGCCTAAACCCAAAGAGGTGAAGCCGAAATCGCATTGAAATCAAATGGCGGACTTGAAGGTGCTGTAACGATGGCGTCGTGGTTGATGGGAGATCCAAATTCAGGAACCCCTCTTCCCCATCAGCATAACGTCTATCTGGTCATCCATGCTAACAACGAACTGAATTTCCACCACATATGACCTGGCATTTATAGCTGTATTGCCACAATATATCATGAGAATTCCGGGTCGTACGTTATGACTGGTCGTATTATTGACAATATTAACAGGTCATGATTATCGCATTGTTGCAAATGAGACGATAAGTGACGTCTTAAGGGACTGTATACCAAAAACACGCTTTGAGCTGTAAAAGTTGTACGAAATAATGATCGTACGTGTTCGTCAAAATTCTTACGCGTAATAGTTTTGCGAAAGGACTTTTTGGCCATAAGGATAGACTTACGACTACGAATAGCTATCCGTATTCGTAATCGTAAACGTGAGGATGCGAAAGGTCTCTAATATTTGTTTAGTGCGGAACTGACCCCAGTTATGAAAACACGAAAATTTGAAGTGGATTCCCTGGGAGATGGTGTTTTTTGTTTTTTATTGTGAAAGTTTCCACATATGTCAAGCTAACATAATCTGAGGGCTGTTTGAACAGTTTACATTTGGCCTCTGATGCAGATCAACAAACATTAGCATTGAAGCCTGTCGAAAATATTTACACCAGCGTAACCTAGTCGTGCTCACGCGCGCAATTCGACAACAAGCATATCAATGTAGAACTGTGCCTCGAGATCACCACGTTTGCCAGCATTCCGTACCCGGAGTTGATTGTATTTTTGAGTGATATAAATGCTCAATTCTTTTTTCAAAAACAGCTTTTATATATTTGGCGTTGCATCGCATGGACAATATTTACGCCGTGCAACAATAAAAAAGCATGCCGTGCCGTGACCCCTCTAAAAGAAAATAAATAACATTTCTCTTCCAGTGTTAAAAAAGAATATTCGTAGAGATGTGCTTTTGTGTGACAGTAACACTGTTCTCATAACAAAACTGGACCTGAGCTCCATCTCCATATCCATATCGATAACACGATAACTAAATATCTAGCCTCGTTGATGACACGGAGAACAAAAAAGTCAACGACTGTGGAGTCGCTCACCAGACCATCGGGACTGGGGTGGCTGGGACTTTTAAGTCTACTGCAGTCTGTATAATTAAAAATAATTATATAACATTCTATCAACTTACCGGTGACTCTCACAATAACTGTAATGCTTATTATTATAAAATCAATAAAGATATGTAACTTTTACAAAAAAAAATGGGATGGGGTATGAGGAGGAGGTAGGTGTCGCCTGGAACGCGTGACACCGGCTCTGGTCCGTTTTGATATCCCGATCCCATTTGATCAAGTTTGAATCCCTACCATCCAAGGCCTGTTCAAAGTTTCAAACCATATGTCATATTAATCATCAAGTTGGTTCTGAGGAGAAACTGTTTTAATGAGTTGGGTCCCTGGCTCAGCCCCTATTTGACTAGGTGACTCTATTTGAACAAATAGGAATGTCATTCACCGAGGGACTATCTCAACCAGATATGACTCATTCAGGTATTGCTGTTCTGGATAAGAAGATTTTTAAAGAATTACTATTGAGAGAAAAGGTTATGTCCCCGGTTCTACCCTATTTGACCCGGTGACCCCATTTGAACAAATTTTATTCCCAGTCATACTTGGACCATCCATACCAAATATAAGGTACAATGGCACTGAACGTTCTTGAGAAGAAGTCGTTTTAAGAATTACTATTGAGGGAAAGAATTATTTCCTTGGCTCCGCCCCTATTTGACCTGGTGACCACATTCGAAATAATCTGAATTCCACTCAAATAGAAAACATCCATACTAAATATGAACCCATTCTGTCGTATGGTTCTGGAGAAGATGTTTAAAACATGTTGACAGATGAACGGACGGACGCACGACCAACGTGGAGTGATGAGCTCCATGGAGACTTCGTCTCAGGTGAGCTATAAAGTGAGTACATAGTATGATACTGAATGGATGTAACATGTCTCCGGGATAAGCGAAAATCAAATTTCGATTGAACTCATGTTGCTCAATCTTTCGCGTTATTTTGAACGGCAATAATGTATAATCCATTATAACGGCGTTTGAACACAACAACAATAAGGCCATGGAATTAGTCATCATGGATGAAACTTTGGGCTGGCTCTGTAAATTTAAAACCAAGCTTACCCACCCTTTTAAGTGTTCCAGAAGTTTTTCTCTTTGTGGTCTGAATCTTTAGACATTGTCCGTTAATTCGTAAAAGTGATACTAAGCGAAATAGCGGACATCTTAGAGTTATCTCTAATTTTGAAAACATAAAAATTGGGTTGCGAGAGCGCTAATGTCATACTCTTCCCCAAATTGCTAATAGTAAATAGAGAGGACTGTATGTTTAACTATTTGTCGGCGCAAAATTTATATCGGACCGAAACTCTTTTCACAAAACTGACGAGGACGAGTAGGATAATGGAACTTGACAACGCAAGGCTAATCATGCGCAGTGAGATTTTCGGTTCGCACAATAAAATTGCAATAAACAGAAAGAATGTTAAAATATAGACAGTTTTGTTCCTATACCAATCATAACTATTGCATAAATAGTATGTTATTGTCAAGATCATACAAAAGCCATATTATGATACAGTACAGTGGGTAAAGAGTGTGCGATACGCAAAATATTCAACAATTAACGGACATTTGGTCAAAATTGACACTATATTGTTTACCAACATAGCGCTCGCTAATCCTCGCCACATAACACGTTGGTGTTGAATGGGTCACCGTGAATCACTCTCCCACACAAATCGCCACGGTGTTGAGTGTTTTGCTTATCGCACAATATTTACGTGCTGTATATAAACCATTGATCGGTTCACACAAAGTGTGTTTTGTGGATAATATCGTATTCATACTATCATTATACTATAATTTTAGCATGTTCTTGAGAAAATTCTTAATTTGGTAACTTTTATTTCTAAATTATAACTTACAACCAAGACCATCCCTGCCTTTAAGCACATCGTTAAAATAATCCCATATGCCATTCGGTAAATTGATTATAGTTGTCAGTAGGTTTCATATTCGATGGCTGTACGACACAACAAACCTGGTTGACTAAGTGTCTGTATATTTAAAATAATTTTTGGTATAAATCGCGAAGAAATTGTAACTCAATCCATTATGGCGAGTAGGTCTTCAAGATTACATGCAGTTGTAATGTGAGCTAACAGCAATAACAAGTTTAGAGCGTAAACATCACAAGACGTCGTTGATATTAACACTCGAAATTCGGTCGATCGAGTATGTTTGTTTTTATGTCGATCGCCAATTTGGGCGAACTTTATTTGCAGCAATATCCGAATTAGTTATTTTTACGCCTGTGACCATGCATCGCCTTCTTGTGTGTAGCTAAATTGGACAGCTGACCGAAGCTTACGTCGCAAACATCACAAGTAAACGGCAGCTCCCCCGTGTGTACTCTCTTATGCGATATAAGATTACTCGGTTGTGTAAACCCTTTTTCGCATATATTACATTCATATGGGCGGACACCAGAATGGACTCTCTTGTGAACAACCAGCTCTTGTTTCCGCTTAACTAGCAGTCCGCAAACATCGCACTCGTATGGGCGGTCAGATGAATGCACTTTCATGTGGACGTTGAGAGCGGATGACTGTGAGAACGACCGCCCACAGGTGTCGCACGCATGTGGCTTATGTCCAGTGCGAGTTCGTTTATGCAGTTTAAGATGATCTCTTCTTGTGAACCTTTTGACGCATAGATCACATTTGAATGGCCGCTCACCGGTATGTGTTCGCTGGTGACTTTTCAGAGCAGATTTCGTATTTCCGAGTTCCGGTGTGGATGTCCTTGTGTGACGATAATTTACTTCTATCGGTGAAACGTTTTCCACATATGTCGCATTTGTGTGGACGGTAATCCGGATCATCTGGAATAATAAATGCTTCATTCATAGTCATGATATTTAATATTTGTTTGTTTAAACATACTTTATTCCATCACAAGGACGATACATATAGATACATAAGACATAACATATTGAGACAGAGCATAGTTGACATACAATTGTTGCCGATCTTATCATATATTTGGAGGCATGCTATATCGGTTGGAAACGGAAATTACAGTAAGCTATAATACTTTTGGTCGTTCCGCCCATTTATGAAGATGATACCCAATATTCGTAAGATGGCAATATGTATACAAGATCTTGGTACCATGCCGTCTCGTGAATACCCCACTAAGGTAGCATGGGACCAATATCTTGTACCCGGTCATTGCTATTTGGTTTGTTATTTAGTGGCTGATTGACTTTGTGCTCGTTAATGTATTGAAATTGTATGATAGGTAGATATTTAATGAAATGCCCTCCTTCATTTGCTAGGTTTTACGCTTGTTCAAAGTTTCACCAAAATCCGCCCATGAACATACAGTGCAAATATAGTCTGTCTGGGTTTATGCATGTAATTTTAGGACATGTGGGTGGACATGCATGTGTACGCAAATAGCCTTCCTGGTGCTAGTTGTAGGAGTACTTATATGGTTACGAATATATTAATCTGCATATTTGAGGGACATGAGGCATAAATGTAATAGGTAACCATGACGGAGTTGACTTTGGAACTGAGAGGAAACGATACTTACCGTGTGCATGCATGTTGTATATAAATTTCACAAACGAAACTAAATTCTGTCTCCAAGAACAATAGCCAAAAATCAAAGCATTTGAATATATATCAATTCATCACATTCGCCACACATTCGAATGTTAGTGACCTGGACGTCCACGCTATGTCATTGGTTAGTGTCTGAATACCTTCCAGTGGTGTTAGAATAAACATTGACAACTTGCGCATAATAAACTACTATGGGTACGAATTACGAATTGGGTACTACGTCACTAGCATTTGTGTTCTTTCTGTTTATGCATTTATCGTTTTTCCATATCCGTAGTTATGATTACGGTTTCAAGAAGCCGATCATGGGCACGCGAGCTTTGCGCGGAATCATGGAGCCTACCATATATATCGTGATGAACTTCAGTGACGAAAGTAGCGTATAATTATTTCCTTGCTAGCGCTGCACAACTGATATCCCATTGGTTTATTTGTGCGAAATAAAGCAAAACTGCAGTTGGTTTCAAAACGTTCAATAAGAACATTTGTCTTGTCTTTGGACAATACACACCAATTACGATGTCAACTCACAAATTTATTCAATTAAATGTAGCCACGTCAACCTAAATTGCAGTGTATTGCAAGCTACAGTCACCGGACTCCGGGTGTGAAATAAGAAATATTTGAACCCAACTTAATTACGATGCTAATGGTGACATACATGTGGAATTATGTAATCTATATGTGTTAAAGGCACGGGCGGCGTTCGTTGCAGAAATATTCATATTTGTTCAAATCGCCATCAACAGAAGGAACATTAAAATATATATAGTTTTGTTCATATGCCCAACATAATAAGCGCGTAAATAGTATATTGTCGTCAAGACGTACGATGGTGTACGTAAACAAGAGCCTGCTCGTGTTACAGAAGTTGTGCTTCTGTTTACACAACACAGTGCAATTATATTGGTTAAGCACACACAAATGATATAAACGCTCTTTATTATTTCCATATCAGGAATACTGTAACAAATAACGCTCTTTATATTTACCATATCCGGATCTAAACAAAAGCCAGGTAACGTAACATTTTTTGCCTTTGTTTACATAACAACGGGAAAAATTGACAATAACATACCGTTTATGCCATATTTCTGATTGGTATAAGAACAAATTTATGTTTATGGCGGTTTTTCCGGTGAATATTTTAACATAATACCCACCACCAACACCGCTCGTGTTTTTATTATTACTCGTTTGGTTTATTGTAAATTGACAATAACATACTGTTTATGCCATATTTATGATTGGTATAAGAACAAATTTCTGTTTATGGCGGTTTTTACGGTGAATATTTTAACATAATACCCACCACCAACACCGCTCGTGTCTTTAATATTACTCGTTTGGTTTATTGTAAACATGCCGTTGCTCTTGATTTCAACAGCAAGTATTTATAATTAGAAAAGGTGCTTCATTTGGAGTTTTCCGAAGCCTGCGTCTGGTTCAGGGTGGGGTGCAGTTGATTTTTTTTAATGATTTTTCAGATATCACACGAATACGGTCGTTTATATAATCGTGTTACCTCTGCGTTCTATGCTTCCTCGATTATTTTGCCAACGATGCTGAAGGTATTGCACGAACTTCGTCTTACCTTTGGCGAGTGTGTGAATCTTTCTGTGATTCCGCATATTGCACAAAATTGTGAAGGATTTATCACATATATCACACAAATATGGTCGTCTACATGCACTACATGCATATCTTACCTTTGTCGATTGTGTGGGCCTTTCGTGATTCCGCATATTGTACAAGTTGTTGAAGGTTTTTTTTCCCCACATATATCACACGAATATTGTCGTCTACATGCATATCTTACCTTTGTCGATTGTGGGCCTTGTTTGTGATTCCGCATATTGTACAATTTATTGAAGGGTTTTTCACAGATATCACGAATATTGTCGTCTACATGCATATCTTACATTTTGTCGACTGTGGTTCTTGTTTGTGATTCCGCATATTGTACAAGTTATTGAAGGGTTGTTTTCCACATATATCACACGTATATGGTCGTATACATGCATATCTTACCTTTATCGACTGTGTGGGCCATTTTTGTGATTCCGCATTTTGTACAAGTTGTTGAAGGTTTTTCACAGATATCACACGAGTATGGTCGTCTACGTGCACTGCATGCATATCTTACCTTTGTCGACTCTGTGTGCCTTTTTGTGATTCCGCATATTGTACAAGTTATTGTAGGGGTTTCACAGATACCACATGAATATGGTAGTCTACATGCATATCTTACCTCTGTCGACTGTGTGGGCCCTTTTTGTGATTCCGAATTTTGTACAAGTTGTTGAAGGGTTTTTCACATATATCGCACGAATATGGATGTTCACCGGTGTGAACGATCGTATGCCTCCTCATGTTGGCTTTGCTTGGGAATGTCTTTTCGCAAATGTCACATCCGTACACGGACTCAGTCGATTGAGATTTCTTCGGCATTTTCAGATGTTTCTCGATTCAGATTCGTATTGGGTGATGTCGTTTCCCTTACCAGATTAGTTCTGTTATCTTGCTTTTAGATATCACCATTGGTCATCTGTAGAAAATATATAAACATTATCTGCAAGTGAATCGAAATAATCATCCTGCCCAATTTATTCGCGGAATCTAAGTACAAAGTAGCTGTATACGAATTAGATGGTTGTATGGGGTCTGAAAAATAGAAAATTATTTCGGGGGCATAACTGCCAGTGTAGCCTATGGTAAATGTAGCATTACTGGTTTGATGGTTTAATTATTTTACAAAGCTATGACAATTCACAAAAAAAAGTTAAAAATGTGGATGCGTAACATGATGTTCGTGTTCATTACAGGCCAACTCCGTGGTCCGAATCGCCATCTCCAGTTGGTTTTAGCATGAATAAAGCTGGATTTCACTGGAGTAAAACTTAGCAGATATATGTTTAGTTGATAGCTAAGTTGATTAATCAAGATAGCTAAGTTGATTAAACAAGATAGCTAAGTTTATTAATCAAAATACCTAAGTTGATTAATCAAGATACCTATACTGATTAATCAAGAAAGTGATGTGGCGGTTCTACGCTGCTGTACATGTTATATAACAACATATCGGTATACATATGTTGGTTTACATTTGTGATGACATGTGGTGGGTATTCCACTAAAACTATGGGCATCACCATATATGGAAGTTGCAAACCACACTCGCTCGTCATACAAACCGTCAAGAAAAACGGTTATTGTAGGACTTTTCAGCAAATATATCGTGCTTGGTATCGTTGTGAATTTGTATTGGTAAGACACTACAAAAATTTAGATAACCAAATCGGCTTTTGGTGAAATTCCGTTGTTGTTGTTGTAACTGGATATGATAAGGTGACCATCGGATAGGAGTATGTATATCATAATATTTGGTGTTTGGTTCACATTTGAGGAGATGCAGGCCAATTTCGAAATATCGTGGACACGGTCCGGTGGATGTTGATTGAGCTATGTCCCCTTTCCGTCTTAGAATTAACGATTGTTGGGTTGACTGGATTATAACTTGAGCAATATTTAACACATTATGTTGATACATGGTACATGTATGTGATTCGTATTTGAGAATACGCAAGTCAAGTTCGAAAATGGTCAAGGTCCTGTGCTTTTTGCCCCTGTTCTACTTAAATTTATGGCTAATTATACATGTAACTTAATTATACATGACAAAGTTTGTTGAATATTGCTACATTGTATCAATATTGAAATCACTTCACGATACATGGAATATGGTCCACATTTGAGTAGATGTAGTATAAAGTTTTTAAAAAAGTCACGGTTCGGTGATTTTCGTTCGAACTTTTTTGCCAGAACTTTACTTTATTGTTTCCAAACAATGAAAACTCCCAAAAACATTAACCATCCTTATTTTGGGGACGTTGTGTCAGCGGCCTGTGATTCGAATTCGAAGTCACATTATTTGTTGTTGTTCGGATGATAATCTGAGCAATATGCAACATAGTTTCTTGATATTTTGTTATGTGATTCAGAACTGAGAAGACCATTGTCACGTTCGAATTTGGTCATGGCCCGTTGAGTTATGCCCCTTTTGTGATTTAAAGTAACAATTTCTGGGTGGTCTGGGTGATAAACTGAGAAATAGTCATTATACTTTCATAATATGTGGTATGCGGTTCACAGTTGAGAAGACACAGGTCAAGTTCGAATTTGGTCAGGATCCGTTGAGTTATGCCACTTTGTTTACATCAAAATCACATTGTGTTGGTTGTCCGGTTGATAACTTGGGTAATTGTTAACATAATTTCATGATATTTGGTGTGTGGTTCACATTTGATGGTTTGTTGCCATTCATCGGAAAGCTCAAAGTGCGAGGTTTCCGATTAATGGCAACAAGTCATATTTCCGACTAAATCCTGAAAAGTTACCCATAATTCTGCTGTGGATAAGGAGTCGATTATTTGAGGCATTACTGTATTTTGGAAAATAATCGGACATGACTCATTTCACCATCAAAGTATACTGTTGTTTACGTAATTTGAAAGAATATATGAAATATGTCTATCAATAAAGGAAATGTCGGTCTACATGGTTTTGACATATTTATAATCTCAAAAAACTTGCCAGAATCATAGAAATTATGCTGCCATTTCATTGTTTTTTCGCCTACGAATTACACATTCGCTTTTTATAGTATCACCTACATGTAGATCATGCCATGAATCTCCACTATGGTTAACGGCCGTAGAGATCATATTCCACAAGTACAAAACCTGGGAACTTTTTTGAAGTTTTGAGAGGGAGCCTTATAAAATTAAAAAATAACACAGGGAATATATTCCTTTGTTATTATCTGTTTTTTAATAATATACTTCGCTGTAGATGAATGTCGAAACTCGAATTTACACGATCTAAGTGACTTTGTGGGCGATTTTGCTTCGCCTTTCTTACAATTATGGAATTTTAACAAGGTAATTAATTGAATGTTTATTGCGATATCGGCTCTCAAGCGTCACTAAAAGCATGCAATTTTGAGTTGATACCTTCACATATTCTGAAGTACACTATTAAGGAACAAATAATCATTAAGAAATATATTCCCCGTGTTATTATTTCGACTTTATAAGGTTCCCTGTCAAAACTTCAAAAAGTTCCCAGGTTTGTACTGGTGGAATATGATCTCTACGGGCATTAGCCATAGTAGAGATTCATGGCATGATCTAATAATCCAATACCATGCAGGAATAGAATCAAGCATCACTCTTTGTTGTTCCATGCTGAAGAAAATCTCAGGACCCGATTGTTTTCTAAATTATATTATAAGTTTCTGTATGCACATCTTTCTGGCCCATAAAGTCTGTATATAAGTATTTGACGTGTTCGTCTACTTATTTTGATCACCGGAAGCTAACCGCGGGGTACCAAAGCGAGAATATTTCAAAGAATCAAATAGCCAGCCATTAATGGGGCTAAATTTACCTATACAGATGTACAAGAATGTGACATCAATTCAATATCAATTCAAATTATTTTTCTTATAATGAAAATAAATGTAGATATTACAGAGCGTAATATTGGGGTATTGTACACTAAATCCGACCATTTATGGGACCATCTCCTTTTATACTCAACAGAATATATGCAACAAATGAATGAGTTTGAGCCATAAATCCCATAAATGGCCGGATTTAGTGTACAGTGCCCATTTAAGGATCACGAGACCTCAATTTTCCAGACAATTTAAAGAAATTATACTTCCATTAAACCATGTCTATTCCATACACTGTTGTATATGCCAGATAAACACAATATCCCAATTTAAGACGATGCAACTTCAGATATCCTTAGAATCACAAGTTACATGATCTCATCGGGTTAGGAAAAAATAGTCAACAAAAGCACCAAAAGTCAATGTTAGTTTTCAGAAATACTACAAACAGACAACTACAATACCAATATAGACTTTACCACTGGTATAGTCTATATTGGTATTTTATTAATTTTCCCCAGGGGCCTGTGCATTGAGTGGCCAGCATTGCCCCAGGAGGGAAATCCTATCGCCTAACCATAGGATTAGTTATGGAGTGGCCTGGCCTACAACACCAGTAATAATTCTTCACAACAACAAGATGGCAGACAAGAAGATGAATCCCAAGAATATATCGCACGTCACAGAGCTAGAAAATTCACAGAAATCCACCTGCTTGTGTATAAAATCAAATTCTCAGCAAGCTTTTCAATTTCAAAGTTGAAATTTTCCCAAATCTTTCAATGATATCCATTATGTCTGGCTATAATTGTCTTGTAATAATTTTTGAACCTTTATTTACATGGAAAAAAATTACATTTGAAACACTGTTATTACTGACCATCGAATAGGAAATTCGGTAAATATGCTTCCAATCCATCAATGAAATCAAACTATGAGATATAACAAAATGGGGCCTTTAAATCTTGGTAAAACACAAAACAGAGAAGAATCCACAGTTTATAAGAAACGTGGTGTCCAAATTCCACCGTTGCAACTTGAAGAGAACTATGCATTGTCAGCCGATTTGAGACTGGTATTTTTGTCAGGTATTCATTCTCTCATGGTCAGTCACTTGATTTATTGTGTTTTTGACCAATGCAGCCTGCCATATTTACTAAACGTCAACAGTTTCCTAATAAATCATTTTAAAAACAGTATGCACCAGGGGCGGGGTCGGAAAAAATTTCCAGGCACGTATGATCATTTTAATTTTTTCCGGCCTCGGATCACCCACCCACCCAATTTCTTCCGTTTCCGGCCTTTTTTTCCAGGCAATTTTGGACATCCACCCTTTTTTTCCGTTTCAGGAATTGTTTTCATTAATAAATAAATGTGTCAACATAATCACATTTCTAGGGATAGGCAGAGTGCTAACGTTTTTATTAACATTCATTTTCATAATATATAGTCACATGATCTAGTCACATAATCACATTTGAGTATTCTACAGACTACATGATACAACACATTTCAGATTATTTGATATTTTGATATTTGCTATGTGATATATTGCTTGAACCAAATTGTTTATCAAAACATGTGGAAATACAACTGTTCATCCCAGTTCATCCCAGTTTGAAGAATAATGCTAATACCAAACATAACCATGATATACCCGCATGACTCTTCTTGGGGCATCTCAGAAACCAGAACTGAGGAAACATGTTATATCGTGTAATGACAGGCTGGTAGCCACTGCCTGAAGTAATAGGCTTCGTAATAATTGGGAATAACATATGGATGGATAGCCCAATCTCACTTCTTTTTTGCTCACGATATCAGTGACGAAAAAATCTTTGTTACTGTGATTAACATTACAAGCTGGTCATCTTGGAAAACAATTTGAAATTGTTCAAGCTGGCCCGGCTGGCCTTCAATTTATATGTTAAGATTTTATGTTTTACGTTGTCAAAAGTCTATTTTATTCCATTATTTATTATATCTTTATTTCCATGTCACATATGGTCAAGTGTGCTTTCATTTTATTGCTTATTTTCAGCTGAGTTCTGCATAGTTATTCTTATTTTGTTGTATCAGTAGATAGAATCCTGATTAAATTTTATTTTTCCAATAGCGCAGTTTCTTGTTCTATCAAGTTGAATTTGGGTTATTGTTGGCCATTGTGCAACTGATCCAACTTATGATTACCTCTATATATAGTATAGCATAGCTATTAACTATATATGACCTGTTTCTGTTCAAAACACATCAAAATAAGACTCAATAGCAGAAATGGAAAACAAATTTGGCACATGGAAAAAACTGCTTTTCGGACCCGACAGACACCCACCCACCCCATAATACGTGCCTGGAAATTTGTTCCGACCCCCCCCCCCCTGTATGCCCCAATAATAATTTATTTTATATTTTAAAATAATGGCGTGTACATATGCAAACTGGAAAAATGTCCGGTTTCGGTTTGAAATAAAAATTACTGTGGCTGAAACCCAATTTCCTGACTTCTGGGTTGTGTTTGTAAACAGACTGTTTATTTGAGAAAGTTCGGTAAAGACAGTTTGTATTCCCCCCTTGCTCATCCCGATTAGTTTATAACATGCTTAATCACATAAAATGTGTTTATATTGGACATTCCCCAACCACAATACCGTTGATCGCCCTGCATTTATTTAGTTTCCTTCGTAAAAGTGAAATTACCACGAGAAAGCAATTTCCTCCATGTGCCGAAAACCACCGCGTCACGTGGTCACGGTGGTGGTTGTAAAATGAATGCAATATTAATAGATTAATAATATGTGTTTACTAGCTATTTCGACGCAAAAATCTCGTTTAATTTGTGAAAACCATTGATCATTATCGAGGAGATGTATGAAATCTTGGAATTGTATGTTGCGCAACAATGTAAATATGACATTCCTGATGATACATTTTTTATGTCAACACGGAAGTGAAAAACTAAAACTACTTCTGCAAATACGTGTCTGCGTTAACAAATTATCGAACCAATGACAACTATCTTGTATACCATGTAGATCAATCAAGGTTTCTTCCGGCAATCATTACAATCATACTCCGTATTTGTATCAACTCAAATAATATTGCCCTTGCATTTTCGCACAAGCATGGCGGCTCGGCATCTTGTTGATTGTTGATATGTGCTAGAAATAAATGTTTTTTACCGTTGCCGTTCCTGATAAGTTTCTTTGAAAAAAGTCACAGTGATAATCTTGGGTGCATATTATACATAATTCCAGTTTTATGTGTGTCTAATTTCTGATATTTACCGGTGCCATCCTCTCGGTGACATCTTTCAAAAACAACCTAGAGCCAATACCAATGATTCAGCTGCCTCACGACCCCCTGCACATTCTCCATCTACAGGGAAGTTTGCCAATATTATTGTTCACTTCACAACTTATGACATGAGACAGGAGATATATAGCAAACGAAAAAATCTGAAGGGAATCTCAAGTGTGCTTATAGTCGAAGACATGACACGCGAAAGGCAAAACATTATGAAAGAACTTGCCTCCAGGAAACGAGGAAATTCATTCCATTCATACTGGTCTCAAGATGGACGAATTTTCATCAAGAAATTTCAGTTCTCGAAGAAGGTGTCACTAAATGTCCACGATGACATAGCTAGCCAATTAGATGCCATAGGAATATAAACTTTCATATAAGGGAACACTAGGCACTTACACTTATATCAACAATTTAAAGCTGAATTCATTATTTCTGGTTTGGCGAATATAAAGTTATATATATACAGTAATGTTGCTTGGTGCCTAGCATTATAGTGGCTGGTGTGTGGACTGTGTGATTCAGAAAGTGCACGTTATGAGTCACACGGCTCACAGGTCAGGTAATGTCATGCTCGGTACCAAGTAACTATCCAGCCCCCAGCGACATGGCTGTCTTAAATGGTGGCCAGAATCTAAGATCAAATGTATCATCACTTTAATTACAAGGTTAAGTTTTACCTGTAAGATGATGATTTTCATCATGTCAACATGTGACTTATCTTCATCACCCCAGATCAGCTGGCTATTTGTCATTTACCATAACCCAAGTCATGCTGGGTTATTTAACATAATATTCACTTACTTGAGAAACATATGACTCACAAAATCAAATTAGCAAATAGTTTTGTGTTGTAAATGCTGACCAGAAATCATGACTATCACTTTAATTGCATGAATATGTGTTGCCTTCTTACTGTTGACTACAGTGTTGTTAATATTTGTATTCTCTGTATTTTGTGCCAGACTTGTCTTGCCACCCATCATAATCTTTCCTATGTTGATTTATTCCTACTTCCCAATTACATATGCTCACCACATTTTATACCACAACCCATTGGGATGGAATCTAGACCCCACAAAAAGCACATTGACACAAACTAATGCATAAATGTATCTCCCCCACCTCTAAACCAAGTTTACTTAATCTTGCGAATTGAGGATCACGTGACCTTATCCCCTTCCCTTTTATACCATCTTATTCTTTTGGAGATCCACTCGAAACTACACTAATTAAAAAATAAAATAATTAAGTGTGCACTGTAATATAATATTTGAAAAGAAATTTTGAAAGAATAAACAAATAAATTAATTTAAAAAACAAAACACAAAACAATTAACACTCTCGACTTTGTGTAATAATCCATTTCTTTTCGAAACTAATTCGAAAATGTCCCACATTATATAAGTTAAGAAAAATCCAATAAGAAATTGAACAACTTTACAAACAACTGCCAGTATATATCACATATCAAATGAGGTCTCATGATCCTTAATTCTGCCTGACTACCTAAATTCTGGCTTCCTCCCAGTGGCACACTGAGTCACCCTGAGTTACATGCACTGCCAGGCCCCAACGAAGCCCACACCACTCGGCATTTACCCCACTCGACATCCACTACTGCATTGTTTCCACAGACCAAGCCACGCTCATCCCCATCCGACCACATAAGTCTAAGTGCCACCCCCCCCCCAAATTGTATACCCAAATTGCAACTGTAAGCACTACATACTTTCATATGACGACCCTGTCCCAAAACAACTACCAAAACTCAGAAGCATGTGTGGCGAGTCGCAATACACACTTACCGTGCATCCCTAAGGCTGGGATTGCTTAAATATTAAATTATTCCTCCTTTCAATCGTGAACACCTTTTTTTCCGCCCGATTTTTGGGACCCACCCCCAACATCTTACAAAAAAACATAAAATATAAACCAAATCATAGCCTAGCAAAGAATTGTTCCGTTTCTTATTATTTAATACTATTCCCAGCATTTTAATAAACCTCTAAACTGCTCTAAAGGGAGATAATTCTATTAGTATAAAATGTGGAAATGCTGAATGCATGCACTTATAAACATTGGGCATTATGCCATAAAACATAATAATTATGAGGTAATACATGTCCTGATATCCTCAATAACTCCATATTCTTTTATATAAGAATAGTATAAGATGTTTTAGAGCCAAGGCCCTATAGTAATACTGTAGTAATAGGGGTAGAACAAATTTCATCTCCCCTATTTCTGTGATATATATCTGCACATGGGTTAGGTCAACATGACCGCTTTCGAGAAGGATACGCACTACGTTCATGACTGAACTACACATGGGTATGATGGGACCCAAGGAAAGTCACACTCACAGCAGCTCACAGTCTAAATACATGTATGTATGTCATGTTGGTGTGCAGATTGACATATTCCAATATTAGTGAAAAATTGGTAGTATTATTAACTTATTATCAGAGTATAAAGTTTAGTTTAAAGCCAGCGGAGATATCCAAGCCACGGTCACCTTGTACAAACCGTCCGTATACATGTGGGTGCCCCCTGTGCAATGTGGTTTACTGGACGTATCACATGGAAACCCATTATAAGAACAAGCATCCTGGATCAGACTGTCCAGTTGAGATGTGTGACTCTGAGAAAGTTCGCATGAAGAGAGTTTCATAGATTACCTGTGCAGTTTGATCCAGGTTAGTACGATTTATAATTAGTTTCAAGAACAAAGTTCATATTAGTCATGTTTATATTCTAGCTTTATGTTGCATATGGCAGACTTTAATACCAAAAGCTACTTTTATAGTTACATTGCTCCGAGTATCCTGATATATCCTAAATTGAATATCAAAGCAACCAATAATGAACAAGCAACTAATAATTACAATACCATATGTATTGGCAGTCAAATAACTGGAACTCCAGATATACTACCTTACTACATGTATCTGTACAGTACGTAACTGGTTAGTCTTGTGAATAATACCTGTGGTTGAATTAATAACACAAAAGGCTAAGCTTTCATATTGTTATCCAAATAGTATGAACTTTTTGTATGAGTTATTTTGTTTTATAATTTCAAACCAGTGGAAATTATAGTGGAATTGTTATTTTTGTTTGTATCATCAAGTTTATCTTGATAACAAATACTATCCATTATGTGGATTAAGAACAGAAGATGGTAATAATTTCATAATTATGCTTATATGCAAGCATTGTCGACTGATCGTGTCTGAGCATATAATTATGTTATAACAGTAAACAAATTTATCGAAAGTAATTGAAAAATTCATCACATAATTCATCAATATAAACTCAGCTTTATATTTTGTTCAAACCCTTAAAGGGATACACATGTGTATATATATAGATATAACATACACTTTGACATCCAATTGAAAGGCTATCTTGGATATGCATGTTATAAATGTTTGTTCTTGTGTTTTAATGTTTGTTATATGATTTGTTTATATATATATAATATATCTTTCATCCGTCGAAATCTGGTTCATTAATTTTGATATACATCAGCATACATACACCCCTATATGGTAGTTAGTTCTGGTTAGTATGTTTTAAATAGCCTAGTGTGTCATATGGTTGATATTAATATATTACATGAGCACAAAAACAGTGATTTTAAGTGGAGGAAAAAAGTTGCGTTTTTGGTCATTTACGTATTTTTTCAGGGTCCAAATGACCCACCACCCCCGCCCTATATAAGGAAATTTATTTGCGCGACCCCCCTGGCACAGTGTTTGTTTTCCTGCTATGCGTTGGTTTGTTGACAATACATGTTCAATGGTCGCTGTGTATGGTTGCTTCTGGGGTGCTATTCACCGGCTGGGTTTATAATATAGTCCAGGTAGTTTTACGAGGCGACGCTCAATGCGAAGCTGTCGGTGGACATATCGATGGGAAGACATCGCCGCGCGGTATAGGATTATCCAATCAAGGTGATTGGCGTCAATCATAGATTGACCATCGGTCACATAAACATGCTGCGTGTAACAGTACACGTTTGGTTCATTTCAACAATGAGCAATCGAGGAAAATTACGTGGGGCAAAATATACCACCGACGACATGGGGGGTCTACAAAAAAAATTCCGTATATAGGGCCGGGGTGGGTGGGTGGTCCAGAGGCCGAAACAATCGTGCTTGTAAATTTTTTTCCAAAATGGGTTGTTTTTTTCAAACAATTTACAAGTACTGACCATGTAATGTTGTTTGTAAGCATGTTAGTATCATGTTTGTTGGCATATGGCTATATAGCCAGCTATAGTGACTATATAGCCTCAGATTTAGCAACCTTCTGGATTTCACAGGATCCCGTCCCACTTCACAGTGGAAAACCGTAATTTAGTAAAACAAATTAATATATTACCCAGTTGTATTACCCGAATAAAAGTAATAAAATAAAAACAAACTGTATCACAAATACTACATGGTGAATACTCAATGATGACTAGATATCATTAACCCGATTGTTGCATAACATGACATTGGAAAGGGTATCTCATAAATTTCTAATGTCTGAAATACTGTCTTGTTCTGGCATGCAATCAAATTCATTCCTTCTGGTTATTTCTCATCTTTAATGGTTGCAAGTAATGTTAATTTGCAACACTTATCCAAATAAAACTGAATTGCTTATGATGAATGACCGTTACTGTTTATTGTTCAGACAATCCCAACCGAAGGCGACGCTATTCTCCTTGAATTTACGAACTTCATCTTGAAGCTTAAATACTGCTCAACAAGACTAAACTATACTAATTGTACACTGTTATCGCTTATAAATAGATGAACTGAAATAATGTGATGCATTCAGATGCTTTGAGAAATGACATTCTTCAATGTCTTCAAAGTTCAAACTAAAATCAAGAATAAAATCTGACTGAGACTATACTGCAGACTCTAGTGCACAAATATACATAGAAATGGTTTAGTTATAATAATGCAAAATGTGTTTACGGATGGAACCAGGTTGGTAGCTCTGGTATGCATCGACAGGCAAAACCTGTGATATGCAGTAATATCTGCATACATCCTTCCCCTATCATTCAGGTCTATCACCATACCAAACCACTTCAAAATTCGACAACCGAAACTTTGTACGGACTGAATTTCATAAACAGGGCACATGGATAACTCTGGTAGGCATTGGTGCTCACAATCCGTGATATTATGCATATTCGTTCCCCATTTCTGGTCCGTCACATGTCATAGAGCATCAAAATATGACAACCGACTCTTGAGTTATAACGCAAAATGTCTGTATGGACGGACGCATGGACGGCTCGAGACGTCAACTATATACCCGCCGACTAATATCGGGGGTATAATAACCATATATCTATGTGTATACCTAACCAAAACAATTCTCCTCCTCACCCACCCCGGTGGATAAGACTAAAGAGTTCTTTGATCATGCACAAATAATTGTAGAATCCCTGACCTGTTTACCACTTTTTACACTGGCCAGTATTCTCTGTCAGACTAAACACGCTTCTTCCCGTCCGACCCCCCTGTACACTTAATGAAGAGTGGGCGCGAAACAAAAGGGGAGCAAACTTAATAAAAGCCATTGGGCTTGTTGTTTAATCCCCTTTCCAATCATCCGATTATATGTATTATTCTGTTTTACTGTAAACTATTTGTCAAATGTCTAAACATGTTATTTTTTGATTGGAATAAAATATGTTTACATCAAACACGCTCGATATATTAAGGCTATAATGCGGTAATACAGTTTATTTTTCGTTTTTCTGACCTGGGCCCTGTTTCATGAAAGCAACTTATGACATAGTTGGGACTTAAGATGGTCATAAGTTCAAACTTCAGTCATAAGTGCGTTTCAAGAACAAGGTCTTAACTTAAGATGGTCTTAGCTTTGGTCTTAACTTTAAGACTGCTGTGAGGTGTCATAAGATAATCTTAAAGTTAAGATTCACGTGATAAGTGGCATATCGATCACAAGTATGGCAGCCTATGTTATTTTGCAATTACGGAGAGATCTACGACGACAAAGGGTATTTAGGGATATTTATATATATTTATATATATATTTTATATTATATATATTATATTATATATATATATATATAGTTATATATATATATATATATATATATATATATATATGCATGGTATAACAACCGATAGATATACATCTGCATAAAAATAATAAAAAAAGTATAAAAAGTATAAAAATATATAAAAATATATAAAATATATAAAAATATATATATAAAATATATATATATTATATAAAATATATAAAAATATATAAATATACATATATAAATATATATATAAATATATATAAATATATAAATATATATAAATATATATATATATATAATATATATATATATATATATATAATATAATATATATAATATAAAATATATATATAAATATATATAAATATATATATATAAATATAGCTATATAAAATATATAAAAAAAAGTATAAAAAGTATAAAAATAATAAAAATGTTTTTCTAACAAATATTTTTCATT
The DNA here is from genome assembly GCA_032622095.1 of Siphonodentalium dalli. Lineage (NCBI taxonomy): Eukaryota > Metazoa > Mollusca > Scaphopoda > Gadilida > Siphonodentaliidae > Siphonodentalium > Siphonodentalium dalli. The sequence goes on along the minus strand of CP136066.1, from coordinate 88,184,441 downwards.
TTTCATTTCCCTATGTGTGTCCTGATGACATCGCCGATTTAGTTTTGATTATTGCTACACGTAGAGAGCGGTGGTCGATAATACACGAGTTATGTCGGCTCACATAAACAAAATCGCCGTCTGATCATTGCTCTCAGTGGATTAACTCGGTGTGAATGCATGGTCGCAGTCATGCAATGATCCATATAATTATATTGTCTTATTTCTGACACCACCACTCGTCAGTAAACGGAAAGCTCGTCATTTTAAGAGCCTGCGATGTACTCATGTTCGAATTCACATCGTGGAACTCATACAAGTCTAAGATCCATATGCGAATATAAGGCCACTGACTATAGACACTAAGATACATGCGCTGATTCCCCCACCCCCACCCCAGCCGTTATCCAGCATCCCTGTCACACAATAATGTCAACTCGGACTCGGCACTTTCTCGATAACCTCTCAATGCCGTACATAAAGATTGTACAAGCCCACATTTTTTTGTTCCGGACTGTAGAAAATTGTCGATAACCAGTCTAAATTTGCGGGAACTTAACTTACTACTTAAGTAGGACTTAATCTTGTTTTGTGAAACGCGTTCTTGAAACGGAAAAGTTACATCATAAGATCCACCTTAGATCTTAGATTAAGTCCATCTTAGGATAATCTTATGACCTTGCTTCATGAAACAGGCCCCTGGGCTTTACCGATTAAGCATGTTATTGCTTGAGTCTTAATTTTACACAGTTTGCACCAACAAAGGACAGTGTAATGGGATTGCAAGGCAGTTAACACAGTTATTGAAGAATGGCTAAAAAAAAACTCTTGAAATTTGGATAAAAACATGAGAAAGAAAGGGGGTGCACATGGGTCCCTAACATTTGGAGGAAAAAATTTGCATAAATGGGTGGTGGGTCCCTCGGGGTCCGAAAAAAACTTTTTGGGCCCTATATGTGCAATTGTTTTCCAGACCCCCCCCCCCCCCCCACTGCCGACGAGCGTAAAACGTTTTTGGGCATTGTGGAGAGAAGAATCAAAATATTAAAGAACAAAGAAACCGGCACCATTCACCAGCGCCCGGAAAAATGATGGATGGAAAAAAAATTCTTTGGAAATGGCAATGAAATATCCAAACAGAACCAAAACACAAACAAAATTCTTCTGAGACGTTATCTTCTTGGCTCTTCATTTTCACACTGTGCTAATTAAAAAACCTCATTAATATCATTGAAACTCATTCTGCAGATATATAAACGCAAGCATGAGTCTCCACACAATTGTACCCAAAAATTATACCGCTATACATGCCGATTGAGGCCGGTGAGTGTTCATGAATTAGTCGTAAGACGGCGTCAATTGACAAGTGACAAATCTGATAGATTGGATCAATCACACCATCGACAACGTGTGTCGTTTGCGCTAAAGCGAAGATACCTTTGCGTTTAGCCGCTACCATATAAACTACCTGGTTTATAAAATAGTCTCGCTTGGTGAATAGCACCCCTGGGGTGCTATTCACCGGCTGGGTTTATAATATAGTCCAGGTAGTTTTACGAGGCGACGCTCAATGCGAAGCTATCGGTGGACATCGATGGGAAGACATCGCCGCGCGGTATAGGATTATCCAATCAAGGTGATTGGCGTCAATCATAGATTGACCACCGGTCACATAAAACATGTTGCGTGTAACAGTACACGTTTGGTTCATTTCAACAATGAGCAACCGAGGAAAAGGACGTGGGGCAAAATCTACCACCGACGACAGGGGGGGGGGGGTCTGCAAAAAAAAGATTCCGTATATAGGGCCGGGGTGGGTGGGTGATCCAGAGGCCGAAACAATCGTGTTTGTAATTGTTTTTCCAAAATGGTTTTTTTTCCAAACAATTTACAAGTACTGGCCATGAAATGTTGTGTGTAAGCATGTTAGTACCATGTTTGTCGGTATATGGCTATAGGCAGCTAGAGTGACTATTTCACAGGATCCCGTCTCACTTCACAGTGGACCACCGTAATAGCGTTCAGGAAACATTTGATCAACGGAAGAAATATTTAGTAAACAAAATTAATATATTACCCAGTTGTATTAACCGAATAAAAGTAATAAAACAAAAACTGAATCACAAATACTACATGGTGAATACTCAATGATGACTAGATATCATTAACCCGATTGTTGCATAACATGAAATTGAAAAGGGTATCTCATAAATTTCTAATGTCTGAAATACTGTCTTGTTCTGGCATGCAATCAAATTCATTCCTTCTGGTTATTTCTCATCTTGAATGATTGCAAGTAATGTTAATTTGCAACACTTATCCAAATAAAACTGAATTGGTTATGATGAATAACCGTTACTATTAACTGTTCAGACAATCCCAACTGAAGGTGACGCTATTCTCATTGAATTTCCGAACTTTATCTTGAAGCTTAAATACTGTTCAACAAGACTAAACTAAAATACTAATTGTATACTGTTATCGCTTACAAATAGATTAACTGAAATAATGTGATGCATTCAGATGCTTTGAGAAATGACATTATTCAATGTATTCAAAGTTCAAACTAAAATCAAGAATAAAATCTGACTGAGACTATACTGCAGACTCTAGTGCACAAATATACATACACATGGTTGAGTTATAATAATGCAAAATGTGTTTACGGATGGAACCAGGTTGGTAGCTCTGGTATGCATCGACAGGCGAAACCTGTGATATGCAGTAATATCTGCATACATCCTTCCCCTATCATTCAGGTCTGTCACCATACCAAACCACTTCAAAATTCGACAACCGACACTTCAACTTATATTGCAAAAACTTTGTACGGACTGAATTTCATAAACAGGGCCCATGGATAACTCTGGTATAGGCATTGTTGCTCATAACCCGCGATATTATGCATATTCTGGTCCGTCACCATGCCATAGAGCATCAAAATCAGGCTATGGTCTTACAATCTCGTCCAAATACGGATACGATAGGCGAGAATCGCATGCGTTTTGATATGTCGATGCCGTCTGGAGAGTTTGGCGGGACCAGCATCCCGTCTCGATTTGCTCAGTCTACCCTTGATGCTATAAAGTGGTAGCCGCGGGCGCTTATATATAGAGTTGTTTTTATGAGCCATCAGGCCCCCGCGGCAGCGGTCGCTGGCGCGACCTGACTGCCTCGATATCAATTTGAAAAAGGGGTGACGTTGCTTAACGCGCCTGCGGCGCTTCAATAACAGGTCTTAGACAGTGACGTCCGCCTCCCCCAAGCCCACCCACCCTAAAAGTGATTTTTCCTATAGTGTTTTTGAAACGTGTCTCTTTGTGGTGTCATTCTTTTGGTATGATTTTTTACTAAATAACGGGTATGTTAGAGTTACATTTCTTTGAATTTTACAATCGAAACATATTCGCATGCGATGCTGAGTCACGCGGGACACGGCAAACTAAATCGCGCGCAAATTGGCTTGCGATTTTTCAGCATCCCACCCCATTTGGCATGCGATAGCGTTTGTACTAGGTGTCAAAATATGACAACCCATCTTGAGTTATAATGCAAAATGTTTGTACGGAAGGACGCACGGCTCGAGACGTCAACTATATACCCGCCGACTAATATCGGGGGGTATAATAACCATATATCTATGTGTATACCTAACCAAAACAATTCCCCTCCTCACCTCACCCCGGTGGAAAAGACTAAAGAGTTCTTTGGTCATGCACACGTAATTGTAGAACCCCTGACCTGTTTACCACTATTTACACTGGCCAGTGTTCTCTGTCAGACAAAACACGCTCGATATATTAAGGCTATAATGCGGTCTATGGCAATTTGTGATATACAGTGTACCTACACAATGTTTTTTTATTGTTGTTAGATACTGGAAACACCAGGAAACACCTGGAAATACGGTTTATTTTTCGTTTTTCTGACCTGTGCTTTACCGATTAAGCATGTTATTGCTTGAGTCTTAATTTTACACAGTTTGCACCATAACAAGATAGTGGAATGGGATTGAAAGGCAGTTAACACAGTTATTGAAGAACGGCTAAAAAAAACTCTGAAATTTTGATAAAAACATGAGAAAGGGGGTGGGTCCCCAACATTTGGAGGAAAATTTGCACAAATGGGGTGGTGGGTCCCTCGGGGTCGGAAAAAACCTTTTGGACCCTACATGTGAATTTTTTTCCAGATTCCCCCCCCCCCCCACCACTGCCGACGAGCGTAAAACTTTTTTGGGCGTTGTGGAGAGAAGAATCAAAATATTAAAGAACAAAGAAACCGGCACCATTCATCAGCGCCGGAAAAAATGATGCATGGAAAGAAATGACTTTGGAAATGGCAGGGAAATATCCAAACAGAACCAAAACACAAACAAAATTATTCTGAGACGTTATCTTCTTGGCTCTTCATTTCCACACTGTGCTTATTAAAAAAACTTCATTAATATCATTGAAACTCATTCTGCTGATATATAAACGCAAGCATAAGTCTCACACAATTATACCCAAAAGATTCTACCGTTATACATGCCGATTGTGGCCGGTGAGTGTTCACGAATTAGTCGTGAGACGGCGGCAATTGACGAGTGACAAATCTGATAGATTGGATCAATCACATCATCGACAGCGCGGGTCGTTGGCGCTAAAGCAAAGATACCTTTGCGTTCAGCCACTGCCAAATAAACTACCTGGTTTATAAAATAGTCTCGCTTGGTGAATAGCACCCCTGGGGTTTTACTGGTGATCTGTTTGCACAGGTGTTAATTTTATGCCCAAACACCAGAATTTTTTTAACAATTCACATACTACAGAATATTTCCCATGTACCGGTAAAATAAATATACATGGACGGACCCGCCAGTATGTGAGAAGTGACGGCAATTTATCACGTGACAGCAAATATTGGGGTAAAATGGATTTGTATATAAACGCGAATATCATTTATTCACACAAAACAAACACGCATATATACCGATGTCAGTGACCATTTTGGTATATTTTATCGGGAAAAGGCAATTCTCCACAGTCATCAACAGTTAGGAACACAATTACAGAGGAGCTTCTGTGAAGATAATGTTTTAAACGTATATTGTCTGTGTTACATGTATCTAGTCCTGATGGGTCGTATGACTCATTCATGAATCTGTTTTAAAAGATTATGATGTTGCCTTTCCTCTTAGAGTAGTACAAATCAAACGAAAACACATAGAACTAAAGCCTTGGATGACCGGTGGGCTCCTTAAATCGTCTTTGCACAAAGATAAATTATATAGAAAGAAATTGAAGAACCCCACTGACGGTAATATTGAACTATATAAGGAGTATTGCAGATACTTTAATCGAATTAAAAGATACCTCAAACGGACATACTATGAGAATATTCTGAACTTCTTGTAGATCTGACATGAAAAAAACTTGGAACATATTACGCGAAGTCATTCAAAAGAGCAATAAGAAACCACAATACCCCCACATTTTTGTGATTGAAGGGAAACCTATCCACAATAAATAACAAGTGTCTGAAGAATGTAACAAATTCTTCTCAACAATCGGCGAACACGAAGCAGATAAAATATCGACTAACTCTAATATGGATTTCTCAAGCTATCTTGGCCAACCTGCAATTAGAAGTATGTTCGTGCGGCCCACCACCGTAGAATAATTTGGGTTATATTGTTAACAAAATGAAGAATAAACAAAGCAAAGATAACAAGGGGATTTCAGCAGGTTTATTGAAACAAATCATTGAGGAAATTTCAATACCTCTATGTCATATAATAAATAATTCATTAGAGGCAGGCATTGTTCCAAAAGAGATCAAAATAGCTAGAGTTATTCCTCTATTTAAATCAAATGAAAGAAATATGATTCAAAATTATCGTCCAATTAGTATTCTTCCCACATTTTCTAAAATCCTAGAGAAAGTGGTATGTAACAGGTTAGTGGAATTTTTCCATGATAAATTCTATAAAGGACAATATGGCTTCCGGAGAGGTCATTCTACAGTTCACCCAATAATCCGTCTTCTTAACGACATTGTGATTAATAATGACAAGAAATCAAAAGATTGTACATTAACAACTTTTATTGACTTCTCAAAAGCTTTCGATACAATAAATCACGATATACTATTAACTAAACTTGAATTTTATGGAGTTTGAGGCAATATAAAACATTGGTTCGAGAGTTATTTATGAGATCGAGTGCAATATGTAGATTTAGACGGTTTTGTCTCAAGTGAAATCCATATTACAACTGGTGTTCCTCAGGGATCTATCTATGTGAATGACATGCACCGGAGTACATCATTATCCCTTTTATCATTTGCAGATGATACCATGCACTGTATATGCGTCTCATCATAATTTAATTTATATTTACTTTTTAAGCGCACAAATATTCAACTTGAATTACTCAATAAATGGTACAAGGCATACAAACTGTCATTAAATGCAATTCGCATTATACATAATAAAAGATATAACAGCCACACCGATCCACTTAAAAAAAAAAGTAACATACTAAAAGCTCACGATCTTTATAAATTACGCACTTATCAATTCATGAACGATTGGTTCTGCAACCAACTACCTATCTCATTTCAGAACACTTATCACATATACCACAACCCAACAATGGTAACAAGACAAAGTGGCAAATTAGGTGGAACAAAATCTAGAACATCCTTCACCGAAAACCTCCCTTACCATATCTTCCCGAAACTTTGGAAAGAACTAGATACATCTTTACAGTTAGTTTTACCACGTTCCAAATTTAAACGAGACGTATCTGAAGATATCATAAGCAGCTATCTTGACAGTGTTCTTTGTAAAAACCTACATTGTTTCGACTGTTATCCGTTCATGGATGAATCAACTATGTAAGAATTGTTAAGTGAATCCAACGCATGTACGCCCATTATGTGTGCAGAATACAACTATATCATCAGTCTTATATTATACCAAAATTTATATTATATATCATAATTGAACGATTATTTACTGTATTGCCACTTAGGCTATGGAAAAAACTAAACCAAAAAAGTATCGTTGTCTACACTACTATAGATAAAAACTTGTATCACCAATATATGCTGTCATTTGGGGTCAGAGTCGGAATATCATTATCTAAGTTTGGGAGTGTGCAGGAAGACGACCAGTAGGTCATGCCATCTCCCAGTAATATATACTATATTTTGTTTGATTTTTGTATTATACATTAACATGTTTGTTATATATTACTAAATAAAATTGAATTGAATTGTATACATTGAATCAATATCGCATTATTCGCATATACGGCTCACACTACCTTCGACATTCGAAACAGGGTTCTCGCTGCCGATTGCCAATTTAGCAAATTGCTATAAAAAATGAATTTGCGCCAAAAAAATATCCCGATTTGCTACAAAAATTGGCACCCAGCTTTTTGGCTTTTGGCATATATTAAAACTTGCAATCAGTCGATCGGAAACAAAACACACATTGATATCCGGTCGCGACATAGCTAATTTGTGTTTATACAAGACCCCAACTGTCCAAACTTTCTTTACCATGTTTCCGGGCCTAACTCAGGGGACTCCCCGTTGCATCGAGTGCTTCCAAGTCCCTGGCGTTTTCGAACCTGGAGTGGGGGGGGGGGCTTGGCCAATCCGCAAGTGCGAGACTCCCGGACAACCACCTCTCGTGCGGTCTGAGGACGGTGGTTCGCAATTTCCATGTGTTGAATTATAAGTTAGCAGAGAATGACCTGATATATGTTCTCCGATTAGATAACGTTGGTTCCCCTTTATTTTTTGTGTTTTTTCTTTCCCTTGGTAATGGTAGCTCCTACTGTATTCTACTCCTAGGGTTTGTTTTAGAGAGCAAGGATGTGACTAACGAACTTGTCGATCGCGAACAAGCCCTCACCTCATAATGAGAGCCCCATTGTTTAAGTTTGTTGGGATTGAGAGAGACTAAATGTTTTGCGGAGATGGCTACATGTTTATTAAATTCAACGATACAGAGGTTGAATGAGGGCCTGTCGGTCCGGATAGTCCTCCATGCGATGTGAGGCTCGATGGGATTCGACTCGAGCAGCAGATGCCGGTGGTGTGTCGGCCCAGACATATGGGTAGATGGATGTGATGAGCCCGATGGGATTCGACTCGAGCAGATGTCGGTGGTGTGTCTGCCCTGACATATATGTGCATGGATATGATGAGCTCAATGGGGTACGGCTCGAGCGGCAGATGCTGATGGTATGTCGGCCCAGGCATCCGGCGGTAAATGGAAATGCTGTGCCCGATGGGGTACGGTTCGAGCGACAGATACTGGTGGTATATCGGCCCAGCATCCGGTGGAATGAATGTGGTGCATGGATATGGTTCACGAGTTCGATCCGGACCAGCAGGCCCCGCCGTCCGGCGATGTGACCGCACATCAGCTGGAAAGAGAAAGTAGACAAGCACAGCGAGGGAAACGAAGACATCAGCACGAGTAGAATAAACAATGCGCGTCCCCTGGGAAACGACGGGGAGGCATTAACAACGGGTGGAGCAAGCAGCGGATGAGGCATAAGTAGCGGGTGAAGCATAATCTGCGGGCGAAACAGGCAGTGGATGAAGCATAAGCAGCGGGTGAAGCAGAGGATGTGATGAGCTCGATGGGATTCGGCTCGATCGAGCAGCAGATGCAGGTGGAGTGTCGGCCCAGGCATCGGGGTGCGGGATGAGATGAGCTCGATGGGATACGGCTCGAGCGGCAGGTGCCGGTGGTATGTCAGCCCAGGCATAAGCAGCGCATGAAGCGGAAGAGGCTGTGAGGCATGAGTAGCGGGTGAGACGAGATCGGCGGGTAAAGCGTGAGCGTCGGAGAAGCAGAAGCCGCTGGTGGAGCAAGAAGCGGCAGTGAAGCAGAAGCGGAGGTAGAACAAAATCGGTTGGTGAGGCGAAAGCGGCCGTGACGTATAACCAGCGGATGAGGCGTCAGCGGCGGGTGGAGCCTGAGCGGTGGTAATGAAAAGCAGCCAGTGAAACAGATAATGAGATGAGTTCGATGGGATTCGGCTCGAGCTGCAGATGCTGGTGGTGTGTCGGCCCAGGCATCGTGGGTGCAGAGCGAGATGGGAAACGGCTCGAGCGGCAGATGCCGGTGGAAGTCGGCCCAGGTATAAGCAGCGCATGAGGCGGAAGATGTGGCGAGGCATGAGTAGCGGGCGAGACGTGAGCGGCGGGTGAAGGTGATCGGGCGGATACACAGAAGCAGCGGGAGGAGCAAAACGCGGCAGGGAAGCAGAGGCGGCGGTAGAGGCAAAAACGGTTGGAGAGGCGGAAGCGGCGGTGATGTATAACCAGCGGGTGAGGCGTCAGCGGCGGGTGAAGCGGGAGCGGCGGTAATGAGAAGCAGCTAGTGAAGCAGAGGATGAGATGAGCCCGATGGGATTCGGCTCGAGCAGCCGATGCTGGCGGTGTGGCGGCCCAGGCATCGTGGGATGAGATGAGCTCGATTGGATACGACTCGAGCGGCAGATGCCGGCCCAGGCATAAGCAGCTCATGAAGCGGAAGAGGAGGCGAGTCATGAGTAGCGGTGAGACAAGATCGGCGGGTGAAGCGTGAGCGGCGGATAAACAGGAGCAGCGGGAGGAGCAAAAAGCGACAGGGAAGCAGAGGCGGCGGTAGAGGCAAAAGCTGTTGGAGCGGCGGAAGCGGCGGTGAGGTATAACCAGCGGGTAAGGAATCAGCGGCGGATGAAGGGTGAGCGGCGGTATATAATGATAAGCAGCGGGTGAAGCAGCGAATGAGATGAGCTCGATGGGATTCGGCTCGAGCAGCAGATGCTGGTGGTGTGTCGACCCAGGCATCGTGGGTGCGGGATGAGATGAGCTCGATGGGATTCGGCTCGAGCAGCAAATGAGCTCGATGGGAGACGGCTCGAGCGGAAGATTCCGGCGGTATGTCGGCCCAGGCATAAGCAGAATGTGAAGCGGAAGAGGCGGTGAGCCATGTGTATCGGGTGAGACGTGGACTGCGGGTGAAGCGAGAGCGGCGGAGAAGCAGAAACTGCGGGTGGAGCATAAGCGGCGGGTGAGGCAGAAGCAGCACGCTAAGCAAAAAGCGGCGGGGAACCATACGCGGCGGGAGAGGCGAAGTATCGGGGGAGATGGGGAAGCGGCGGTGATGGACAAGCAGGAGGAGAGGAAGAAGCAGCTGGTGGGGCAGAGACGGCGGGTGAAGCACAAGCGGTGGTCAAGCGTAAGCGGCGGTTGGAGCGTAAGTGGCGGGTGAATCGTAAGAGGCGTATGAAGCGCAAGCGGCGGGTGAAGCGTAAACGGTGCGTGAAGCGTAAGCGGCGGGTGAAGCGTAAGCGGCGGTGAAGCGTAAGCGGCGGTTGAAGCGTGAACAGCGGGTGAGGCGAGAGCAGCGTGCGAAGCAAGAGCAGCGGGTGATGCAAGAGCAGCGGGTGATGCAAGAGCAGAGGGTGATGCAAGAGCAGCGGGTGACGCAATATCAGCGGGTGAAGCAAGAGCAGCGGGTGAAGCAAGAGCAGCGGGTGATGCAGCGTTGTGATGAGGACGATGGGATGCGGCTCGAGCAGCATACTGGTGGTGTGGCGGCCCAGACACCGGGATGCATGGACCGGATGGGCTCGCTGGGATGCGGCTCGAGCGGCAGAGTCCGATGGACATCGGGCCAGACAGAAGTAGCAGGTGAAGCGTAAACGGCGGCTGAAGCATTAGCAGTGGGTGACACCTGACCGGCGGGTTGAAGTATAAGCGGGGTGAAGCAGAAGCAGCGGCTGAAGTATAAGCAACGTGCGAAGCCAACACAGACGGCGGGGAAGCGGCGGGTGAGGCGTAAGCGGTGAGAGAAGTAGAAGCAGTGGGTGCAGCAGGAACGGCGGTTGAAGCGGAAGCGGTGGCGAAGTATAGGCGGAGTGTGAAGCAGAGGCAGCGGTGGAACAGAAGCAGCGGGCGGAGGAGAAACGGCGGGGAAGCACAAGCGGCGGATGAAGCAAAAGCGGGGGTGAAGCATTACTGCCGGTGAAGCAGAAGCGGTGGGGAAGCATGAGCGGCAGGCGAAATGCGCCAGCAGTGAGTGGTTGGCACCAGCAGGGGGTGACGCATCACGAGGCATGATAAGTAACGAGCAGTGTCGAGCTGAGTCAAGGAGCACCACGGGTAAACGGGATGCGATGTCGACGCCAAGGATGGTAGCGGGCCACCATCGACCGGAATGTGACAAGCGAATGTGAGCGGCAGCCGGGGGAAGGATAGCCGACAGAACCGATGGCCTGGCCACCGTAGGGTGGGATGTTGGGGAAAAGTCTTCACTCTATGCGATCCGGTTTCGTATTTCTACTCGTTTATTTGATTGGATTATATTATGTATTGGTAATGATACATATCAATACAATTTATACAAAAGTTGACACATGTATACAAATTGAATTACCAATATTAAATACTTTTGGATGGAACTGCGGTTGACATTAACATATCTCTGTAAGCTCACTATTTAGATATATCATCAAAAAGAGATTTAACCAATAAAGTTTTAAGATGGTTAGTCGGTGGAATTCATAATAATAAATTGTATTATTAATACTGGTCAGCCTCTATAATTACCATGGACAACACTTAAAGAAGGACAAAAAAATACCTAATTTAGAAACCAGCTCCTTCGATGTCCCGAAGACGCCGGATAACAATGAGCCGCGGAGACTTCACCACAAACAATTAAAGGCACGGGTGGCGTTCGTTGCAGAACTATTCATATTTGTTCAAATCGCCATCAACAGAAGGAATATTAAAATATATATAGTTTTGCTCATATGTCAAACATAATCAGCGCGTAAATAGTATATTGTCGTCAAGACGTACGATGGTGTACGTAAACAAGAACCTGCTCGTGTTACAGAAGTTTTGCTTCTCTTTACATAACGCAGCGAAATTATAGTGGTTAATCACACACAAATGATATAAACGCTCTTTATTATTTCCATGTCAGGAAAACAGAACAAATAACGCTCTTTATGTTTACCATATCCTGATATAAACAAAAGCCAGGTTCTTTAACTTCCTAATTTGTTTTGCCTTTGTTTACATAACAAAGGAAAAACATTTGTCAATAACATACTGTTTATGCCATATTTAGTATTGATATAAGAACAAGTCTGTCTATATTTTACTATTCTTTCTGTTTATGGCGGTTTTGAATGAGCTGAATATTTTAACAGCATACCCACCGCCAACGTCGCCCGTATCTTTAAGCGGCTTGAACCGTCATGTACTCAGTTATGATCTTCATAAATTTCAAGTCTAATTTCCTGTGAGTTTTTGCAGCCTTCTCCGCAACAATCTCCATATACTACACTAAATTTTAGTCAATTTTTGCAACACGAACACAAGATACTGCCACATGGATTCTTGGGCGACAACATTCATTTGCAACGAACGAACTTCAAAAGTTCACAAGGTGCTGTCACACATAATTGAGACGAGTTCTGAAACATCAACCTTCCATCCCCATTCCCAAGGGTCCAACACATCATTTCGGAGAGTTTTCCATATCATTACTTGTAGGTGATATCTAAGACTGTGGAAATATGCCGCCCTTTCTGTTCGTGGGAGTTTCTGCATGGGGATCGATCGATTCTTTGCTCGACGAAAGCATTTCCATAAATTTAGAATAACGTGGAGTGTTCACATTTTCTTCCGAATTTCCACCGTACATAATGAAAAACAGTTTTATTCCTATTATTTTATTTTTGTGGCATCACCCGCCTTACTCACGACATCGCCAATTTTCCATAGTGTAATTCCTCTTTTACTTGTCATTCGTTCTTCCGCAAGGAAGTACACGTCTGCCACATTTGATGTCCAATGATACATCAATAGAACCAGTATATCGGTGTCATCTGCAATCACATTCACATGTTTGGAATGTGAAGCGTATTCAATGACAGAAGCAACTATCAATGTGCCCGAATCTCCTGTAGTCTTGTGTAATGTTTGTCCATCTTCGTTGAGTGGTTGACTCAACAAATCAATAAACTGACTCTTATTGTTCTCGTTTGAGAGAAAGATCTCTTGATTCACATGAGCATCCATGTGGTCTTCGAGTTGAACATCTGCACATGTTTTCCCTCTTCGCCTTCGATGATCGTGGCATTTGATCGATGGAGCATTGCCATAACCACCGAACAATATGCATCCAACTCCATATTTCGTTCGTTCGCACGTATTTAACCCTTTGAGTGCCATGGGCCGATCTCATCGGCCCTAAACCTACATAATAAGTCTGTTAACGAATATAAGAATAAATTATTAAAATTGTTAAAAATTGTACAAAAAAAACTAAACAAAATTGTTAGGCCAATGCATTCTCTTATATATGCGAGGCGACCTATGGTCGACTCGCATATATAAGAGAATGCATTGGCACAGGGTATATGGGTTGATACAAAAATCGACCTGGCACTCAAAGGGTTAACATATTGGTTCGCTACTTCTCGGTATGCGTATTTTTTTGCCCACTTAACTCTGTGGAGAAGAGCCCCACCATCGATAATAGCGATGGCTTCCTCCGGCAGATCACAACCCTGGACAGAATCAGTCAACGATTTAGCTAGTTGGGCTTTTGCGGGTTTCTTCATCGCATGATCCCTGAATAGTGATGTTGGTATTGTTGTCAGTTCGTATGAATTTTTTTTAGCCATGTCCTCCTCGCGTTGTGCAATTGCCAATCAATTCTCAATCGTGAGAATAGCACAGCTGGGTTAAATTACATTCGATCAGTCTCGACTCTGATCCCATGATATAAATGGTCAAGATATTTTATTTGATCGTGCCTCGTGAATCGTGATACTCATGCTGTTGAGCTGTTTGTGGATCTCGAAATCGACACGTTCAGAATCAATAAGTTAAAACCACTCCCATCACTAGATGTTAACCCAGACGACAGGGAGCGTTGTTTACCTTCGCTAAACAAAAATGCTCATGTTCGTCAAACCAACGTTGTATGCTTATCAGATCATCATAGTCAAGTTTGCTCCCAGTTGCCCCGAACTCAGCGTGCTGTTCTCTGGTGATGTGTCTAAGTTTGGTTAATTCTGTCATGACATCATGAATCTCGGCACACCTATGCATGCTATATATCCACTGCATTCGGACAGATTAGGTCATTCCTCTACCTCTTGTAAGCCCTCCTCTGCTTTTGATAGAAGGTATAAGGACTTGTTCTATTATGAGATCTGTTGACAATCCTGCTCATAATATTGCTCGTAACAGCATGAAACCTATTTCCGCGAAACACTTGTACAGCCAAGGGTGTTTATTAGGTAGTTCCAACATTTGCTGGAGATGGAGTCGACAACTCTTGGCATAGTTGGCGTGACCGGTTGCGGCAAATATGCTGAGCATTTGCCCCACAGTAGCGAGATTCAGATTCCAATTTCCTGTCATCTCTTGCTCTTGCACATATTCCACAACCTTGCCGGAGGAGATTTCTCAATAAGCAACGATTTATATTTTCCCAAACATTCCTCGAGTTTCATCAATGGTTGAGGCACAGACACAGCAGTTTCAGGCATTACTGTACTTTCAATGGCTTTGTATAAATCGCTTATTGCTTTCATCTCAATCTTCTCGTTTCTAGGAATTGTGTTTTCGTCAGGCTGATTTATAGTTTCTGTGGAATCTGGCGAAGCATCGAGAACTATCTCATTCTGCACTGTTCGGCCACCCCATGGTCTCGTCGGACTTTTTTATGTATTCGGCACAATGTCTGATATCAGCTGATTTGTAAGAGCAGCATCAATTAAGAAATGTCCACGATTTCCCCTTGATATTGCCTTCCCAGAAATCATACGTGTAATTGCGTTAGGGTCATACACATTCTCCAGCGCATCTTCCAAACCCGAACCCTTCATTGGTAAACCAATACTCCCCATGAAACTCATAACGGTATGAAAGCCTCCTAGCCTGCAGACTATATTCATGGACTTGGTAATTATAATATTCATGGCCTTTATCCACAATGGCTGATCCACTTCTGGTCGTCAGTCATAATATTTTTGCATGAAGCCCGGCCAATTTGCCCGAGGCTTTGTAGATTGGTTCACAAACCACCCCGAATGCCAGAGTAGATCAGTGTTGATGTCTGGGGGCAATATGTGTGGAGTAATCAGTTAAATCAAAGGTTTTAAAGACAATAATGAAAGGCCTTTACCGGGAGAATCAATATAATGGCATATCTGGACACTTTTACCTCGAACTAGCTCATCAACCTTCGAACGCTGGCACCTGTTAATGTCGCGTTGCCTGAGGCTAAGCTGTATTTGATCTTTTGGAGTAGAGATTGCTGTCATGGTCATTCCATGAAATGTTCCCTGACCACCTAAAGTTGCTATGTTATGGTCTATAGTGTCGGCCGCTCATTGCGTAAATGTTCCCGGAAATAGTCGGCTAGAATATCGTCAGGACGTGCGGTTTGGGTGACAGACTGCATCTTTCTCCTTCGTCATGTGTAATGGAGTACCACAGCCTAGATAACTCATTCACCAACCATTTGGAACCAAACACGTGATCCATCTCTACACCCACACCAAAGAGCGTTGGTGTTATAACAGATCACGGTCTAGCAGATTGAATTATGGAGTACCCATTGTCCATTGCTATTTATCTTCAAATCGGATGGAATCAGAACATTTAGCAGTGTGTGCCAATAATGTAGAATCTACTGTCGACTCCGATCAATGGAAGATATATCTTCACCGGTTGAGTATGAATTAGTGTCATACCCAGTCTCTCTTATTTGCTCGTAATATCCTTGCTGCTGTCAGTTTCCTCTTCAATAATGTCTCTCTTATCACAGTACCATTTTTCGTTTATGATAAACTTTGCCATGTTCCGAAAACACAATATATTGTTCCGTCACTCAACTTCGGCGAAAAATATATACTCCCCGTAGTGGTCCTGTATTTTCTCTTTGAGCTATTTTATACTATACACATGATAATCACCCGCATACTCAATAATTTTGTCATGCAACTCCTCCAGAGTATATAATTCTGCACCAGCTTCTGTTTCGAGCCAACTCTCAAACCATTGCTGCATTCCCTGGTCCGATCTACCACTTTTAGCCGTATCGGTCAAAATTGAATTTACCCTTCTGGTAATCAGTGTAACAGCGTGAGTGGTAGACATATTCTGCTGCTAGTTGTTACTTGCCTCACCCCTGATTTGTCTGGATGTCGAGGATCTATAGCGGCAGGCGTACCACATAAAATACAGTCTGTCTTGAAATTCACACCATATCTCAGTTGTTTATTTCGCGCTCCGCGTGTATAATGATTCTTGGTATACATGGGCCATGGGCGTTTTATTTATAGAAATGGATGTTTTTTGGGACGGATTAAAAGTCGAACTGCGGCCCGGAGGCCGAGTCCGGTAAAAGGTGTAGTTTGTGAATTCTGGTGAGATGCATGAGAAACCTTCAGTGATAAGCCGTATATACATGTAGTTGTTGTTATAATTTGAAGGATTAGTTGTTTTAACGGAATTATGAGTTGGTCATTCGTGAAACCAATATATTATATATTCTATAATTACAATCATGGGAATATAATATATGATCTTGAGCGCGTTATATTCGCCCACGCGTATCGCAGAAATTGATTAATGTCACACTCCCTTTCTTAGACACGATGACGGGAGGGTTGTCATCAAAACCGGATGGGCATAAAAAACACATGTCATCCCGAAATTGCGTAAATTCTTGCGGCTCGCAAAATACTGCCATGACAATATATTCAGTACAAGACCAACTGATATATGGATTGGCAATACGTTACATAATATCAATACAGAATATGCATAGTAACAGGTCTCCTGCGTACGTCGGCAACGTTATATTTCAACAGGAGAAAAGTTATAATCCTTCAATCCATGCAGTGCTGGGCATACACAACCTGAATGAGACAATACAAGCAGTCAAGTATATGCGAAAAAGCGGCCAGAAGGCAAGACCTATAATGCGCATCTGTGAGAACAAGCATATAGAACATGTTTTGTGGTAAACGCTCTTTATTTTATTACAGAGCGACATTGCCTGTAAGCTTATAGCAAATAACACGTGTTCTATAGCAAAGCTCTTTATTGTAGAACGAACCGACATTGTCAGCCAGGTCAAGCATGTTTTGCAATTCAAAGTTCTCTGAAATGTT
Source organism: Siphonodentalium dalli (assembly GCA_032622095.1). Lineage (NCBI taxonomy): Eukaryota > Metazoa > Mollusca > Scaphopoda > Gadilida > Siphonodentaliidae > Siphonodentalium > Siphonodentalium dalli. Next base: position 88,167,255 of record CP136066.1, on the reverse strand, counting down.
TGTCCATTCGCATATTTCGGCGAATTTTGGATATGTTGTTCCTGGGGCTTTACCGGTTCGAATGATACCAAAATGAGCATGTGTCCCAGACAAATATGATATGCCAATATAATTGACTGTTGTCTAAGAAAAAATTAAATTTTCTCGAATTTGGCGGTTATATTGACAGAAGTCTGTCCGAATTGACAACCAAATTATCTATATATATATTTTGAGACTTCCGTATATATATATATGTGTGTATATGTGGGTACGTCATGGAATCGAAAACGCCTGGACGGATTGAGCTCAAATTTCGTATATAAGGGTAAAAAGCCACGGAGATCGCCGACGTCGCATTTTGGACAAGCTTTGATTCACTCATTCTCCACTCCCAATCAATAAAATTACCACAAACACGGCGGGGGTTAATCGGGTTGTTATTCGCTCGCGACCCAAGAGGAGTAACTCTACATTCTTTGATATATGTATATGTATATTTTGATATCCATATTCACTTCAAACTGCTAAACCCGTTGAGCCAAAACTTGCTAATACCTCCCAAAATATAGAATTTACATTTTCTCATATATACATGTCTTGTTACGGCTGAAAATCTATTTTCAACACATTCATATAAACAAGCTCTAAACTTACACCCCTCGATTCCTGCTAACTCACGCACCTTATATGGCTGCTAAAATTTAGTAAAAACTAAGCAGTGCGATACGTCCCTGAATCTGACGGGACTTCCACTTCCTTCTCTGTTGACCATCTCGTAAAGGTGTGGGGTCACTCCCAAGCCGTGAATGCCAACAACAACGACATTGTTGGCGAGAAAATAATTAGTTCAAATTACTAAATCCACACAATGCTAATTTTCTCTTTACGGCAATGTGAGAATCTTCGGGCAAGAATTTTCGGGTGGCCACCAAGCCGTGAATGCCAACAACAACGACATCGTTGGCATACCCTCTTGATTAAAAAGACAGAATTAACTCATTAAAAAATGCGTGTTGTCCCAAGCCATGAATGACCATCTCGTAAAGGTGGGGGTCACTCACAAGCCATGAATGCCAACAACAACGACATTGTTGGGGAAAAAATATTTACTAAATCCACACAATGCTAATTTTCTCTTTACGGCAATGTGAGAATCTTCGGGCGAAAATTTTCGGGTGGCCACCAAGCCGTGAATGCCAACAACATCGTTGGCATACCTCTTTTAGCGACGGGTATCATAAATCCTCTTGATTAAAAAGACAGAATTAACTCATTAAAAAATGCGTGTTGCCCCAAGCCGCGAATGCCAACAACAACGACATCGTTGGCATACCTCTTTTAGGGACGGGTATCATAATTCCTCTTGATTTAAAAAGACAAAATTAACTCATTAAAAAATGCGTGTTGTGTGATTCTTATGTCTGTCGTTCCTAGGAACGGGGGAAATTTTCATCGGGTCAGTTTGTACCTTAAATCATACCTCTTTTATGGACGGGTACCATAATTTCTCTTGATTAAAAAGGCACAATTAACTCATTGAAAAGCCAAAAAAATGTCATGTTTCGGACCAACGCCGCCAGCGGCGGGCTAACATGCTAGTACTATATATTTTGAGACTTCCGTATATATATATGTGTGTGTGTATATGTGTACTTCATAGAATCGAAAAAGGCTGGTCGGATCGAGCTAAAATTTCGTATATACGGGTAAATTCCCACGGACACCGTAGTTGTCGCATTTTGGAGAAGCTCAGAGCACCCGTTCTCCAATCTCAGTCACAAAAAGCGGCACTGCGGTGGTTAATCAAGTGATAATTTAATGAGCGTTTGTTTTTGACGCATCGCTATAAAGAGCGTGTGTTTACCATTCAACGTTATTAGCATCTGCAGAGAGATATACGGGAACAATACTTTTGAGTGGTTCCCTATGCGGGGAGATTTATAGGATGCCATAGTACTCTTACAACATCATTGTTATAGTATGTATGACACTTAGGTCAGGGCTTAGGGGGGGGGTAGTTAGTGTGGATATAGGCATAATGCTTCTCAGAAATCCCGGTTACAAACCAACACTCACAATTTCGTCTTTTGCATCAGATACCAACACCTCGACCGATCGGGACGAAACTTGGTACGTGAGTGTAGTTTGATCAGGTGGTCGTCGTTGTCGCATTGGCGAGCCCGTGCGACGCCCGTGAAGCGCATGCGCAGACGAGATCTCGGAAACGGGTGGAGCTATCGACTTGAAATTTGGTATGTGAATGTATCTTGCCCCGGATACGAATTTTATCGGGTCGCCGTATATATATATATATGTGTGTGTGTATATATGCACTTCATAGAATCGAAACAGGCTGGTCGGATCGAGCTCAAATTTCGTATATACGGGTAAAATCCCACGGACACCGTAGTTGTCGCGTTTTGGAGAAGCTTAGAGCACCCGTTCTCCAATCTCAGTCACAAAAAACGGCACCGCGGTGGTTAATCAAGTGATAATTTAATGAGCGTTTGTTTTTGACGCATCGCTATAAAGAGCGTGTGTTTACCATTCAACGTTATTAGCATCTGCAGAGAGATATACGGGAACAATACTTTTGAGTGGTTCCCTATGCGGGGAGATTTATTGGATGCCACAGTACTCTTACAACATCATTATTATAGTATGTATGACACTTAGGTCAGGGCTTAGGGGGGTAGTTAGTGTGGATATAGGCATAATGCTTCTCAGAAATCCCGGTTACAAACCAACACTCACAATTTCGTCTTTTGCATCAGATACCAACACCTCGACCGATCGGGACGAAACTTGGTACGTGAGTGTAGTTTGACCAGATGGTCGTCGTTGTCGCATTGGCGAGCCCGTGCGACGCCCGTGCAGCGCATGCGCAGACGAGATCTCGGAAACGGGTGGAGCTATCGACTTGAAATTTGGTATGTGAATGTATCTTGCCCCGGATACGAATTTGATCGGGTCGCCGAGCCCGTGCGACGCCAGCTTCGCGCATGCGCAGACCAGATCTCGGAAACGGGTGGAGCTATCGACTTGAAATTTGGTTTTTGAATAGCCCGGACAAGTCGGGCTCATCGGCTGGATTTCATCGGCTAAATTTTTCCGCCAGAAACCAAAAATGCCAGAAACCGAAAATAAAAAAAAATTAAAATTTTAAAATTTTAAAATTAAAAAAAATATATATATTAAATTTAAAAAACATTAAATTAATATTAAAATTAAAAAAAACCACATAAATAAAAACAAAATAAATGTCATGTTTCTGACCAACCACGCCAGTGGCGGGCTAACCTGCTAGTCTATTATATATTTTGGAAGATCTTTGTTTGTGTGTGTGTGTGTACACGAGAGGGTGTCTGTGTGTGTGTCTGTAATCGATGGACTCGAAAACGACAGAGCCGATTTCGATGAAACTTGGTATGTGGGGGTATTTTCGGCCGGGGAGTGACATAGGCCTATTAATTTGCCCGTGCGATGTGACTTTGACCTTGAAATCGGGTAATTTCAAGGTCAAACGCCCGAATATCACGGGATTTCGATGAAACTTGGTATGTGGGGTACTTTCGGTCGTGGAGTGGCATAAGCCTATTAATTTGCCCGTGCGACGTGACCTTGACCTTGAAAGCGGGTCATTTCAAGGTCAAACGCCCGAATATCACGGGATTTCGATGAAAATTAGTGTCTAGGGATACTTTCGTATGGGGAGTCTCATAAGCCTATTCATTTGCCCGTGCGACGAGACATTGACCTTGAAATCGGGTCAATTCAAGGTCAAATCGCCAATTTTGATGGGATTTTGACGAAATTTTATACATAGGGTTACTTTTATCCACTGAGTGTTTTGGACGGGTCAAATCGTGACCCCGACCTGACATTGACCTTAAAAATGATCAATTCAAGGTCAAATCGGGTAAAACCGGATGTATTTCGACGGGCACGTTTGTCGGGTACTTTTGTCCGGGCAGTGTTTTGGACTGGTCAAATCGTGACTCCACTTTACCTTGACCTTAAAAATGGACAATTCAAGGTCAAAGCCCGGACGAAGTCGGGTCACCTTCTAGTCTCTATATATTTTCTAACATATGTTACTATCAATGTGGAATCCATTTTGCTGAGATTTTTCCATATCACTCAGGGTTTGGGTGTCAATGGGCGTTGACAGGAAAATGATTCATTTGGCGGCCATCTGTTACGCCATATTGGATCCTGAATTTTCCCATGAGCGGATTTTTTTATATGTTTTTCCTGAAGCTTTTCCGCGTCGAATGACACAAACACCAGCTTGTATCCAATTTCTTCCGGGTTGATCCCCACGTTCAGCTTCAACGACCATAATATAACATTTTTCTGTCATATAAACATGTTCCCTTTTCTTAATGTTACCGATATGAATATTTCCATGGCAAACACATTTAGCCTTGTAAATACTTCATATCATAACGCGCGTTTCTCGGAAACCGTGCAGGTGCCACGATGTGACGTAGTCATGTCGCTTTACTTCGGAAGCCCATGTCGATTTCACTCAAATGTATTAACCATGCGCACACGGTTAAGGCGCTTTATTTTATTTTATTTATGTATAAAATATACAGCGGCCTCCAAAACGTCCTCATCGTCATCACCATCACCAGCATCATCATCATGATCATCATCATCGTCGTCATTCTCATCATTGTCATCATCACCGTTATATCGTCATCGTCATCATCATCGTCATCACCATTATCATAATGACCATTAGCGTCACCTTCATAATAACCATCACAATCGTCATTATTAACATTCTGTAATGTGGTCATCATCATCAGCATCATCATCATCATCATCGTCGTCGTCGCCGTGGTCACCATCACAGTCAACAGGATCACAACCGTGTCGCCGTCGCCATCATCATCACCATCTTCATCATATCCATTATACCAGATATTAGCGAGTTTGCTATTTCAAACCGGTACGGGTACGGGTAGCTACCCGTACCGGTACACGTTTTGTAATCGCAAACTGTTTTACGGGTATAATTCATCACATCGACTGGTAATGTATGGTGAGCCAACTGCAACACAAAAGAAATATTATGATATAGATAGATTGTTATTCGCTTTATTGGCCGATGTTATACCTACCGTTTATGGATTGTTGGAAGTTTTTATTTATATTAGATGGGTCTCAGGATATTCAGTTGCTCTCACCAAGGACGAGACGGCAGTTGGAAGGGGTTGGTGCTTTTCTTTCACTCATCTTGGTAACATTTTCATCATTTGGATTCTACAAGTCATAGACCGATCAAGTGTTGACTATATATCGGTTGGAATTTTCAGACAGAAAATAGATTATGATAGCTCAAATAAACAATTATGTTTACATTTTGAAACCAATATTCGTTGTGAAATGTATTATTTTAGACCCAGGATCTAATAATGTCCTACGTGTACTTTCAATCAAAATATAAGACCGAATTTGTCCCGTATTTTAGTTGGGGAATATTTAGTCATATTAGTATAAACATTGGTTTTGAATATTTTAACAGATCGAAGGGGCGGGATAGGTTGAAAAGTTAAACTTGGTAACGATAAAAGGTGTTAAAATGTAGTCTGTTTATTATACGGATTGGATAAAGAGCGTTTGCTTCACTTCTTTGCGAAACACAGAAAACAGCTGAAACTATAGCTCTGATTATGCTTAGATTTTGTAGATTATGTATAGGTATTTCGTGTCTTTAGTGACCTATATTACCCCCACTACAATATACACCAGCAATGTGGTTCAAATGCACCATGTCCGTTCAGATTGTAAATATATATTAAAACGAGAAATCTGTTCTCACCTACATATACGATAAAGTAACTAAACGGTTGTATTCAAATGTGCAATGCATGGATAAATCGACGAAATATTGATGCCCTTGTACAAAGAGTTGAGGCAGGGGTGTCTCACCCCACAATTTTGGTCAAATGTTCAACACTGCACACCAACAATAGGTAAACAATTTGGACTATCAGAAACTGTTGGAAATTTTCCAACCTTTGGGGTGTGTCAGGTCTCAAAATGTCCAACAATTGGAAAGCTTGATGCCAGTCTGGATGCTAGGATATAGCAAATTTCATGTTCATATTTCAAAAATTTCTCTCATCGGGCCTAACCATGGTCGGTCCGGTGTGTCCCGGTCCCTCCGCAATGGCCAGTCAGAAACTGATAACTAATTTAAGAAAAAACAAATCGGGGTGAATTTGCATATCTACACATTTTCTTGTACTGCATGGTCGGCCCAGTGGATTATGCCTATCCCCCACTAGTGACATAAAGACTACATATTCATTTAGAATACCATAGCATCCAGGCGATTGTGAGGGACAGTTGGGAAAGATCAAAGCCCACCGGGGGGTGCAACTGGAATTACGCGCAAACTTGTGAATTTGATATGGTTCAAGTGTGTAGTTAGAAATTCGAAGGTGGGTGCCCCTTCGAATTTCTATACCATATATAGTCACGTCCCTGCAATGGGCCGAGACTGCGTCTATAGCACCATCTACTAACTCAATTAACAACAACATGTCATTAATGCAGCGAACAAGGTTGTTAGTGAAAAGATCGGCCTTCCGTATTTATCTAAGTGCTAGAAGCCGCCTCGAGAATTTGAACATAAAACCTGGCTTAAAATGACTACTTTATCAATGTTATTTGCCCATGAAATCTTGCAATAAATAGGTTAATGCATTGCTGACTGGAATTTCATGGAATTCATGAACCTTTGAGTGTGAAAATGGTATTGAAAGGTTACCGGTCAATATGACACATCTGCCCGTTCCAAATCGCTATCGCTTTATGTGCTGCATTGAAAGTACACAAGTGACCGTAACGATGTCCACCGATTTACCTGTACCCGTTCCCGCCGGACGGGTATCACAAACTCGCTATTAACAAGACGCGGCGAACAAATGATTGACGCCATGTTTTAATTCCACGATTACTAATGCTTAGAGACTCTTGCACAATATACTCACTCTCTTAACCATAATCTGTCCTTACTATAGAGAGAACATAGTTGTCAGTGAAACGATTGGCTGTCCGCAATTAACTAAGTGCTAGAAGCCGCCTCGATAGTTTGAACATTAAAAGTAGCTTAAGGTTACAAGGAACTAAGTATTCCCCATAGGCCACAGTGCTGACGTTCTGTCCCAATCCGCGCAGGCTTCGAATAGTTGGAAAATGTTTTCCATAATTCTTGAGGAACCAAACCTGGGACATAATTTGAATTGGAAAAATATTCGAGCTACAGGAGCTTTTCCAGTTTAAATTTCCCGCTTTCATAACCACCGTCAATGCAACAGCAAATTTTGAAAACTTTAAAAAATATCCTACCCCTATATCAGTTCTCATCCCAAATTTCCACCATAATAAATACAGTTCATAATCAATATCCACATGATTTGATCAGGAAATGCATATTTCAAGATTTTAAACATTTAATTTTCTGAAGATAACATACTAATCAGCTGCCATGGATTTTTTAACCCATAGATTAGTGTCCCTGTATTTTTCCAAGAACGATAATTTAACATAATTAGTTCCTTGTAATAACAACTTTATCAATGATATTTGCGGATGATATCTTGCAATCAATCGGTTAGCGCATCACTGAGTGCTATTTCGTAGGAGATTCGTGTCCTTATGGGTGAAAAAACCTTAGTGAAAGACAAACGGTCAATAGGACAAATCTATCGGTTCCATATCCATATCGCTGTATGTGCTTCACTGAAAGTACGCAAGTGACCGTTACGAAGTTGACTGATTTACCCATATACCGTTCCCGACGGACGGGTATAGCAAATTCGCTAATATAATTAATGGAATACATTGCCTTGGTTGCATTATTCACCAAAGTATGTTTTGCATCCGATGATACGAGCCTGATTTTGTATATATAAAATTTCAAGATAGCTAAAGTTATTGACAACTTATATTTTTAGAATTTTGTATATTTTGGTTTTCTCATCGTTGACATTTAAATTATCGCCGGCGGATTACTGGTTTTTCTAGCAGTAGCTGGGTTTGGTTCGAGTTGACGACATTACATGTAATTGCTGAGACCCCTGCGAAAACAGAGACAATTATTTCTGTTGTTCTCCAGCAGACATTTCGTATACATGTATATGTTACAGTCAATTTGTAAAATTAGTCAGTTTATAACTTTCAATCAGTCATTTTACAAATTGACTGAAAATTCCAGTCATTTTACATATTGACTGAAATTATTCGGAAATACTTTGACACATTAACTCAAATTATTTTTCAACAATTTGAGAGCTAAAATCACACAAACTATAACAATATCTTGTTGATAATTGAACATGATATTTCTCAGACACTAATTAGCTCTTCTATACTAATTAGACGCTTAATTTAGCTTGCATTCATCACATAAATGTGCCCGTATTAACACAAATGACGGAAGCCGATGGATGATTTGACTGTCTTAAATAAGATACTGGGTGATCCAGAGAAAATGGTAGTTTTATAAACATTATTCTGCAAACCAAATTATTCAGTGTGGACAGTGCATGGTGATGCAGGTGGATATACATTGGGCATGCATTCCTTGAATAGTTGGTTCAGAAAACAAAATCAGATGAAAAGTCTCTACTGATGACCAAAGATGAAATTGTTATTGGAATACATTGCAACAAAAACTAAAAGGAATAAACAGTACAAAACATTGTCGGACGTTATGAAATTCTGAGATGCGCCATGGTGTACAAATATCGACTGTTTTCGAACGTTATTTATCCGGTTTCCGGAATGACGAGTGTCCGTAAGCAGTCACACTTATAAAGCGTATGGGGATAAGTTTTTCATCAAATTCAATATTGTTTTTGCGTTTTATAAGCTTAAACCGGCAACTAAACCATATAATTCGGCGGTCCAGCTAAACCAGCTTTAACGAGGCTTGACTTGTCAATAACCATTATATCGGCCTAATTTTTGGTCCGATTGGTAAGAGGGTAGTTTGATTGCATAATCATATCACCGAATCGAGTTGTCAATTAGCTGGCAATTGAACGACAAAAACGCACCCTTACACCCGGTTTGGCTGGACCGCCAATGCAGTTTTAAACCAGGTTTAAACCCAGAGGTTTAAACCGGAGATGACGAATCCGGCCCTTCGGACTTCGTCAAGCAGTGACTAAGGAATCTATATTAATTTTTGTGACACATACATTGTCCAAGCTTGTATTCATTCATTTCTTATTGCATGGTTATATAACTAACATAAAACACGACACAGACATTTACCATCATCCACCGCAATCATTTGAAGACAGTAATGCATGTTGTTGCTTCTTCATATGGCTACCTTTAATGTAGCCCACTTGCACTGATGGTTGTGAGTATCCGTCGGGCGTATTAGAGATATGATCTATATGTTACCACTTCACATATTTAAAGTGATGTGAAACACCCCGGCAGTGTGAGCAAATAGAAATGGAGAATAATCTTGCTCAAAGTAGTTATTTTACGAATATTAATCGAAATTGACAACACACACCGTCACTCTTATATATTAATTAAATGCAATGACGCTAGATGGCGAAATCGTTTGAGTTAGTTTATCGCCAATTGTTGGGTCCCGAATTGAGATGTAAATATTTACAATTGAGCGTAGTTCAAATTATGTTTTCTATGGAGTGGATTGGTCGATTTCTTTGAAATTTTCGGTGATGTTGGTAGAATGCTACATTCCCCTCGTTTGCATAGAACCTAAGACCTAACTTATAAGTTTATCGCACTCGAACAAGTCCATAATATGTCTTGAATTCTAATCTGAATTTCACGTTTATTAGTTGTCAGTCTCTTTGAAAAATATATCGGATGTACGTTTCTAGAATGTTTTATTAAAATAGGTTCTGTTTTGAAGGGATTCCCTCCATTTCATTGGAGAGTGGCGCAGACTACGCGCGATTTCATTGGATTGTCGCATAACAGATCACTTCACATATCTGAGGTCAATGACGCGTTGACAATTTTCCCACCCATTGTCAAACTCAACTATTGTTGGAAAACTGAATACAGGCGATATATCCGATATAGTTATTCCTCAAGATACAGTAATTGGCAAAATAAAGTGTCGAATGTTTTGTAATTTCGATAATATGCAGTCTGTTGAGTCAAACGAAAACATTCTCAACAAGACTGCAGTTTCACGATGTGATATTAAGTTATTGTTTTATTGGTACTTGTCTGTCTTGTCCACTGACTAGTATTTGAAACCACAGCTTTGAACATAACGGGTGCAGTGTGCTATCTTTACTATAGCAGTATAGGCTTTCACCAACCCAAACCCAACATTCACCATTAAAGTTCCAACCACAATTAATGTTCACGATTCATGTATAGCTGTGACAATCAAGTAAAGTATAATTACCACTTAATAAGTAAAATAGATATAAGCATTTAATTAGATATAATTGCATTGTCCTGCAAATTCCGGGTAGGTGCTTAGTAACCATTACTAATGAGATATCGGGTGGCAAAGTATCCCGATCTTATAATGATCAGTGGCCTATGCAGAACCTGTCTCCACAGTTTAGGCATACTTGTGCCAACATTTGAAAACAACCAACACCATGAGATTAGACACTGGCTAAATTAAGTCAAGAATACCAATGAATGATTAGTGCAATGTTGTCATTCAATCATTTGTGCTATTTGTTTAGCAACCGTTGCTACCCTTAAATAAGACATTTGGTTCACTCTGCTGGTCAGGTATATCTCAAATTTCACATTAGGGTATTAACTGCATCGGAAACGCAAACACTGGCATTGAATTACGACGCTATAAGCTATACCTTTAATTGCAATTTCCAGTCAATTCCCGGTAGTTGCCTAGGCTATCAATGGTTACCAATGAGTTAACGGGTGGCAAAGTTTCTCGATCGTATATGATCAATGACACATGGGGTGACAAACCTGTAAAGTGTTAGACCTGTGTCACCGTTTGAACATAACAAACACCATGTGATTAGACCCTGGCTAAATTAAGGAAATATACCAATGACGGATTAGTGCAATGGTGTTATTCAATCATTTGTGGTACCGCATTTGCTTATCAACCGTTGCTACCATTAAATAAGACATATGGTTCACTTTACTGGTCAGGTATATCTCAAATTTCACATTGGGCTATTAACTGAATCGTAAACGCAAACACTGGCATTGAATTACGAAGCTATAATTGCAATTTCCAGTCAATTCCTGACAGTTGCCAAGGCCAGCAACCGTTTAACAAGGAGTTATCGGGTAGCCAAGTTTCTCGATCTTATAATGATCAGTGGCTCATGAGGGACCAACTTGTACAGTTTCATATCTGTGTCACCATTTGAACATATCCATTATTAGCAGACTATATAGACACTATCTAACTTACGGGGAAAATACCACGGGCCAGAGTGTTAATCGCTATGGGACGTCATGGTTCAAAGCCCAAGTATATTCTTGTGGGAGAATGATCCATTAATGATATGTAGATGATCGGACTCGGGTGGAGTCATCATAAATTATGAAGGATGGTGGAAGACTCCCTTGAACTATGGTCTTCGACACTTTGCTAGGATCAATATGTGGTATTCACGAAACCACCATGCACGACTTCGTGTCTCTTCGCGATCTTTTTGCACCATTATCATGTCAGCCCAATAATATATATTGAACCATATACAGCTCTCTTCACAATATAAACAACGCTGTACAATCCACAATATCGACACATGTCCATCCAGTATAAAGGCGCGTACTTGTCGCAAAATGAGAGAATTATAGTAAACTTTATCACGATATAATAATACAACAAAGTCATTGTTTTTGTTAGGACCCACAGTTGCCACACATGCACATAAATATAGAATGTATGACTTTTAATTTTGTGGTAGACATGGTGAAATTGACAACAAGTGTCATTATTATTCGATCCCATTGATCGTTATTCGTATGCAAGTCTTTTGTTAAGCTTTGTCCACGTACTGTGACATTTACATCTTAATATATATATTTAATACCTCCTCTATGGAAAATCAGATTATATACACTATACATGTATAGAAAATACAACATATACACACAAATACACGATAATGAAAGGTGAATCGCATGCGAATGAACGCATTGCTTTAGACACGAGTGCCACGCATAAGGTTGCATGCGTGTAGAAGAAACACAGTGTCGTCAACGGTCAGTTCCCCGTAGTTAACTGTTAGAGCAAACATCATTCTATCAATTCGCATAAGGCTGTACTCCCTAGAAGTATAGCGCCATTAAGTTCACATGTGCGAGGGATTGCAGACGATCGAAAACCCGGATCCCGAATATATCAATGATTCTCTCCAAGAAGATATTACGTAGATGTATTAGAATACCAGCATTGCAGGAGAATAACGCGTGAGTAATCTCATTGTCGTAGAATGAACCACATTGAGCACAACACAATCTATTCTGGTCTGTGGTTTTATTTAAAGATACGGGCGGCGTTTGCGGTGCGTATGCTATTAAAATATTTATCTCCGTCAAAAACCGCCATAAACAGAAATAATAGTAAAATATAGACAGATCTTGTTCTTATACCAATCAGAAATATTGCATAAACAGTATGTTATTGTCAAATGTTTTTCCTTTGTTATGTAAACAAAAGCAAAAAAACGTTACAGAACCTGGATTTTGTTTAGATCCGGATATGGTAAACATAAAGAGCGTTATTTGTTACTGTTTTCCCGATATGGAAATAATAAAGAACGTTTATATCAGTTGTGTGTAATTAACAAATAGAAATGCGCTGTGTTATGTAAACAGAAGCAAAACTTCCGCAACACGAGCAGGCTCTCGTTTACGTACACCAACGTACGTCTTGACGACAATATACTATTTACGCGCTGATTATGTTTGGCATATGAACAAAACTATATATATATTTGTATATTCCTTCTGTTGATGGCGATTTGAACCAATATGAATATTTCTGCAACGAACGCCGTCCGTGCCTTTAACAGGAGCACCAAATGACGCAGTTCTCTCGATCGGTGTCGGTTACGCGAAAGCAGAGACCATATTCGCCAAGAAGACAGAGGATCGGAGTGACATTTCAGAAAGAAAGACATATCAGTGTCAGATGAAACAGAGTTTAACCACTCCTGTCTGTAGTATATATATATCTTTTATTCCTCCATTTCTGAAGAGTCAATATATAATAAAGCAAAATACGTAGAATATAAATAAGGAATTACACAAATATTTCATGCACAAACAATTATGTACAAACACAGAGACACAAGACATTAATATAATTGGACACACACATATATAGTGGCCTGAAAACCGTAAACATGCGCATATACACGTACAAGATTACACGATGGAAAATATCAACGCAGTGATGGTTAGAGAAGGAATGAAATATGGGGAACATTATAATGAACTAATGTCTATTATCCCCGAACATCCAAAGGTACCAGATTTGAGCGGCTTCTCTCACCATAAAATCGACAATCTCCAGGACATCATCAGCGATGCCATGGAGAGAATTTGGGATATACCCAATGAACATGAGAATTTGTTTGTCCACCGGGAGATTATGAATGCACATATAACAGTCTACGTGGAAATGTGAGAGGAAACGATACCATGTGTCATTTCTTGAGTCTACCAGAGAAGAACAGTCGTTAAAAACATGATTCACGGTATCATTATAAATTGCCCCACATCTTATGCACACAACGTCCTCAACGAATTTCAACATGCATAGTAATTGCACAATGAGAAAGTAAAATTTCTTGTGTCTGGGGTATTTGTGGCATGCTTTCCAAAGGTGGGACATGTGCAGGTTTGTTTGGATGGTAGCGAAACGACCGAAGTCACTCTGTGTTGATACAAGGTGTTGCCATTCGTTTCTAGAGTTGGACATCATTGCGTTGTTGACCAGGGACTTCCAATGGTGTTTATTAGCTACTTTTGCTTCTGATGAAAATTCCTCATATAAGTGAGCAATCGTCAGATCCTTAAGGTCTGATTCAACTTTTCTAATGAAAGGACTCCCCTGTGCGAAGTGAGATTCAGATGTGCGATAGTAAAAAAGTTACTTCGTAGCCTTGTCACTACTCATATTGCATAATGAGCGATACAAGGACAACCTGCGTTTGGTTATGAAGTAACTGAGTGACTGGATACCAAGCAACCCCTCTACCATAGCCGTGCGGGTCTGGGGATGCAAACCCTGAATACGTTTTAAGCAAAATCGGTGAATGCGTTCAAGTTTAAGCTTATCTGTATATATTAGTGATATCAGTGATGAGTTCTGTTCCATATAGACCTCTTGGTAATACAATAGACTTGTAAAGCTTTACTGAGCTCACAGGTGTTAGGCCGCCTGCGTACATACCTGCATTTGACAACATAACAAATTTTCCTCTTATCTTGGTGCATACCTCATCTACTAGGGATGACGCGAATTTGAATTTATTTATAGGAATGCCTAAGTGAGTGACGGAGGTAACTTCGGTCATTTCGTTTCGACCAAGAGTCCATTTCCTGTGAGATCCAGAGTGGTCGGCTTTTGATTCATTGAAGACTATTGTGTAACTCTTTGATGCATTGTATTTGTAGCGCCAAATAGAGCTGTATGAACTGCAAATTGAGCAGAGTGATTGTAACCCAGTTTGAGTTAACGACATTAACAACATATCATCTGCATGAGTTGGTGAACATAAATTAATGCCACCTATTTTCAGACCACATGCCGCCCGCTCAAGATCCCACAGTAACTGTTCAATGTAGATGGTGTAAAATATCGGGGAGAGGGTACCCCCCTGTCGGGCTCCATGAAGTACGTCAATCCATTTTGATTGATATCCGTTGTATATAAGTGAACATTTCATTCCAGTTAGGAGATTATTAATTATTCTAAGACTTGTTCCCTGGATATTACGTTGAATGAGTTTGAACAGTAAGCCATTTATCCATACGGTATCAAATGCCTTCCATACATCCAAGAAACATGCAAATAATTTGCTGTGGTTCTGTGATGTATATGAGACACATTCTTGCACCAAATATGATGTTGCCATGCAACTAATATTCTGCTGGAACCCATTTTGCAGGGGGTGAACCGCAATAGAATATGGAACGTTTTGTTTCAAGCGTGATAGTATAACCCGTTCAAATAATTTGTAGAGAACTGGAAGTAGAGTTATTGCCCTGTAACTGTCAAATGACTCTTTATGTTTCGGAGCGCCTTTATACAGTGAAAATATAATGCCAAGTTTTGCGTTTCGAGGAACGTGACATGATTCGAGCATTTTTGAAAATAGGTGAGCGAGGGATTCGGCTAGTTTTTCGCCTCCGAAGATAAAATGTTCGTAGTTTAGAGCATCATGTCCGGAAGCTTTGTTTCTGCTGAGCGTTTTGTATTCAGATAATATTTCTGATTTGGAGACCGGATAGCACAAAAGATCATCGATTTTTGACGTGGTTGTGCCCAAAAGTTCTGCTCCAACGATTTCAGACACACTAGAATAGTGATCTTGATCAAATGAGGTATCACTTAATTGTGTTGAATATATTGACTCATAGTATATGTATCCATTCTTTTGAGATTTCTTCATCATCTCTGATAACACGACCGTTTGATACAAAATATGATTGTGACTTAGTACCTAAACGCGCGCGTTTTGCATTGAGGAGTCTGAAGAATGCAGCTTGATCTATTTCTGCATAGGTATCTATCTCATTCATGCAATCGTCAAGAAAATTTTGAGAGCATTTACGATATTCTCTTCGGAAATCACATTTGGTCCGTTTGTATACCACGTAGACTGCGTTGCTGGGATCCGCGGGTCGACCATGCTGAATCCAATTGGTTCTGGCATTAGTCATTTCACGGTGCAGCACAGTCAGCGTGGCATTCCAAAAGGGTTTCAGGTGGCTTTTGAATGACTTGGATGGGATTATTTCTCTTGCTGCTCTATTTATCGCAGTGACTATTGAATTATATAACTTATCAATATCGGATGAGAGCAATTGGTTTGTATTCAAGGGAGGTAGATATGTTTCTAGTCGCTCTACATACGATGATTTGACATCGCAGTCATCTTGGAATTTTTTCCAGTTGCACCTAATTGGCGATTTGTGCACATTTTTGAAATCGCGACGGGAGAACTGCATGTCGATCATGACAATGAGAGGACGGTGGTTAGATACATTGGCTGAGTCATCATCAAAAACATGATAGGATACTATGTTATGCTTATCATTTCGAGGTATAATAATATGGTCAATCGCCGAGCAAGCTTGGCCCGTAGCCGGGACAAATGTCGGAATATATATGTGGGATGCAATCTCATTGACAGAGAATAATGTTTTTTTCTCCAAGAACAATTTGAAGGCATTTGATCTTGCATCATGCCTAGAAAGGTCAGCGTTGAAATCGCCCATCAGAATGATTTTTCCAAGACAAAAGTATTTCTCATAAATATCTGACAGTTTGTCCATATATTCTCGGTAATATTGAACAGAGTTGTTAGTTGTCGGTAGATAAACTTGGAATACATATATAAAGTTGAGAGCAGATAATTTCAATTGAATACCAATTATACGATCGTCTTCAATAGCAAGTTTGTTGATACGTCCATTAAACTTTGACTTGTTCCAAATAAGTGCTACGCCTCCTCTGGGACGACCTCTCTGGAAAGGCAAACGCATAGTATAGTCACTTACAGCATGAGACTCGAAGTTGACATGAATATTGTCTAGCAGGAACAAATCTTTTTCCCCAAGCCAATGTTCAGATATCCCACATATATCGACATGGTGTTGATCTAACATCAAGTGTAAATAATTAGATGACGACAATGCGCCTGTCATATTCCATGTAAGGAACGACAGCATATTCAATTGAGTGAGTGCAAGTACAGTAAGTTATTATAATGTAGGCAATACAATTAAGACCGCCGTGTTTAGGCGCGATAACTTTAGTTCGCCGTGTAAGGGCTTGGTTCCCATTGTCTGCATGTAACACCTTTCGGCCAGAAATTAGGAGCATTCACTTTGGACGAACTATCATTTGAAATGTTTACTCTGAGAGTTGCATGACCATTTGCACTGCTCATTATGCGAATTATAGAAAATTTTACACCTCTGTTCGTTATATAATTTGCTATCTTTTTCATGTCAACGTTATCTAGTACTCCTTCGAGAACATGTCGTGTGGTTATCATAGGAGAATCGTTCATGTTGTAGAAGAATCTTCTCCTGTCACGCATAGGTTCATAGTGTTTGTCTTTGGGAGTAGTAGGTGGACGCTCAGAACTCGGAGGGTTGGAGTCGGTATGTCCAGGGGTGGCGTGTACCACGGCATCATTTAGCTGTATATCACTAACATCGTTACCTAATTCAGAAGGTGAACATGGGATACTGTTTGGAAGTGACGAGTTCTGGTCATAATCACCACGATAAGATCTGGAAACCGATTTACGCGAAGGTTTGGATAAAACTCCGGACGGTCGGAATTCCTTCATATTGTCTACATCTGACATAACGGCTTTGAACAGTTTATCGGTGTAGCTTTCGAATTCCTTCACCATTGTGCCCATGGATTTCGATAGAGTATTACCACACATTTCCTCACATTTATTTGCACAGTCGCATTTCACAGTGGATGGTTTTGTCTGTGCAACTACTTTCACTTCCCCTCTTAGACAGCAACGAACGCCGTCCGTGCCGTTAACAGGAGCACCAAATGACGCAGTTCTCTCGATCGGTGTCGGTTACGCGAAAGCAGAGACCATATTCGCCAAGAAGACAGAGGATCGGATTGACATTTCAGAAAGAAAGACAGATCAGTGTCAGATGAAACAGAGTTTAACCACTCCTGTCTGTAGTGAGTTGCGACTGAAGCTTTCACGATTCTTTTCCATTCCAGTTTACCAGGAAAGAATCCAGTATACATGTATTCTAGGAGAACACTGAGAAGGTCATACTGGCGGAGTAAAGGCATGATATATGCGACGAACCCAGAAGACTGTCGATTGAAGAACATATATTGGTGCAATTTCAGCAAGAATACAGTAATTGCGCACAATTGTGTCACAGAATTTAATTGCTGAACTTAAGAGTGACGATTTCCTGTTGGATTGATTTAACAGTTTCCAGAGGGAAGCTTGATCCCATGCGGCGAAACGCTCAAGTTCATCAAAGATATGGTGTTTTTCGGCTGCTATATAACCGTATTTCTCTTCGCAGTAGACGCTTTGAATGCTTGTAGTCCATATACATCGGTTATAATGCTGGGTGATGTTTACTGGACTGAATCCACGCGGTTCTCTTTAACTTCACATAGTTGTGTAGATCTGTGAGGGGAGGATTCAAATATAGGGCGTCCATTTATAATGAAATTTACGAAATCCAGCGGCGAATTAAGATGCCTTTAGTAATGTAAACATAATGTGAAATCGATAAATGTTTTGCACACGCGTGTGGTCTGGATACATTCAAAGTCGTCACAACAGGCGTCTAAGGGAGAATTATACATGGATTCGGCAAGTTTTTTTTCCCCAATTGAATAACGGTTTATTCAGTGGTGATGGGTTTTCGAATGAATCGCTTGATTATATTTTTATTCTTGTGGAAAGGATTTGAGAGAGTGATTCGTTTTGTTGACTAAGATGTTAATTTAGTATGTGAAACATGTATATATCCCGGGGCCGATGTAATGAGTGGACCTAATGTCGCGTCTGTTGATTTCGGCGAGCGCCAGAAGTGAAATTAGGATTATACAGAAGAATATCTTGCAATTCTAAAGCATTCCTGTAGAAGTTAAATGACAATTTCAAGGGCTGGTTAACTTGACGAGATACCAATGATGGTTTAAATATGGTACCTGTATTTATTATATAAAAAACTTGATGATTGAAAATGGCGCCAAACGTCGAACACTCATATGTTTCGAAAATCTAGTTCAAACTTGCTGTTTTTCTCAAAGTTTGAGCTAAGTTAGTCTCATCGCTGTAAAAAAAAACTGTGAACTATGTATAATAAACATTCGATATAACTGATTAACATTTATTAAGTGTTTAGTTGACATAAAACAAATTAGGTTTGTTGGAAAAGAATTAACAGTGTGCATGGCACTCAAAAACAAAAGAACTGGATGTATATCGGTCATGAATGTGAACAAATAATGCGGTGTACGGCAGTCGCAAAAACCATTAATGCAGCGGTAATTTACTTGGTTATTTCTGTTTTTAAAAATATGACTAGTACAACAGTAAGATTACCGAGGATATAGCAGGCAGGTCGACTGCTCGCAATTTGGGTGGTACATGTACCACTTGACCGTGGTTGAATAGCAGTACACCCGCGGTCATTAACGGCCTACAACCTTGTTAAAGGTACTCAATCCGATCAGAGGGTCCTATATTACTAATTCTTTGGCTTCGGGGGTAAACAATATTTGATTCGAGTCGAGGAACCCACACATCAAAGCTCAGAGTGATCAGATATAGATTTTTGAAATTCGTTAATTTCTCGAGATCTGGGACACTAATTTAGTCTGCCTCGTGGTCAAACAAACAAATTGCGGGTGTAAGTTGGATAACTCGAAAATCAAGTGGTTACTTATTAACAATAATAACCACTTGATTTTAGAGTTATCCATCTTACACCCGCAATTATAGAAAGTACACAAAGGTTGGTGACGTAGTACCCTATCCGTATCCGTAATCGTAAACGTGAGTTTTGCGAAAGGTCTCTATTAGAGACTTTTCGCAAAAATCACTATTACGATTACGGATAGGATATATTGTCCTCGTAAGGTTGACACCATCATAATTTACCTACGATGGCTAATTGGTGAGACGACATATGCCCCACTCTATTCAGTTACACATATATTTTATAGAAAAAGAAATCTGTGTCTCTTTCAGATCCCATGTTCTTATCCGTGTGCAATACACCACACGGATAATGCTAGAGCGTCCCCAAACAGGACCGGTGGTACATTATTGACACATCTGCATGTAAATAAACTGCGTGGGTATATTTCTTATCACATAAGATCGAATTTTGGCCGTGTACTGGCAGGATATTTCCGTATCCGTAATCGTATTCGTGATTTTGCGAAAGGTCTCTAATGTCCCGAACTAGTTACTATTTAAATGTTTACACAAGCCATCGGTCAGGTTTCTGTAGATTAACATCGTGTTCGGTTCACATATAAACCGAAATCAGACAGTGTTAGCATTAACCCAGAACTTTATTAGTGCAGAAGCTCAAAATATTTATCAAACAATTCTACGAACATTAGATTTCCGCACTTCGCTTCGTTAATTATAAATGAAACCAAGTTACTGAAAGACGTAATCAAAGAGTCACACTTCGGCTCCAAATTAAAGGTATAATCGCGGCGTGGTATGTGTTTTCCCCGGAGTTATACTGTATAGACTGTAATACTAACAGAAAGGCGATCTGAGGCGGCCATCTTTTTCACTTCAATGTGATAATTTAGCGTGCACCACACGATCAACACACGTGATCGGCGCACCCAATCAGCATTGGGCCCACACATTGTCAAAGTAAAGTACATCTAGTGTAGGTTTACATGGGTTTACTGTGGTGCGTGATGATGATGATGATGATGATTATGGTGGTGGGAAGGTCGTGTGTATATCGTACATATACTGCAACATTATCAATCTTTTGTATTTATATTCTACTTGTATCTCTCAATATTTTTTAAATCAGAGAATAAACACATTCAGTGACAATTCACCATGCTAATACCAAAGCAATGTGAGGTTTTACATTTATTCTACTTGGGTGCATGGTTCAAAAACACGCTGGTAAAACCAATGAAAATCAGTGTAAATCATGGGTTACATTGGTTTACTGGGCGTGAATTGAGAATGATAATGCAAAATTAATGCGAGGTTTTACACTGATTATATATACTAAGGTGATTCAAAATCACACTGATGAAACCAAATGGAAACCAGTGTATTAATCACGGTTTACATGGGTTTACTGGGGGATAATTCACCAATATAATACCAAATGATATGTTTTTGAACTGGTGGATTATGATATCTGCGGGCGTAGTCATAGTATAAATTTAAAGCACGATAGTTGGTTTAAACAATATTTATTTCTTCCCAAAACATATAATTATGAAATATGACACATGTATGTAAAGAATAGAAGGGATGAAGAGGATTTGACAACAAGCATCAGTTGCTTATATAGAGTCATCTCCTCAGAAAAGAACAGTTTACATATAGTTGTCAGTGAGAAGTGGAAGACAAGATTAAGTAAGAGAAAAAGATACAGATCATGATGAAAAGATTAATGAACTGATGGATTACAGTTGGGTGAAAACAAAGGGGAAAAGGCAATTAACACATATATTTACAATGATCACTTCTCTTATGCACAATATTGTTTTACATTGGAATAATTAAAACTATGTGTAGAGTGGAGTCACTAGTTTGCCAGCACGATAGTTCGCCTTGATGATTCAAACCGCTATATCAATTTTTAGCTAGATCACTCCACTAATGTGCATATATATTGAATAACAATTGAACAAAACAAAAAAAAGTGATCCATCTGCTTGTATGCACACGATTAATTTTTCCAAATTCTCCGCTGACAAATGATTATCTCATTGTTCTCAGCCGCCCGAAAGAATGTACAATTCAAAGCACACATCGATATCCGATTTAAAAATGCATGTGGGTAAATTAGCACATCGATGTTGCCTTCAGTTAAGCTGCTGGTTGTGTCAGGACTGAAGACACGATGTCTATCTTCTGTCGAGGACTTATTGTTCTGTTGATGTTCATATTTCAAAGAGCTGCAGGAAAACTACTTGTTGGTGAGTTTAACCCTTTCTATACTTAATTGGTTCTCCCATGCATTCACTTACAAAATTATTCATTGAAAACGAACGTAGTTGTAATTATATATACGATAGCATAGTGTGTTTTGAAATGAACTAGAAGTATGATTTTTTCGCGAGACTGACAAGCGAAAAATCATACTTCTGACGAGCTGATATAAAACACATCTAAAAACACACTATACTATTGTTGTGTTTATCCTATGCCAACCGACACTATCATTTTTGGGCAAATTAAGCCAAGTTTATGTCAGTTTTGAGACAAAAACAACCTACATTTTGGTAATTTCGAAGAGTAATTTGGTAATTTCGAAGAGCAATTCCCGTTACGCATGAATACGCAATTACAGTACTTGTGATGAGGTCGCGGATTTATGGAACATTTGGGGTGATTTTTCAGCAATAAACAAGATATACGTCCTGATTTAATATTAATCCATGTTCAGAAATCGGAACATTGAAATTCTTTCAATCAAATGTCAATGTTCTTAACAAAAAGCAAAGTCTTTCAAATTGAACATTATAGTTCATAATTCTCTAGATTGAAAATAACCAGGCAAATTATGAGAAAGGTGTACATCGTAAAGTTTGCAAATATGAGGATAAATAAATACATGACATTTTCATCTAGATGCTATAATAATAGAGAGATTCCGCTTGTAACTTCTGACGTGTAGCTTGTACCGGTAAGTTAAATGGCAGCATGTGATAGCGACAATTAATAAGAGACAACTCAAACAAATGCCTGCAATTAGGGAACATATCGTTACATAAAGTTTAGCAAGACTATCTGCACAGTACAGAAGTTACTTTCCATAGTAGATCCATAACTCCGTGCACAATTCTTTGAAGCCACAGACAATCCGAGCCAAAAACAATATCCAACACAAAGACCTTGTAAAAAGTTATACTTAGTTATCAGGGGCCTGTTTCATGAAGCAAGGTCATAAGATTATCTTAAGATGGACTTAATCTAAGATCTAAGGTGGATCTTATGATGTAACTTTTCCGTTTCAAGAAGGCGTTTCACAAAACAAGATTAAGTCCTACTTAAGTAGTAAGTTAAGTTCGCGCTCATTTAGACTGGTTATCGACAATTTTCTACAGTCCGGAACGAAAAAATGTGGGCTTGTGCAATCTGTATGTACGGCATTGAGAGGTTATCGAGAAAGAGCCGAGTCCGAGTTGACATTATTGTGTGACAGGGATGCTGGATAGCGGCTGGGGTGGGGTGGGCGAATCAGCGCATGTATCTTAGTGTCTATAGTCAATGCATGGCCTTATATTCGCATATGGATCTTAGACTTGTATGAGTTCCACGATGTGAATTCGAACATGAGTACATCGCAGGCTCTAAAAAATGACGAGCTTTGCGTTTACTGACGAGTGGCGGTGTCAGGAATAAGACAATATAATTATATGGATCGATGCATGACTGCGACCATACATTCACGCCGTTAATCAACTGAGAGCAATGATCAGGTGGCGATTTTTTTATGTGAGCCGACATAACTCGTATATTATCGACCACCGCTCTCTACGTGTAGCAATAATCAAAATAAATCGGCGATGTCATCAGGACACACATAGGTCATTTTTCGATTCAAAGGGAAATGAAAAATATTTGTTAGAGTAACTTTTTAATTATTTTTATGCAGATGTTTTATGCGGTTGTCATTCCATGGATATATATATAAAGCTACGTTTTCGTTAGCACACTCGTATTAAGGGGTGTCATCGTTACGGTTGTGTATATCATATATACAGTATGCTGTACAACGGTCATCCCACCCCTGCAAATGAAAACATGACACAAATTTGGACAGCCTTGAAAATCACGACATATGGGCGTGGGCATAAACTCAATAAAAATAATATTCTCTATAGAAAATTATCACTATTTCTGAAACATATTTTGATAAAGAGCGTTTGTGTTACCTTTCCTATATGACATAATAATCTGCTTTGTAAACAGCCGACGGAAATTTGGAAAGAGGAAATAATCAATACATTAATTGATCTCATTTTACCCCATCTCCCACACACACATGGAATAACATAGAGGAGATTGTAAGCTTTGAGCTAGGCCATAATTCTTATCAAAAGTTTAATTCGTGGGTAATACAATTTTATAATATATATTATCTATAGGTCACATACACAGCTGATAATTGACTATATCCTACATTCGACGAGGCTCGGGGTGCCTAGTTGGTCTCTGTAGGGGGCGTACATCGTGCAATTTTCAACTGCACACGCCCTTTAATTGAACCGGGCCAAACTTCCATGTTCGCGAAATGCCATGTCCACCCCACCCGTTGGATTTAAACTTTCCAATTGGTATCTCAAATATTCCAACAGTTCGAAATTTCTAACCTGACGCCCCTAAAGTTTGTGATTTTCGGTTGCTGCTGTTTGTCTAAAAGAACACATTCCTTTACTAGTTAGAAATGCAAACAATTGAAACCTATACATAGTGTACGATTAATGTTCTTGTCAGGCATGAAATTTCCAATTGCTAAACATTTTGACAAAAGTGTGTGTGTGTGGTGGGGGGGGGGGGGGGGGGCGGTAGACAACACACAAACCCAATTCGCCACGTCCCTGATGATAAGTCTGTACCCCATGGTTATACGGTGGGGGGGGGGGTTGCCCTCTCCAAACTTTGGTCTTGGAATGTTTGAGGTACCAGTTGGAATGTTTAAACCCACAGATAATTTGTTTAAGGGGGTGTAGTTGGACATTTCGAGGCGAACACGGAACACCCCTCTCACTCTGTAGCCACGACCCTGTATACCAGACGACGAATTGCCGACCCAGACAATGTACAGATATCTACGTAATTGCAAAATAACATATGCCGCCATACTTGTGATCGATATGACATTTATCACGTGGGTCTTAACTTTAAGATTATCTTATGACACCTCACAGCAGTCTTAAAGTTAAGACCAAAGTTAAGACCATCTTAAGTTAAGACCTTGTTCGTGAATCGCACTTATGACTGAAGTTTGAACTTATGACCATCTTAAGTCCCAACTATGTCATAAGTTGCTTTCATGAAACAGGGCCCTGACATCTCTTACTAGCTTATCTTTAAGATTCTGATTCTTTGTTTGAAGGTTTCTGCAATGGTTCTATAGCCATTTTTGGTGAAAGAGCTTGGCGGTCGATTGTGTCCAAAAAATATCTAATTTGTTGGCGGTATTTACTTTATGAATTTGGTTTGTCGGTAGAGAGGAAATTGCTGTGAAATTACTTTTGTCCCTGATGTTGCTCACCGTGGAATTGAATTTTGAAATTAATTATTCTGGCGGCAAATTATCGTTGAAATCTAAAAGTTGAAAGAAAATCTTGGCTTTCGGGAAAGCTTTCTTGATTTGGGACACATCTTTATTCCTAGCTTTTTCTGAATATCCGGGAGGATTTGCCCGATTTAATTGATTCCATCCCTTCTTTGATGTCAATGAATCGAATCCGACATTAATTAGGATCTGTTCCAAGGTTTTACTCGTATTATGTGTTGCAAAATTTATGACATTGTTAAGTGAAAAGTCGGAGAAAATTTCCAAATCCATATTAGGGTGTATTGAGTCAACCAATTTACTAATGGTGCCATCCGACAAAATAAGAGATTTTTTGCTAATAGAGAATTTGGCACTGTTTGTATAAGACTTAGCTGCGAATAAAACCGCCGGTGGTTATTTTTACTGGCAACTGATGCAAAAGAAGGTCTGGATGCGTTAGGATATTTGCTATTGGTTTCGCCTTTAGCAGATGAGATTTCCTCTTGAGAACATCCTTGTGTGTTCTCAAGATGAGTGGTCTTCTCTTCTAAAGGGAAATGGGAGATCTTCCCCGGTGCGGCTGCAGAAGTGCTCGGTTGTGCTCGTTCAGGAGTTATATATATAGGAATCTTCCCTAGCGATAGGAGAGATGTTTTTCATTTTCGGCTTGCGAGGTGTTCTCTGTTCCCTCGGTTTTAGAGATGTGATTGAATTTGAAACCGCTTGGGTGGTTTGAATAACTTTATCCGCCACAACTTGCGAGGTCTGCGAGATTGTTTCGACTAGGCTATTTGCAGCAGAATCCGCTATTCTAGCCATCGTCGTGGTTACCGATTTAGTGACAGTTTGAGAATCCATATTAGCTGGCGACCCACGCCGGGTTATCACACTTTCAAAGTTGTGCCATATCTGGTCGAATTGGTTAATTGATTCTCTGGACACTTAATGGCCCAAATTCTTATGTGCTCATCTACAAATAATTACATACATACTTGGGTGATCCAAGATCAATTCTAGCTGGTAAAATTCCTTTAGTCGATGTGTATTTGCTGAAATCACTCTCTTGTAATGGAGAAAATTACTCTTCAAAATTTTGAAAGCGCACATAAAACCGGCTGTTTCAGAAATCACGCGATTCCTGTCCAGTGTCCATCACCTCATTTACTGGGATGGCTGGCTTGATAGATGATTTAAAGATATGGGCGGCGTTGGCAGTGGGTATGCTGTTAAAATATTCACCTCCGTCAAAAACCGCCATAAACAGAAATAATAGTAAAATATAGACAGACTTTGTTCTTATACCAATCAGAAATATGGCATAAACAGTATGTTATTGTTAAATGTTTTTCTTTGTTATGTAAACAAAAGCAAAAAACGCTACATAACCTGGCTTTTGTTTAGATCCGGATATGGTAAACATAAAGAGCGTTATTTGTTACTGTTTTCCTGATATAGAAATAATAAAGAGCATTTATATCATTTGTGTGTGATTAACCAATATAATTGCGCTGTGTTATGTAAGCAGAAGCAAAACTTCTGTAACACGGGCAGGATCTTGTTTACGTACACCATCGTACGTCTTGACGACAATATACTAGTTACGCGCTGATTATGTTTGGCATATGAACAAAACTATATATATTTTAATATTCCTTCTGTTGATGGCGATTTGAACAAATGTGAATATTTCTGTTACGAACGTCGCCGGTGCCTTTAAGGTCTTCTATTCTGCGATTGAAGTTTGGAGGCACTGTTCCTTTTTCCAAATGCATTTCGGAAATGGCTAGATGGTGAATGCTTTGGGGTATCTGATACCAAAGCTTGGTCATCATGCTAAATTGCATGTATGTGTTATTGCTTGGCTTTCTCGAGCAATTGGGACCAGAAGGGTCCTGAAAGTTTCATGGTGCATGAGGCCCACCACGGCGCCTAATAGTTTGCCTATTGTAGGTAGGTATGCTGAAAAACAATTATTTATTATGTTTATGTCCGTCAGGGTTGATTTTAGCATCTATTGGACGAGGCTCTGTCGGATTCCAACAGATGCCAAATCCCCCGAACAGACATTAACAGCATCAGCAACATATTTTATTTATCCACCGCACATAATTTGCTTTTTGTGGGGAATATCTGTCATCTTCCTAAGTTTTACATTGATATAATAAACAACTTATTGATATATTTCAAATGATCCTCGGAGCCAGACCGGGTTGTAACAAAAGCGAGCATGGCAGGTGTAACCCTTTCTATGGTAAATGGATTATCCAACTTGGTTACAAACGTATACGTTGGAATGGTCTATTATTCATCTGCAGGGGTGTTTTGGAAATTATAAGTCGACGACATATAATACAAGTACAGAAGGAGTCCTATTTACTACTCGCATTGGAGTGAAATATTCAGACAATAAGTTGAACTACTCGTCAATGAGTATTTAGTTTAGAAAGGGTTAAAACCACCGCGGGCACTACGGGGTTATAAGTTATAATGTATAGCCTCTATTTATATAACGCTGTTGCCTACAAAAATATAGCTCATCATTTCCCTGAATAGCAGAATTATTCCTGTCCTGGCCTCATGCATTGAACATATTGTTCAATACTGCTAGTATATATAAATATACTAGCAGGTGGACCCGACTTCGTCCGGGCTGTTTCCCTCTGCTTTTCGGCGAATTGCGCGATTTGACCTTGAATTGTCCAATTTGAAGGTCAAGATGAGGTGGGGTAACGATTTGACCGTCGAAAACACTGCCCGGACAAAAGTACCCGACAAAAGTACCCGTCGAAATCCATCCGGTTTGACCCAATTTGACATTAAATTGATCATTTTGAAGGTCAAGGTCAGGTCAGGGTCACGATTTGACCCGTCCAAAACACTCAGTGGACAAAAGTAACCCTATGTATAAAATTTGGTCGAAATCCCATAAAAATTCGCGATTTAACCTTGAATTGTCCATTTTGAAGGTCAAGGTCAGGTGGGGTCACGATTTGACCCGTCCAAAACACTGCCCGGACAAAAGTACCCGACAAAAGTACCCGTCGAAATCCATCCGGTTTTACCCGATTTGACATTGAATTGATCATTTTGAAGGTCAAGGTCAGGTCGGGGTCACGATTCGACCCGTCCAAGACACTCAGTGGACAAAAGTAACCCTACGTATCAAATTTCGTCGAAATCCCATAAAAATTCGCGATTTGACCTTGAATCGACCCGATTTCATGGTCAATGTAACGTCGCACGGGCAAACGAATAGGCTTACGACACTCTCCATACGAAAGTATCCCTAGACACTAATTTTCATCGAAATACCGTGATACTCGGGCGTTTGACATTGAAATGACCCGATTTCAAGGTCAAAGTCACGTCGCACGGGCAAATTAATAGGCCCATGCCACTTCCCGACCGAAAGTACCCCCACATACCAAGTTTCATCGAAGTCGGCTCGGCCGTTTTCGAGTCCATCGCGAACACACACACAGACAGACAGATTTCCCAAAATATATAATAGACTAGCCGATGAGCCCGACGTTGTCCGGGCTATTCAAAAACCAAATTTCAAGTCGATAGCTCTACCCGTTTCCGAGATCTGGTCTGCGCATGCGCGAAGCTGGCGTCGCACGGGCTCGGCGACCCGATAAAATTCGTATCCGGGGCAAGATACATTCACATACCAAATTTCAAGTCGATAGCTCCACCCGTTTCCGAGAGCTGGTCTGCGCATGCACGAAGCTGGCGTCGCACGGGCTCGTCGACCCGATAAAATTCGTATCCGGGGCAAGATACATTCACATAACAAATTTCACAAGTTTCGTCCCGATCGGTCGAGAATCGTAGATTTGTATCAATGACATACATACATACAGACATACATACAGACAGACAGACATAGGTCTTCAATATATATATATATATATATATATACTAGCAGGTGACCCGATTTCGTCCGGGCTTTGACCTTGAATTGACCATTTTGAAGGTCAAGGTCAGATCGGAGTCACTATTTGACCCGTCCAAAACACTCCCCGGACAAAAGTACCCGTAGGTATCAAATTTCGTCGAAATCCGTCAGTTTTACCCGATTTGACCTTGAATTGACCATTTTGAAGGTCAAGGTAAGGTCGGGGTAACGATTTGACCCGTCCAAAACACTCCCCGGACAAAATAACCTGTAGGTATCAAATTTCGTCGAAATCCGTCCAGCAGTTTTCCCGGCCATAGCTAACAGACAAACAAACAGACAGAAGTCCACTTGTGGGTACCCTTTTTAAGGTGAAGGTCACCTCAGGCGGAAAAACTGAACCGATGAAAATCTCCCCCATTCCTAGGAACCCCTAAGTACGAACACAGACATTCACACAACACGCTCATGTCTGGACACAGACACGCTCATGTCTGGACACATACACGCTCTTTATCAACGACACTGCGGATACGAACGCTCTTTAACTATCACGCGATTAACCCATTAATACCCATTGAGGTGACGGGGGATTGGAGAATGAGTGCTCTGACGTTGTCAGAAGCGGTGCGATGACATTCCATCTGGGATTTTACCCTTCGATAGGAAATTTGGGCTAAATCCGCCCGGCAGTTTTCCCGACCATAGCTAACAAACAAACAACAAATAGACAGACAGACGTTCCAAAATATATATATACTAGCCGATGAGCCCGACGTTGTCCGGGCTATTAAAAAAAACAAATTTCAAGTCGATAGCTCTACCCAGCCCGACGTTCCAAATTTCAAGTCGATAGCTCTACCCGTTTCCGAGATCTGGTCTGCGCATGCGCGAAGCTGACGTCGCACGGGCTCGGCGACCCGATAAAATTCGTATCCGGGGCAAGATACATTCACATACCAAATTTCAAGTCGATAGCTCCACCCGTTTCCGAGATCTCGTCTGCGCATGCGCGAAACTGGCGTCGCACGGGCTCGGCGACCCGATAACATTCGTATCCGGGGCAAGATACATTCACATAGCAAATTTCAAGTCGATAGCTCCACCCGTTTCCGAGATCTCGTCTGCGCATGGGCTGCACGGGCGCCGCACGCGCTCGCCAATACGACAACGTCCACCGCCTGGTCAAACTACACACACGTACCAAGTTTCGTCCCGATCGGTCGAGAATCGTAGATTTGTATCAATGACAGACAAACATACAAACAAACATACAGACAAACAGAGGTCTTCAAAATATATATGAGACTAGAAGGTGACCCGACTTCGTCCGGGATTTGACCTTGAATTGTCCATTTTGAAGGTCAAGGTCAAGTGGGGTCACGATTTGACCAGTCCAAAACACTGCCCGGACAAAAGTACCCAACAAACGTGCCCGTCGAAATCCATCCGGTTTTACCCGATTTGACCTTGAATTGATAATTTTGATGGTCAAGGTGAGGTCGGGGTCACGATTTGACCCGTCCAAAACACTCAGTGGACAAAAGTAACCCCACGTATAAAATTTCGTCGAAATCCCATCAAAATTGGCGATTTGACCTTGAATTGACCCGATTTCAATGTCAAGGTTACGTCGCACGGGCAATAGAATATGTTTATGAGACTCCCCATACGAAAGTACCCCAACATACCAAGTTTAATCAAAATCCCGCGATATTCGGGCGTTTGACCTTGAAATGACCAGATTTTAAGGTGAAGGTCACGTCGCACGGGCAAATTAATAGGCCTACGGCACTGCCCGGCCGAAAATACCCCCACATACCAAGTTTCAATGAAATCCCGTGATATTCGTGCATTTGACCTTGAAATGACCCGATTTCAAGGTCAAGGTCACGTCGCACGGGCAAATTAATAGGCCTATGTCACTCCGCGGCCGAATATACCCCCACATAGCAAGTTTCATCGAAATCGGCTCGGCCGTTTTCGAGTCCATTGGAAACAGACACACACACACACACACAGACACACAGACAGATCTTCCAAAATATATAATAGATCGTTTGAGTTAATTCTGCCTTTTTAATCAAGAGAAATGATGGTACGTTTCATAAGTATTGTCTATCACTTTATACATTGAGGATTTATGTTTCATCAAAACTATGATCTAATAGAAGACCGTTGTATTTTTTACGGATCAACACCGTTTAATTAATATCAAGACCCTAAATAATAAAGGTTAGAACAATGGTATTTTTCACGGGTCAACACCAATTTTTTTCTCTTAATTTGATAATTTACCATAGAATTAGCCAAGTTCCCATTGTAACAATATGATTTCCCGGTAGGCATTCCGATTCATGTTTTAGAATGGTCGAGACTAGTATTATTCGTAATGAAAAATACATCTTATAAGATGTATTTTTCAGTACGAATAATACTAGTCTCGACCATTCTAAAACATGAATCGCAATGCCTACCGGGAAATCATATTTCACCGTAATGAAAAATACATCTTATAAGATGTATTTTTCAGTACGAATAATACTAGTCTCGACCATTCTAAAACATGAATCGCAATGCCTACCGGGAAATCATATTGTTACAATGGGAACTTTATTAAATGATCAAATTAAGAGAAAAAAATTGGTGTTGACCCGTGAAAAATACCATTGTTCTAACCTTTATTATTTAGGGTCTTGATATTAATTAAACGGTGTTGATCCGTCAAAAATACAACGGTCTGACAGTTACTGGTTACAGTCTGCCAGTAACTTAAACGGATTTGTACCGTGGAACATGCTACAGCCTGACCGATGTTTAACGGTCCAAGGTTGGCAGCGATGTTGCGCGGTATGACACCGTTAAAGCGACGGGCATTTTTCTAACAGTGTATGCTGTAGACACTTTTCCGAATGCGTGTATATCTCGTGTAGCAATACAATACAATAGCACACAATCCCAGTTCAACATGCCCACTTTTCATCGCAAAAATCAGACCAACATACATGTCTATGCAGAAATTCGCTACGAGCATCTCATAAAAAGTTCGAAGAGCGCTATAAACGGACCCAAAATACACATGTATACAGCCGAGTACATCGACGGAAATTAAATTTTCGAACACTTGATCCAAACAGTAGTCAGAGAGCTTGGATGTCGAACTTCGTCCACAATCAAACTTGCATTCATTGAATATGCGGAACTTGTTTAAATGTTATAATCTTTGCGACAAGTCCGCTTTTCGCGTCAGAAATTCAAAGAACACACTTTTTATTTGTCAAAGAAATTTATAACATTCATTGCTTCATTCGTTGCGCCTATCATCGGTGTTAACATAGAAAAATACAGCTTTCTCGAAAACAAATTGTTTATGGAAAAACAAACTTACGCTAACCGAGAGCGATGGCGAGGATCTCCGGGTGTCTTCATAAATACGCTTCCCCAGCGCTTCTATTATTATAGCATTTTATTAAAAATTAAAAATTATTGAGGTGTGTTTGATGTTCGAAATCCGGACACAATCGATGCCTATTTCTCTTGTATATTTCTGTTATAGATATCAGTTTTTAACGATTACTAATTTTTTATTGTGCATTGTGAATTTAAACATATCATGTAGTTTATCCCGTCAGACCCGTTAAAAATGTTTTAAGCAAATTTAAATCAAGCCCGCTTTTTGATTAGAGACTTGATTGGTAATGACGTTGATATTGTTCATGATTATTACTATTATTATATAATGCCTATGCTGCTGCGGCTAATGTGCTATTACTGGTGATGTTGTTGTTGCTGTTGTTAATATTTGCTCACGGTGATAACGATTATGGTACTGACATCAATATTTTGTTTTTGCATGGCCAAGAGCAATGTGGCTCATATATAGAACAGATACGAATTAGCCGAGTGATGGCGTCGCATGATGCTGATGACGACGGTGATGATGATTACTATATATATTCCTTTATTTCCTCCATTGGTGGAGAGCCAGTAAACATTTAAATGCAATACAAATCACAATACATATATGGCTGCATAGATATAATATAAAATAAACAAATGACGGAATTTGAGCCATGGATTAGTGCAAAATACACTCATGAGCTCTATGAACGATGCAAACAGCATGGTACTTATAATGAAAATGAATAAATGGCTGGAGTCATAAATTCATTTTCATTATAATTACCATGTTGTTTGAATCGTTTATAGAGCACATGAGTGTATGTTTGCACTAATCCGCGTGCCTCAAATTCATTCATTTGTTGCATATATTATTTTGAGTATAAAAGGAGATGGTCCCATAAATTGCCGGATTTCATGTACAGTACCCCGTTAAGTTATACAACTGGTATTTAGCATCAATTAGCCTTCGTGTGTCTCGACGAAAGAATCGAAGACAAGTACTATGTCATTCCAAAAGTTATCGTCAAAAAGTTTGCAAGGCATGTTAGCCAGACAGTGACGAAATTGGACAATTATTATTATGTTTTGTAGTTTAAAGACATATAATTATCGACTTGTTTGAGTTCGTGAAACTGATAAGTTAGTATTTAGGTGTTATGCCAATCTGGAGAATGTAGCATTCTACTAAGATCGCCGAAAATTTCAAAGAAATCGACCATACCACTCATAGAAAACATTGTCAAAACTACTAGTAGAGTCGCTTATGTACTTTCGTGGGAATTGTTTGAACAAATGTAGAGACTATGATATTATGATAGTGTATCACTTATTTAGTCGGAAAAAGTTTGTTAGACTTCATGGGTCCGCGACTGGAGATAATTATGACGTCATAACGATGACGTCATTGTCAGTTCAGTTCAGATACAGTGTTGTCCCAAGAACTGACGAATTCTGCGCATATTTCTTAATAAAGTTAATTGTTATACATTTTTTTAGTTAGGACAATTCATTAACAGTTGTTCTCAAAGTACAGTACCCAAATTCACGGGAAAATATTATTACAGTCAAAGATGGCTGCCAAAATGGCACCAGAAAATCACCAATTTTGCGATTTTCAATAATCTCATGCAAATGACCTTCCGTTCGGTACCGTTTGCGAATTCGGACAATTGTGTGATTAATTGTTGCTTCAGCAATGTATTGCTGCAATTCTATTGTACAAAACATGTTCGATCTGTCAAAAATCCGAATTTATAGCATCTTGTCAAATATCAATTCCAATATTGTAGCAATATATTTAAAGAAATGAGCGGAATTCAGTGATGAGAAAGAAATATTCGTGCCACAAACAGAATTATTATCACACTTCAGCAGAACTCTTCAGTTTCATCCAAGATGGGTACCAAAATGGCAGTCAAAATACAAAAGTCAGTGTTCGTTATAACACCAAATTTCGCCCTGGCATTCCATCATGGGGAATTAGGTTAATCAGCCAATTTTAAGTACATGAGCATAGCCTTAATTTCTTATACAAATTGGCGATGTCATATATGGTATACATGTCTTTTCTTCAAATGCCCTTATATTAAGTGAGGGGGGTGTTGAAGAGAAAAAACAACTCACTATGTGAAATTATAAAGTATATTAGACCGCCATCTTAGCTTGGGGGGACAAGTGTTACCATCCCAAACTCTAGCCTTCTGTGCTATACTCTATGCCAGAGACTAATTGAGAAATAGTGGTCGTTGCCATATCAAATGGCAACTGATGCAGATAAGCATTGGTGTTAGTTCTTGTCATGACATATCAGTAGAAAATGCATAATTATTGTGTATCATATAAGGTAGCAATACATATTTGTTTATTGTGATAGCTATGAAGTGGGATTGTACTTCTCAGCTATACCATGAATCTTGGCAAGCAAGAACAGAACCTTGTTTATCAACACAAACAATAGTAAAATTAATTATTTGGCTGTCACTTGGCCTGCTTGTCTCACGGTTCTTTGCGCTGTAACCTTTAATTCAATTTTCATGTTAACGTCATTTGAACCTTGTTTAGCTGACGTTAGCAGGCTTCAATCGTATTGATGTATACGGTAGATAAAAATAGAATAGACACCATAGGTGGGTAATATATCCCGAATCAAGCTTAAATTGATAAATTGTGAATACCAGCTTCTGAAATATGAATGAAGTTATTCAACAAATATAGCATATGTGGAGTTTTCTGTCTATATATAGGTTATTGACCTCCCAAGACATATTCATTCAGCTGAAATGAACATCATCATACACCAGGCAAGATCCCCGGAAACGGGCAAAGTGGTGTGTCTGGTTCTTGGCTTTCCTCTTGTTCAGTTAATTGTGGTAGCCATACACAGTGATTCGCTCAATATATGAGCGGTGTCTTGGTACAATAGGCTGGTATGGACCATTGATAGTATACAGCAAATTAACATCCCATATTGATTTCTATGATGTTGGCATGTGAATAGTTTAGCGAGACAATGCATTGCGTTTGTACATCAGTTCAATATGAAATGAAAGTGGTTCTTGACAATAGTTGTGATTGTGCAGGCGGTTGCACTTGATTAATACTAATTCCCTTGTTTTGACGAACCGTTTCCCACAAGGCGGAAAACGGGTGAAGAATCCATTGGTAGTGATTGTCTTCTGTGCTCATATCATCCGTTTGATTTATTATTATGTCCAATATACTCTGGAATCCAGGCTCTGAATACTCAATGAAATTATGGGGGAACGCAGTCCACTAACTTCTTAAAACATAATGTGAAGTAATAGCTGGAGTTAATAACAGCTCGTGTCGTGCCATATTGATAATGGTTAGAACGTTATCATGAACAAAAGGAAATGCGGAAATTGAGGAAGTGGAATTAGCACGCGTAACTACGGAGATGGCCATGGTTCACTATAATAATGGCATCTTTCAGATCATACTATATAGGCCGATCCATATATACCCTAATGCCTCAAAATGTTCTAATTCTATTCGACTAGGATTTATAACATCAGTCTGGTTATATTCCATAAATTGTATATATCATGCTCCATTCATGCATCATGATAAATCTACACCAACCAAGTGGCATATATAGATTAACTTCAGCAGAACATGGTCATGGTGAGACTACGAAGAGCTCCATACATTTCCACGTGATAAGCAATCCAGATTGATCAGATAGACCTTAGTTTATACGATATTTATTCCGTTTATAATACAGTAACAATAAGTATACGTTTGATCGTTGATCGGATTCGACATCGACTGTACAGAAATATGGAAATGAAATCGGTACTTAGTATGAACTGGTGACAAAAAGGAGTTTAGGCATGAGACAATCATCAACATTTCTTCCTACGCATATACATTTGTATGTTTGCTAGAATGGTAGAAGGGAGTGTCTGATCATTTTGTGTCGATTTTCCATTTTAATCACCCATACAAGTATTGATTTTACGAAGACTTTTATTGATATTATGTCAGAAAACGTTCATGTAACTTCGACAGACTATCAAACCTCGTTCATTTACCAAGCATATACCGGCGGTATGGTATCTGGAGAAGTCGGCCCCGCGCGAAGTCGGCTCCAGAGAAGTCGGCCCCATTAATTAGAAAGAATTAAATCGGCTTAATTTTATTGAGATAGTGTTTATGTTGGCTAATTGTGAGGTCACCAACTTAATTTGATTGATTTAGTGAAGTGTTGGTAGGCTAATTGTGCAATGTTTTCTTAGTTGTAATAACAATCTCCTTGTTTATATTTTCAATTTCAGTCTTCAAAGGCCAGTTATACAGTAATCTGATTGAGTCTGTCGCTAGACCATTTAGTGTACGAGTAGATATAGTCAATCTGTATCGATATGCAAAAGCATATGGCTATCACATGCACCATTTGAGCGTTGGTAGCTGACAGCGCCTGAAGTTGATAACTTCACAATTCTCTCCACATAGCATGTTGGTCTCTATTAAAATATTTATATAATATCATGCAGAATCGAGTTTGGCACAAATCCATATACTTAACGTGCTTGAACATATATTTTGGTTTTATATAGTGAATGGTATGTTCTCATCGAAAACCCATGCATGATAATGATATTCATATGTGCAATTCTTACACGCTGGGATATATTTCGGAAATATATGTATTTTAATGTCAAATTTGGACATTTCCGCCCCATTGGCGGCCATCTCGATTACAATGAGGTATTAATAACTCCGGATTATCTAAATCGGAGTACATTCATTAATACATCTAACACCGAGATAGCTTTCTCATATGATGCACATGTTAATTTACATATACAAATATAATGTTTGGCGATTTTCACGATGCTTATTTGGACAATAATTGTCATATGAACTCGCATTTCTGAGTCATTGTGGTAAGACAACTAATAGGAATGTGTCATAACATGGCGATTAGTTATTTGGAAGAAATAAATTAGTCTAATGAACACCTTCTACCTGACAGAAATGTAATTGAGTGAAAGAGGGTAAAATGTGCGTATTATCGTATTTTGGCCGCCATCTTGGAAGCCATCTTGGATTAATTTGACAGTTTCTGGACCCAATTAGGTGTAAATATCTTATGTAATGATCTTACTCATTTCCATCACCGATTAATTCAAAATTTCTATAAGGAAATAGTTAGAAAATAAAAAGTATATTTTTCGCGAAAATTCACACCACTTCCTTTAAATCATCGCATTTGGAGAAGATAATCAAGATTATGATTCAAGAAATCAACTAGTGTGATGCCTAAGTGATTTGTCATCAAGATTGGAGAGAAGTATTTTCATAATCGTCACCAGTTCGATACAATCGGAAATGATGTAGGCGACATGTATGGAAAACCATCAATTTTCCCACTTCCGGTTACCAATTTGGCGGCCATCTTTGATCGAGATGACAATTATTTATATATAATTATAACATGGCGTCACGCTATGCACTGTGCAAAAGGATTGTCATATATTTTACATCACAATTATATTTTTATCATGAAATCCAACAATAGCGAACTTGAGAAAATGAGCATGGCGGCCATTCTTGTGACGTCATAAGACCACCCAGTCGCGACCCCAGGGTGTCTAACAAATTTTGTTCTGAAGTAGAGACCATATACTGGCTAATGAACATGGTCTCTATATTTGTTCATGAATTTCCCACGGGAGCCCAAAATCGGACATAAGCTCAATTGTAAATATTTACATCTGGATTCGTGACGCAACAATCGGTGACAAACAAACACAAATGATTTCGCCATCCAGTGTCAGTGCATTTAATTAATATATCAGAATGACGGTGAGTGTTGGAAATTTGGATTAATATTCATAAAAAGAACAACTTTGAGCAAGATTATTCTCCATTGCTATTGGATCACCCTCCCGGAGTGTTTCACTTTACTTTAAGTACAGCATACCGTGACAGGCCAATAGCAAGTTTACCCAAGTGCATGAATATTTCTATCACCTGTGACGTGATATGGCAAACTAGTTATGTTCAGACAATGTGTTGCCGGGAGACTTGTATTTATATACTGTCATTATCATCAACTACTTTTTAAAATATATCTTCTGTATCTCAATGTTATCATGGAACGAGAGAAATAAACAATTGAATACTAATTGCAGTTGTGTCTGTCTCAATGTATGCATTCTGTACATTGTAGGCGTCGTGTTTGAACAAGAGCGCCAGACCATCGAACTATCTGAGACTATTCGATCGACGATGCGTGCAACAGAAACATTGAATAAAATAACAATGGAGGAAATTGCTACAGTGAATCCGTTTGCAGCAGCTAATGCAGGTAGACCACAGTAATTATGATATATGTTCCTCCTCCAGTAAGAAACAGCATCTCTGATTTGTCAGAAACCGCAGAATAAATTACAGCTAACTTTTCGTATCGAACGGCTGACAAACGGAAAATCGCAGCGACCGTTCATCGTCTCTGAGCGTGTATAATGATGATTTACAGTAAAATAACATCAATATGATTTCAGCCAGCTTGACAATTTATTGTCTACATACGGCCGGTATCGACTGCCTGTCTGATATGTTGTCATTATGTTGCCATTGTGGTGCCCGTATACCGGCTGGTACCGACTGATTATTGGCAGACATCATGGCATACCGATACCATTACGTCACTGACCGGTACAGGCTACCATCACATTACGTTCCATAAAATTGTGGTGATTTACACGCCATTGATTACTTGCCGGCTTCTTGACTACATAATAATGGCGGGTACCCATTGCCTACATGAGAGATTTGCTATTATTTATATACCAATGGGCTGCCTGTAATGCCCGGTAATACTTTTATCCGCGCGAAATCAGCGATGATACATCGCGAATACAAACATCCTGCAAAAACTCTAACAGGTACGCAATATAGCGAGTACGTTATTAATCAAAGTTACCCCATAGCTCCTTTTTTGTTTTAAAACGGTTCATAACAAATACAGTGCAATACATTCTTAATACAATAAATTTATTATATATGTTACTATTTGATTATTATATATTATTATACGGTATATATCATACATGCAACGTCAGACATTGCTGATTAATCCTGTCTTACATAATTCCGTTACCTGTTTAAAGTCGTTCCGCTTTCTGATTTGTCGTAATATTTGGCGTATTCGGATAAAACTGTTTGTTGTATAATTACCGAAATTGAATTACATCTTCTGCAAATGATACTTGATGTCTTGGATGTCACATTTTGTATTAGATTGTGGGAATAGGACATTACTCTTCGTCTACTACAATTTCTGCGAGTTATCCCCATAGCCCCATGGACACGACCAGATCAGCCTGGCAGTATACACCCATATGGCGTAACAACCATGCACTAAACATCTCATCTTGATGCCCACAATCTTATTAGTAGGTACACGTTTATAATATAAGTTTAATGTATGTCCAAAAACTGTGAGGCATGCACTTATATTCAGAACAAGACATATAACACATATTGCTCAAACACAAATTGGTTATATTACTAATCTTGGAAAGTATCCCCAGAAAAAAACATTGGATGTCATATTTTGTATTATTTTGTGGGAATAGGACATTACTCTTCGTCTACTACACTTTCTAATGTATTTACTTATGGCCAGCACGTTGCCTTAAGTAAATAAATTAGACCTGACGTTTTCCAATTGACACGTTTCATTCACTTTACATATTTGATGTTAATAAATTGTATACATTGGGCTAGAGTGAGAAAATATCATGTACGTGACAGAAAATCTGGAAATTTAGATTATATATACATAACAATTGTTTAGTTTGTAGATTCAGAGATATGGGTTCCCATGTTATCATGGCTTTCACAAGTTGTCAGACATCAAGGTACCTCAACTCGCAACCTATGCCGATACCGCTGGTCTTGTTCCCAAGCAGCACATGCAAGAATTCTTCGCTCAGAAACAACACCTTCACCCTTTTGCCGAAGTCGGATGTTAAAGCGCGACTGATTGCAGATATATCAAGCTACCACAAATGGAAACAGGTGGTGCTCCTCTACGATGATGCCGTTGGTATGGAAATTTAATTACCAAATTAATCACCACCAATACTGATGGTGAAAACTTACGTGTTGACCACATTGTTGACACGTATCGTGTTTTATGAGACCAATACGATGCCTAAAGTGTTCTATTTCCATTTTGATGGGAAATCGAGTTTAAAGTTTTGACCCCCCAGTTCACATGTTCTCATTCTGTTTTGCAAGAGTGTACACAGCGGGTGTGATAGCAGGTGTTAAAATACTATTATATGACGAGTTTCGAGACAAAGTATATTATATATTGGGTGTAATCACGAAAAAACACTTTGGAGATAAAAACAATTTGCGTAAAATTTCCAGGGTTTTTTTCCGTGCTATTGTGCTTTTTGTGTTTTTCAATCATATAAACGTGCAAAATCCCAAATCACGCCATTTTCTGTGTTATTTTAACCAAATAAATTATCTTAGAAATAAGATGTTCATACCTAGGAGTGAGAAAGCATTATTTCCAACTTGTCACTTCGCTGGCACTCTGCAAATTTCGAGTTCCATTGCTTTCTATTGAAATACAACATTTTAGCACTGAAATGTATTTAATCACGTGGTATTAAATAAATAGATTCATTGGTCCACAGTCCACAATATAGCACTGTCAAAATTGAGTTTTTGAGATGGAACTGATTTACACAGTCTCTCATTAAAATTTGGTATGCGTTAGGCACGATGTCTGGTTATTTTTTTACAGGAAATCTCGCGCCGAATCGAAAGATACCAATTTCTCCCACCCCCTAAACACTTTAGCACAGGCAGCCAGTGTGAGATAGCTGGGTGAGATTTCCCTGTCTCACATAACACGTGACCATCTATCTCACACCACCCACCTGACTGCTTTACCTATTTAATTAAGAGCCGGAACTAATTTAACTATCCGTCATCATGTTTTGTGTGAATTAAAACAGATAAAAACAATGGCGACCGACCAGTTACGCTTCACGTTTCAAGTAAATAAATACGGACGAATTCGTGGACGCTAATACAAATGGTGATAAGCGTCAACTGTTAATCACGAAAAACCTTCAACATAACCTCACTTGCAGACACAGAGTTGCATATATAACATGAAATATAAACGACTAATTTGCGAACATATTCCATAAAACGGAAGACCCCAAGCGA
The DNA here is from genome assembly GCA_032622095.1 of Siphonodentalium dalli. Classification (NCBI taxonomy): domain Eukaryota; kingdom Metazoa; phylum Mollusca; class Scaphopoda; order Gadilida; family Siphonodentaliidae; genus Siphonodentalium; species Siphonodentalium dalli. The sequence continues at coordinate 88,125,518 of CP136066.1, read as the reverse complement.
AACTGCATGGTACCACTGGCACATTTCGTAACAGGTAAACAATAGCCGCTTCACAAATGACGAACGAAATAATTCCACATTCGAACAGTTGTCATCGTTGCAATAAATCGTCGAACGCATCTAACTAACATTTGTCTGTCATATATTCACATGTTTCCTTTTCTAAATGGTATCGATATGGTCATTTCCGATGACAAACACGATTAGTCCAGTTGTATATACTTCATATCAATACGCGCGTTTCTCGGAATTTATGCAGGTGCAACGATGTGACGTATCCATGTCGTTTTCACAAGACCGTGTCGATTTCACTCTAACGTATTAACCCTGCGCGCACGGGTAACGCGCTTTGTTTATAGAGTATATACCTTTGGTATATACCGACATCATCCCAGTTAATCACGAATATCGCATCAGATTTCTCCCCAGATATACCGTTACGAAGCTACTGGAATGTGCCAAAGATTGGTATAAAACAAAAAATCGGAATGTGGCTCTTGGGTTGGGAGAAAAATGATCCATCATGACCTGGGGTGTGTGATGGAAAAATCTCACCCTCGGGGCCAGATATTTGGTCCGGACACTCGGCAAGCCTCGTGTCCGGCCCAAATATATGGCCCCTCGGGTGAGATTTTTCCATCCCACACCCCAGGTCATGATGGATAATATTAATCTCATTTTCCCGCCAAAATAGCGTAGTTTAGTTCTGACACGACGCCATCTTCGTATGCCAGATGGCGGATTTGAGATCCGCATAGAGCGGATTCCTAATTTATTCCATACCCCTGATGAGAGACATGTGTATTTAACGCTATCCCAGCTATTGAATACATATTGTTGTATACCGCAAGTTGAATACAAGCTGGAAATACTTCCTGTTGACGTTGTTGTCAAGACTGATGACGTGCAAAAATTCAACGATCTGCTCGAGTATGCACAGATAATTACCAGTTTTTGATCAGACGTAAATCACAATTAAAGACATATTATGGAATTGTTCGAGTGCGTGGAACTGATAAGTTAGTACTCAGGCGGTATGCCAACTAGGGGAATGTAGCATTCTATTAACACTGCCGAAAATGTCTAAGAAATCGACCATACCACTCTAGAGAAAACATCGTCTGAATATGCTCAAATGTAAATATTTACATCTCGATTCGGGACGCAACTCTCGGCGATAAACTAACACAAATGATCTCGCCATCGAGAGTCTTTGTATTTAATTAATATATAAGAATGACGGTGTTTGTTGTAAATTTTGATTAATATTTGTAAAAATAACTACTTTGAGCAAGACTATTCTCCATTTCTATTTGATTACCCTGCCGGAGTGTGTAAATATTTACATTTGAGCGTAGTTCAGCAACGAAGGGTTCATTACGACGGAAACACGAAGAAATTTTGACGAAGTTGTTGTTCATTGTCCAATCCTGGAAATAACTGTCATTCGTCTATACGCAGCGCTACGCGAGCAGCACCTTTACGTCACTATTGGCCCTCGCAACTGAACCTTTGTTCGGACGTGGCTAGAGGGTATCCGTGGGGGGGGGGGGGGGTATACACCTTTGGAATTCTAACTGCACCTCTCCCTTAAATCAGAACAAGCACAAGTTTTTTTCGGAATTCCATTTGCACCCACCCCCCCCCCCCCCCTTTGCCATTTCCACCACAATTTCCCTTTACAGTCCTGGCTGAACGGCTCTTGTTGTAACTCAACTATAGTCAGATGGAGGAACAGAAGCATGGTACTATATAACCGGTATCAGAACATTTAGAGATCTGAACCTGAAAATTGCAGAAATCCTAACATTTAGTGGTCTAATTGCAGACAAGTTGACATGGCCACGGACGAGAGACCAGGACATACCGGGCCGACTATGGTCTGAACAAGAAAATCGCAAAATCCTAGCATCTAGACTGGCCTTAAGCTTTCCTAGTGTTGGAAATTTCAAACCTGATACCCACACTACTACAGGCAATTACATTAACAGCACATTAACAGTGCATTAAACCAATTAATAGGAACATTAATTAAATATCCCTTAGAAAAACATTAAATGAAAGTGTCAATGACACTGTAGCTCAACTTGGAAAGGGAATAATTTAATATATTACAGTCAATGGAGCGATTAGGAATGTGGAAAGTTGAATGTCTGATACTAGTTTATAGACATGAAGAGAAAAGTAAAATCCAAGATGGCTGCTGGTGGCCATGTTTTCGGCCGAATGACCCCAAAATGAGTCGTTCCCATCTACATGTCATCGTTAACATCAATGACAAATTATATGACGATCAGACTAAAGGTACGACCTGTAGCCCATGCTAAAGAATTTAGTCATACAAAGAGTAAAATCCAAGATGGCTGCTGGCAGCCATGTATTTTGGCCGATTGACCCCAAAATAACTCGTTCCAATCTACATGTCATTGTTAACATCCATGACAAATTTTATGATGATCAGACTAAAGGTACGACCTGTAGCCCGTGCTAAAGAATTTAGTCATACAAAGAGTAAAATCCAAGATGGCTGCTGGCGGCCACGTTTTTTCGCCAAATGACCCCAAAATTACTCGTTCCCATCTACATATCAACATTAACATCCAGGATTTCATGATGATCAGACGAATAGTACGACCTGTGGCCCGTGCTAATGGATTAAATTTTGAAATCCAAGATGGCCGCTGGCGGCCATGTTTTTGTCCGAATGACCCCAAAATGACTCGTTCCCATTTACATTCCAATTTCAACAGCCATGAAAAATTTTATGATGATCAGACTAAAGGTACGACCTGTAGCCCGTGCTAAAGGATTTAGTCATACAAAGAGTAAAATCCAAGATGGCTGCTGGCGGCCATCTTTCTTGGCCGAATGACCCCAAAATGACTCGTTCCCATCTACATGTCATTATTAACATTCATGAAAACTTTTATGATGATCAGACTAAAGATACAACCTGTAGCCCGTGCTAAAGGATTTAGTCATACAAAGAGTAAAATCCAAGATGGCTGCTGGCGACCATGTTTTTTGGCCGATTGACCCCAAAATTACTTGTTCCCATCTACATGTCATTGTTAACATCCATGACAAATTTTATGATGATCAGACTAAAGGTACGACCTGCAGCCCGTGATAAAGAATTTAGTCATACAAAGAGTAAAATCTAAGATGGCTGCTGGTGGCCATGTTTTTTAGCCGAATGACCCCAAAATTACTCGTTCCCATCTACATGTAAATATTATCATCCATGACAAATTTCATGATGATCAGACAATCAGTACGACCTGTGGCCTGTGCTAATGGATTAAATTTTGAAATCCAAGATGGCCGCTGGCGGCCATGTTTTTTGTCCGAATGACCCCAATATGACTCGTTCCCATCTACATTCCAATATCAACAGCCATGACAAATTTTATAATGATCAGACTAAAGGTACGACCTGTAGCCCGTGCTAAAGGATTTAGTCATACAAAGAGTAAAATCCAAGATGGCTGCTGACGGCCATGTTTTTTGGCCGAATGACCCCAAAATGACTCGTTCCCATCTACATGTGATTATTAACATTCTTGACAAATTTTATGATGATCAGACTAAAATTAGGACCTGTAGCCCGTGCTAAAGGATTTAGTCATGCAAAGAGTAAAATCCATGACGGCTGCTGGCGGCCATGTTTTTTGGCCGATTGACCCCAAACTGACTCGTTCCAATCTACATGTCATTGTTAACATCCATGACAAATTTGATGATGATCAGACCAAAGGTACGACCTGTAGCCCGTGCTAAAGGATTTAGTCATGCAAAGAGTAAAATCGAAGATGGCTGCTGGCGGCCATGTTTTTTGGCCGAATGACCCCAAAATTACTCTTTCCCATCTACATATCAACATTAACATCCAGGACAAATTTCATGATGATCAGACAATCAGTACGACCTGTGGCCCGTGCTAATGGATTAAATTTTGAAATCCAAGATGGCCGCTGGTGGCCATGTTTTTTGTCCGAACGACACCAAAATGACTCGTTCCCATCTACATTCCAATATCAACAGCCATGACAAATTTTATAATGATCAGACTAAAGGTACGACCTGTAGCCCGTGCTAAAGGATTTAGTCATACAAAGAGTAAAATCCAAGATGGCTGCTGACGGCCATGTTTTTTGGCCGAATGACCCCAAAATGACTCGTTCCCATCTACATGTGATTATTAACATTCTTGACAAATTTTATGATGATCAGACTAAAATTAGGACCTGTAGCCCGTGCAAAAGGATTTAGTCATGCAAAGAGTAAAATCCATGACGGCTGCTGGCGGCCATGTTTTTTGGCCGATTGACCCCAAACTGACTCGTTCCAATCTACATGTCATTGTTAACATCCATGACAAATTTGATGATGATCAGACTAAAGGTACGACCTGTAGCCCGTGCTAAAGGATTTAGTCATACAAAGAGTAAAATCCGAGATGGCTGCTGGCGGCCATGTTTTTGGGCCGAATGACCCCAAAATTACTCGTTCCCATCTACATGTTAATATTAACATCCATGACAAATTTCATGACGATCAGACGAACAGTGCGACCTGTGGCCCGTGCTAATGGATTGAATTTTGAAAACAAAGATGGCCACTGGCGGCCATGTTTTTTGTCCGAATGACTCCAAAATGACTCGTTTCCATCTACATTCCAATTTCAACAGCCATGATAAATTTCATGATTATCAGACTAAAAGTACGACCTGTAGCCCGTGCTAAAGGATTTAGTCATACAAAGAGTAAAATCCAAGATGGCTGCTGGCGGCCATGTTTTTTGCCCGAATAACCCAAAAATGACTCGTTCCCATCTACATGTCATTGTTAACATCCATGACAAATTTTATGACGATCTGACTAAAGGTACGACCTGTAGCCCGTGCTAAAGGATTTAGTCATGCAAAGAGTAAAATCGAAGATGGCTGCTGGCGGCCATGTTTTTTGGCCGAATGACCCCAAAATGACTCGTTCCCATCTACATGTCAATATTAACATCCATGACAAATTTCATGACGATCAGACGAACAGTACGGCCTGTAGCCCGTGCTAATGGATTGAGTTCTGAAATCTAAGATGGCCGCTGGCGGCCATGTTTTTTTTCCGTATGACCCCAAAATGAATCATTCCGGTACAAATGTTGATGTCAACAGCTATGACAAATTTCATAATGATCCGATCAAAGGTACGACCTGTAGCCTCTATTGTTGACGCGTTACGCACACACGCACACACGCACACACGCACACACGCACACACGGACGACGGACGACAAAGCCATGGCAATAGCTCAAACTTTACAAAGTAAAGTTGAGCTAAAAAAGCATTAAAATGGTCCATGAAAGGGACACTTTTAAGATCATGAAAACAAACTGAAAGCTGCCTCACTTAAACTTTGGAAATTGAATTAATGGCATCAAAATGTGGTACTGGGTAGTGCATTAAAACAGCCTTAATACTTTTGACAAGGAATTAATGCATAATTAAGTGCATGAATAATGTCATTAAAACACACTTAAAGGTTACCATATTAACGATATATCTTAATGGCATTAAACTATTTTAACAAAGAGCTGCTTAAATTGGATAAAATTTAATGCCATTAAAATGGATCGGGGGGGGGTGTGGTAGACTTAATGGCATTAAACAATTTGTTAAGGCTGTGATTTAATGCCATTAGAATATTATCTGGGAAAAAATAAATGCAATGAATACTTTCAGTATATATCATGATCAGCTGATCATTATGCAACAAGTTATGAGCTTGAGAGTGTACACATGTGCATGTAAATGTTTTGATGGTATCAATACTAGTACTTGATCTATCCTTATTCTTCAGCCAAACTTCCCAGAGCAGGCAGGTAGGTATGTGTTAATGTGGCCTATAATGTCATAAGAAGGTCGACCCAGCCAGAAGATTAATTTGCCTGTTGAATCTGTCACTAAATTTACCGATCTGGAGACCATGTTTTGCAAATGTCAATATTTGGGACTCTCAGAAAAAATTAATATAAACTTTATTGTGCAAACAAATGCTTTTGAATTCACAGGCTGCATACAAAGAATGGATAACATAATTATACATGTAATTAACACATGATTAACAAACAAAATAAAGTAGTAAATATATATCATACTAGCAGATTAGCCAGCCACTGGCGGCATTCGTCCCATGGCTTCGTTCGAAAAAGCAATTGCAACAGCTTCCGACGGCGGCAGTTGGAATGGAGAATGAGTGCCCGGAGCTTCTCAAAAGCAATGCGACGACACTTCATCTGGGGTTTTACCCGTAGATAGGACGTTTGGTCGAAATCCGTCCGGCAGTTTTCCCGGCCATAGCTAACAGACAAACAGAAGTCCCAAAATATATATTAGACTAGCTGGGTACCCGTCCTGACGGGGAGAGTCGTTGTGTTTACACCAAAAATGGTGGAAATCGGCCCAGCGGATACCGAAATACAGGTTCAAGGTCATTTGAAAGGTCAAGGTCACGCCGCTACCCGTTGAAAATGTTTGGCTACCCGAACCATCACTACCTACGAAATTTCATCCAGATCGTCCCATCGGATCCTGAGATAGAGAGTGAAGGTCACTCGAAGGTCAATGTCACGCCGCACGAGCATCCGGGTGTGACGAAATTGATCAGCGCCTCACACTACCCGTGTCCACCAAATTCGGTGGAAATCGGCTAAGCGGATCCCGAGATATCAGTTCAAGGTCACTCGAAGGTCAAGGTCACGCCGCACGGACAGACGGACATGCCCGTGTTACTCCCGGTGTCAACCTACACCAACACCTCGAAAATGGGGGAAATCGGCCCAGCGGATCCCGAGATACGGTTTCAATGTCATTTGAAAGGTCAATGTCACGCCGCACGGGCATCCGGGCGTCACGAAGTCGGTCGGCGCCTCACACTGCCCCCACACACCAAATTCGGTCGAAATCGGCCCGGCAGGAGCCGATATACGGGTTCAAGGTCATTCGAATGTCAAGGTCACGCCGCACGGACAAATGGATGTGCCTATGTTGGTCCTCGGATGATACTACGTGCCCGTACCAAGTTTCGTCGAAATCGGTTTAGCCGTTTTAGAGTCCATCGCGGCCACACACACAGACACACACTCCCTCAGACACACACACAAACTTTCCTCAAATATATAGTAGACTAGCTGGCTACCCGTCCTGACGGGGAGAGTCGTTGTGTTGTTTTTTATAGTTATGAAATGTATTGTCATCCCCATCTACACCAACACCCCCAAAATGGTAGAAATCGGACCAGCGGATACCGAGATACAGGTTCAAGGTCATTTGAAAGGTCAATGTCACGCCACACGGGCATCCGGGCCTCAAACTACCTGTTTCCGCCAAAGTTGGTACTCCCGCCGTTTAACCGGTACCCTCGCCGTTTACCTAAATGACTTTTTGGTACTCCCGCCGTTTACCCGGTACCCTCGCCGTTTACCTCGATGACGTTTTGGTACTCCCACCGTTTACCCGCGGATCCCGAGATATGACTTCAATGTCATTCGAAGGTCAAGGTCACGCCACACGGACAAATGGATGGGCCTATGTTGGTTCTCGGATGATACTACGTGACCGTTCCAAGTTTCGTGGAAATCGGTAGAGCCGTTTCGGAGTCGATCGCGGCCACACACACCCCCACACACACGCACACCCTCTCTCACACACACCCACACACACACAGACAAACTTTCCTCAAATATATATTAGATATGAAGAAGCTTATATTTTAATATGGTTTCCAATCTTGTTGATCTATTGTTGGCATTGGCGACGATCGCTTTCGATTGTGTAGATGACTATGGCATGGTATTGATTCATATTATGACCACTTGTACTGTCACCGGATCCAGTACAAGCGATGACTGGAATTAATTTTCGATTCATTTTTAGTGACGATATTATAATTATGTGGTTAGTATACTTTGCTGCGTGAAAGTTTCCAGAGCATATATATATATACATACATTAATCCACCGCACGCCTCCCCTATTTTCGGCAGAGCAATGGCCTGGTGTCACCGTGCCAAAGATCCCTAAACGCAGATGGTATCCGAGCGACTACAACAGCTGGGCTCCCAAAGTCCGAACACTGATACTTAACCCTTTGATAACCGGAGCAGCATTGATGCGTAGTTATCCCATAGGAAATGTTCAGATATTAATGTTGAACAGGTCGTTTGGTGAACTTATTATGTGAACATTTCCCTCGTACTGTTAAAAAAAATACCATCGCTGCCAACTTTTGACCGTTAAACATACGGTCAGACCGTGCATGTTCCACGGTATAATACCGTCGCTTTAATGGTCTGAGACTGCGCAACATCGCTGCCAACATTTGACCGTTAAACATACGGTCAGGCCGTAGCATGTTATGCGGTATAAAACCGTTAAAGTAACTGGCAGACCGTAACCAGTAACTGTCAGACCGTTGTATTTTTTACGGTTCAGCACCCTTTAATTAATATCAAGACGGTAACTAATAAAGGTCAGACCAATGGTATTTTTCATGGGTCAACACCAATGTTTTGCTCTTTATTTGCTAATTTACCATATAATTAGCCAGGTTCCCATGGTCATGATGGTGACAATATGATTTCCCGGTAGGCATTACGATTCATATGTTTTTGAATGGTCGAAACTGGTATTATTCGTAACTGAAAAATACATCTTAGTTCTTATGTTATGATCATAGTTTAGATGAAATGTAAATCCTCAATGCATAAAGTGATAGACGATACTTATGAAACTCTGCAGTTTGCAGAGGATCAAGCTTGTTATCTGCCTCATATAATTTAATCCGTTAAAAGCTGCGCACGCGTAACAGAAAAACACCTCGGTACAAAACAAAATCAACATGTTCACAGTCTATTACACCGGATAAGTTGACAATACAATGTTTTGAAGCTTCCTCTTTCAAATGGTATATAATACGGCATATATTTTATATAATGTGATCAGGCGGTTCGAAAATTAAGTGGGTCTTTAAAAATTCTATGTGACTATATATATTCTGAATGCTTTTAGCTGCGTCCTGTCGCGATTTCTGGTTGGCTGACACTGACGTAATGGGATTTCTGATATTTATTTCAGAATATCTAATGCGTAATTGTTAAATAGTCTGCATTCATTGTTCATGAAATATAAAAGCATCCCTATATAATGTTCGAAAATTGCGGAACAGGCACGTGGTTCATGGTCGGTAGATTTGACATTCTCGTTACGGGTCCCATTTCGGAAGGTAACCCGATTCATATATCTGGTTTCTCAGTTCGGGGTCGGTAGGTTTTACGTGGAATGGGGTCATTTCAGGTTCAAGTAACTACCCTACACTGTTAAAAAATATCCGTAATGTTACGGCACAATGTGCTGGTAACTTTGCTGCCATCACATTTGCTGTAAAAATACGGAACTTCCTTCAAAATGATAAACTTCCCATTCCGTAAAATCACAGGATGTTAACCTAAATTAACGGAACTTCCGCAAAATTTTAATTGACACCTTCTGTAAAATTACAGAACTTCCTTCAAAATGATAAACTACCTACTCCGTAAAATCATAGGATGTTGACCTGAATTACGCAACATCGCTGCCAACATTTGATCGTTAAACATACGGTCATGCCATAGCATGTTCCACGGTATAAAACCATTAAAGTAACTGGCAGACCGTAACCAGTAACTGTCAGACCGTTATATTTTTTACGGTTCAGCACCCTTTAATTAATATCAAGACGGTAACTAATAAAGGTCAGACCAATGGTATTTTTCATGGGTCAACACCAATGTTTTGCTCTTTATTTGCTAATTTACCATAGAATTAGCCAGGTTCCCATGGTCATGATGGCGACAATATGATTTCCCGGTAGGCATTACGATTCATATGTTTTTGAATGGTCGAAACTAGTATTATTCGTAACTGAAAAATACATCTTAGTTCTTATGTTATGATCATAGTTTAGATGAAATGTAAATCCTCAATGCATAAAGTGATAGACGATACTTATGAAAGTCTGCAGTTTGCAGAGGATCAAGCTTGTTATCTGCCTCATATAATTTAATCCGGAAAAGGCTGCGCACGCGTAATGTGTTCGCCTTTCACTAACTACTGTATAAATATGGCTGTAAATAAAAAACGATACTAGTAATAGCTGATAAGCCAACCCATCACTATTCAGTTATGAGTAATACTAATTTCGACCATTCTAAAACATGAATCGACATGCCCTTTTAGCCATAAAAAGAACAAAGTACATGTTTCACTGTTAAAACTCAAATTTATGTACATGTAAAAGTAACATATCTTAATGACATACGTTTTGGTAACATGTAATAAGGCGTGAAATTGTCCAGTCACTTGTAAACACATTTTTTGTTTTAACAGGTGAATCCGTACATCATGACAATACTGTACCAGTCAGAAGAAGTGGTCTTTTATGATATTGAGCGTGCTTAATTTAGAAAAACGTGTGATTATAGCACAATACCAAAAATCTGTCCCGCTTATTATTGCAATATTGAACGCAAAATATTGCGATACTAAGCTCGCTAAATTTCATACAGACCCGATAGTGTTATATTTATATAATACTAGCAGGTGACCCGACTTCGTCCGGGCTTTGACCTTGAATTGACCATTTTGAAGGTCAAGGTCAGGTCGGGGTAACGATTTGACTGTCCAAAACACTCCCCGGACAAAAGTACCACTAGGTATAAAATTTCGTCGAAATCCGTCCGTTTTACCGATTTGACCTTGAATTGACCATTTTGAAGGTCAAGGTCAGGTCGGGGTCACGATTTGACCCGTCGAAAACACTCCCTGGACAAAATTACCAGTAGGTATCAAATTTCGTCAAAATCCGTCTGGCAGTTTCCCCGGCCATAGATAACACACACACAGACAAGCAGACAGACAGAAGTCCCAAAATATATATTAGACTAGCAGGTGGACCCGACATCGTCCGGGCTGTTTCCCCTCTGCTTTTCGGCGAATTGCGCGATTTGACATTGAATTGTCCATTTTGAAGGTAAAGGTCATGTCGGGGTCAGGATTTGACCCGTCCAAAACACTCAGTGGACAAAAGTAACCCTATGTATCAAATTTCGTCGAAATCCCATAAAAATTCGCGATTTTACCTTGAATTGACCCGATTTCAAGGTCACGTCGCACGGGCAAATTAATAGGCCCATGCCACTCCCCGGCCGAAAGTACCCCCACGTACCAAGTTTCATCGAAATCGGCTCGGCCGTTTTCGAGTCAATCGCGAACAGACAGACAGACACACAGACAGATTTCCAAAATATATAATAGACTAGCCGATGAGCCCGACGTTGTCCGGGCTATTCAAAAACCAAATTTCAAGTCGATAGCTCCACCCGTTTCCGAGATCTGGTCTGCGCATGCGCGAAGCTGGGGTCGCACGGGCTCGGCGACCCGATAATATTCGTATCCGGGGCAAGATACATTCACATAGCAAATTTCAAGTCGATAGCTCCACCCGTTTCCGAGATCTCGTCTTTTGTTTTTCATGAATTAATTCATGGTACCCGTCCCTCAAAGACTGACCCGATGAAAAATTCCCCTGTTCCTAGGACATATATGACACAACAACCATCGAGATAATTGCATTCCGCGTTTCGTTTTGCATCCGAATTTTACGCATGGGTAGCCGTTTAGCAACTTCGATTGTAATAAAGAGCGTTGATCCTTAACACATCCGAATATGGTCAATATAAAGATCGTTGATGCCTTAACCCCGGAAGTGGCGTTTTTGGTGATTTTGATGATTGTGAGTGGAGAATCGGTGATCAGAGCTTGTCCAAAACGCGACGTCGACGATCCCCGTGGGTTTTTACACTTATATACGAATTTTGAGCTCGATGGGTGCAGTCGTTTTCGATTCTATAAAGGACATACAGACAGACAGAGGTCTTAAAAATATATATGAGATTAGATAAATACTGTGCATATAGTGTACATATATCATATACAACTATAATTATATACATATCTAAAACATTGTCTCTATTTATACAATAAACAATATAGAAGAAGCAATAATTTGATTTAAATGTCACAATTTTGAGTGCAAGATGTCGCAATATTAAGCGCAAAATATTGAGATATTAAGTGCAAAATATTACAATAATATCACATGCGACATGCTTATAAGCGTTTCCACTTGCAATATTATTGCGATATTGAGCACGAAAATAGCGCGCTTCATATACCACTTCTTTTGACTGGTACTGTATATACCGGTATCAATAACAGCTAGTTGGGATTGGAACATTCAAGGCAACAGCAGATCCCATAATAACTGTGCACAATGACTTGGCGACATTGTTCTCCTGTAGTCGCACGTTTTCCATGAAATATCAGTGAGTCAGCCAAAGATGGTCTGATAAGAACATCCAACCAAAAGTGTACTCCCAGTAAATTGTCGTAATACCGGTAACTTGACAATATCATGGCGAATAATGACAATGTCTCATATCCACACGTTTCAATGAAAATTGATGAACATGGTATGAATTGGTCTGTGTAATTGTAAAGTTGGAATTGTAGATATGTGATCATCCATCACTGCGCGGCGTCAGTTCATTGTTTACGGTGTTGTTGACATTGAAGCTCTTGTGAATTACACTGGTGCACACAGTGCATGTATATCCTCTCTTGTAAATGTACATGCATGTGCTTTGAAACAATCAGATTCTGAACAATTTCATCTGCATTTTCAACATTCTAAAACTCGTTGAGTTGTTGTTGTTATTATTGTCACTATTGGTTGACATCGAAGCTCGTGTTAATTGTACCTGTATCCTCATGTGTCAGTAAATGTGCCAGTGTTTTGATACTAAGTCACAACACAGCACTGAATGAAATCAGACCATGGATCATGCCATGATTGGCATGAATCTCTTAGTGGAAATTGTCAATGATTAAGTCGATTTTCGCAGAATTTAAACTTGTCCGGTTATCAAAGGAACCAAAATCAGACCGTCTTAACAACAGTTACTGTCCACAATCGAAAAGGTAACAGATTCCCAAAAACAACAATGTACGATCAAATATTAATTGCCAAACACAAAATGGAGTATAAATGAGCTGTGCTAAAGCGAGTAACTTAACCCAGGATTGAGATAAGTTCTGTACTCATGCTAATTCATACTATACGCATAACACATAATGAATGCCGGATAAATAATATATATTAAATATCAGCAGAGTAAGATTCAGTCCTACTGTATGGAGTAATTGCCGTATATAATATGGTCGCCGATAAATATACTATTGAATTTTCAGGTCATAACTTTGAATCACGAAAATATTTAATTTAGACAATTTTCATGGGCACATAAATAACGGTATGGTGCCGTCAAACTGATGAAACGGTATGGGGCCGTCGATTGTGACGGTGAGAAACCGTCAAACCGACGGTAATTTTTAACAGTGGCGATATCGATATAGATGAGGCATTTCTATTATTTGTTGTCTGCTTATTTTTCCTGAAAACCCCTCTAGATGAATAATAGGCTGTTCCAATGTATATTACTGTCACTTAGTGGGAGAATCCATTCAGTCTTAAAAGGGTTAATTAAATACTGGCCTAAATTCCAACATATTTTACAGTTTACGCTGATGAGCAGTACAAATTTTTGGGATTCATGTTAGAAGAATGACGTGGAAGAATAGTCGCCAACTATGTTCAGTGTATAAAGTTTGTGTTCTCTATCAAGAAATCAGAAGTAGCATATGTCTGGTATATTCGACGCATGATGTTACGGGATCATATTGCTAGTTTTAATTGAGTAGAACTCAGTGCATCTATTTTATTCCCGTTCTGTTAATCCGAACGCCTCTTTCGTATGCTCCAAAATTGAGGAAATGGCATATATGGCATCCTTGGAATAAAATTCCCCGGATCCCAACCAACGAGAGGGGGATATACGCGCTCACCACCAGCTCGCGTTGCGCAACATGCATGGGTATCATTGGTGCCCACCCCTTTCGATAATTCATAGACCCACCTGCGTATATAGGCCTACGTATAATATATTTTTGTTATTTATCCTTATACTCTGAAGCTTAAAATGTTCTTCTGGAATGTTCTGACAGCTATGAAGTAATTGATCCCTGTCTAGACATCAGCTTCACCACATTGCCTCGGAGTTACATATAGATAAGCAATTCAACAAATGTAAATGGACTCTGAATTATAAATATATAGAACTGCATACGTGGGTGAAGGAGCTGAAAATTATTGCACAAGTTTGTTCCGAACGCAAGGTTACACCAACGAGAGCCGCAGTCTCGGATTGTATCGTGCGTCGTAACAAAAGAGTGCAATAATTGTGATCAATGATCAATCCATCAGCAGTACTAAGTTGAACTTGACACAGGATTTGTAACATGAACAATTTTAAAAGAATGTTCCTTCAAGTTTATGACCTTAATCTTCATCAAGTTCCATGTCTTAATTCTGTGCATGATCCCTGGGGGAAATCGATTCAATTTATTCAAGGGCAGTCACCTGAACTGCAGACAGTGTCAGTACTGTTACTGCACTGCATGGAATCGCCATCAGTACTTCTGCAGTACAAAAACGACTCAGGTCGGCTTGGGCTGGCCTAGACCCTAATATACTTGAATGTATATGGAACATCACTGGAATTTCATGGTTGATCAACTGAATCCGAATTTCATGGTCACTGAATTTTCCTATCCAGTCTGCACTGTTCATCCCATTCAAAATCTGCGAGCTCGTCGGTTTCCGTGTCAATCACCATTTCACTTCGAAGTTTGAGTTGAAATTTGGATGTATTGTAAATAGTACTATTGCCATCACATAATAATGATCAAGAATGATTACGGTATTCCAATTTTATAGTTTTACGATGTGCATACACAGTCATAATAATCATATTCCATATAATTATATTCCCCAATGTTCCCTCAATTTCAACAGATTCACTGATTGCGTGCGGCGGTTTAACAATTTTAAAAATATTCCGCAAAAATTTCGCCTGTTTGAAAAAGCGGCTTGCAGAAATAAACGGATCGTTGAGGTTGTTTTATGGGTATTTTGCATCATCAGGATTATTTATACACAAAGTATATACAAACAATGATTTACATTGGCATTATATTAATAACTGATATATCTAAAACGTCGCACATTTTGTATGACTCAATTCCATATTCCAGTTCCCGTTTCACTTTTCAATTTTATAACATTCGATTTCAAAGGTTGGCGATTATCGCAATACGATAGGGGAACACCGTATGCGTAACGTAACTATCACAAGTATAACGTACTCTGATAACAACTTATCGCCAATTTCATGCTTAAGAAATTACACATCATCTTCAGATTTTATTTTATTTTTATGAAAAGGAATAATAAATGGGGTGATAAATATATATATAATGACAAATATAATCAAATTAGCCATTTTCTCGTGAAACCTAGGACAGGCAAGCTAGGTACAAAACTTGGTGATATCTGAGTACGAACGTCGGAGTGTTCCCCTAATAATCGCCAACCGATTTCAAAGGGCACATCCCCCCACGATATATTTGTTTTGTTTTCATGATTATAAACCCAGGATCGCGACAATAAAGCTATTCGACAAAAGAACTGATAAAGCCACATGGGGTATTGAACCTTTTAAAAACATTATTTGGAATTTTGTTGTCCATAAATTGCATAATCCATCGTTTGTTAGATCGGAATTAAAAACAAATAATCAGCCCCCGAAATTAGGAAAAAATGTCCCCACGGCAAATTTAATCAAGCTGTAATATAGATATCACATGTTACCAAGGTATTTCACACAACATTGCTTTATTTTGCTGTGGATTATGTTGAAATTAATGATGCAAATTATCAAACCCAAACTTTAAACAAATATATGGTGAAAACAAAATTGAAATATTCCAAGTTTGGAAGGAGGGTTCATGGCTAAAATAAAAACACTCGGCAAAGGATTGATGCCTTAATTAATTTAATGTTTCAAATTATCAAATCCAATAAAAATTTAGTGAAAAACAAAATGAATTCCATGTTTGAAACGCACATGCAGCAAACAAATATTCCAAACCAAGATTCCAGCACACTTACCGCAAACTTGAAGCTAATCTAAAATTGACTGAACTTATCGCAAATGGTTTGCCTCAAATCTAAATTTTCTGAAAAGTTGCAGCAAACAAACTTAATTTACTGCAAAGTTGCAGCAAACAAAAAGTTTGCTGCAAAGATCTGCGAATATGTGCAATTGACATTCTGCGAACAAACCATTTGCTGCAAACATGCCGCACATTTGCCGCTAACTTGCAGCAAACAACCATTTCGATAAGGGAATTAACTTACATAATTAATGAAATTATAAAACTATAAAAACAAAACAAATTTGGCAAAAGTACATGTAATGAATACTGATGTGAATTTGGCACAATGATAATAATACTTTCATTAAATGTGTCACTATTGAAAAAGATGTTGTGACTTGAATGAAGTGAACATGATTTGAACGTAACTATATCTACAGATTGGGGGAAAATGTAATAAAAACAAGACAATGCAAAGTGTGGCAGGTCGAGTTTTGACTACTGGATCTGGCCACTGATAATGTTGAAACATACCAACAGGTACTAACGAGCACAAAATTGGTATTTTACGAATTGTATATGCTTGATCATGAATAAAACATAGTGAAAACTACAACCATCAAGTCAGTCATTAATTTAGTAATATGTAGCTATAATAATTATATATATGTATATACTTTTATCTTAAAATCAGCTTTTATTTCTCCAGATACAAGGTAAATGGTCTAGACGAAATACAAATCTGTATTCTTCGACGAACACCCGCTCCGTTACCTGGTTACGCGATCTTCACAAATTTCGGCATTAAAATCATACATTTTCAAATGGAATCTAGCATTGAATCCCATCGTATAATGAAAATAATAGGCGTTTCAATTGCAAAATACCGGTTTTGTAGCATGTCAGTGCTCATACTTGGAGTAAACAGCATATGTTGATACCAATTTTCGACACAAACTCACCGTTGAATCGAGAATGAAATCTTCAACAATGAAGTCATGTCTTCAGGCACCCTTACGTCACGGTGGCTACCGCTGCGCCGAGCAAAGTATAGCTCGGAATTGAATTACTAATTATACTTCCATGGTGTAACCAAGGAAGTATATTGTTTTTCTACTGCGGTCGTTTTCCGTTTATTTTGAAATACTCAGAAACTAATTGCAGTAGGAACGCGAAATCTCTATCGATTGTAGGCATCTAAGGTCTACTACAAATAAAGGTATCCGCATACCGGTCCAAGGTTTCTAGACGGAGTTATGGCCCTTTTACGATTATTTTTCATTATTATTTTTTTTATTATACTCCACACTTTTGCAACGCCTTAATATCTGAAAGTATGGGGAGTATCGAACTGAAAGTTTGTACGTATGTTGGGGTCAATGAGTTCTAACCTATCGGCATA
Source organism: Siphonodentalium dalli (assembly GCA_032622095.1). Taxonomy (NCBI): domain Eukaryota; kingdom Metazoa; phylum Mollusca; class Scaphopoda; order Gadilida; family Siphonodentaliidae; genus Siphonodentalium; species Siphonodentalium dalli. The sequence continues at coordinate 88,107,965 of CP136066.1, read as the reverse complement.
CAATGAATATTGTCCGCGTTTACTCCGCGGAGTTATCTCCCTTTGTATGAACAAATTTGATTTTATTATCTCGGAAATTATAAGGAGCAGAACATCGAAAATTGGACCGTATGCACACCTCGATATGCTCTACTGCCCACGGGCATCAAAACGTGTGTCCGCGCTTTCCCTGAGGAGTTACCGCCCATAGTTGGCAAACCTCTATTTGATTGTACTCTGTTGTCCTCCCGTATCATTCCAGATAACTGCATTTGGTTTTCATAGTCGTGTTGACCGTTGTCAGCTTAGTCCGAGGAAGAAAATTTGACAAGGTTCGACATATATTTTTACACTGGGGTGGGGGCAAAATTTTCGCAAAAAAATGTTTTGATTGACATTCATCTATTTAAGTATATGTACTTCCTGAACGAAAACAAACCCATACCGGAAAGGATTTTTGAAATCCGAGAAGAAATGCAAGAGTTACGGGCCCTCAAAGTTTGCAAAAAGGGCCCATGTGCTTGAAACCACATCTCCTCCGAAGATGTAAACATTTGGCTATAACCTGATAGGCCAATGCGTGCGGTCTGGAGAGAGCACGAGGTGCGCCAAATTTTGCCAGTATTGGTTCAGTGTTGTGGGACAGGGGAGGGGTGGTCCGTGGTACCATTTTTTTTTATTCTTTTCCGAATCAGATGAAACTTGGAATATAAAATCTACCATACACGTTGATCACAAAACTGAAAACAGGTCTTAAATCCGTTGGAAAATGGCGGATATTTGGGCCCCCAAACCAAACTGTTATTCGTCTCCGACTCATATGATAGATATAACGTACAATCTCTGTGAGCAGACGATCACAATACTGAAAACAATTTAAAAATCCATTAGAAAATAACGGAGTTACGGTCCATCAAAGTTCGCATTTTTGGCCTTGGTTGAAAATTTCCCAATCCCGTCACCCAATTTCGTGGCAGGGGTGGGGTCACTTCCAAACACTTGAGATCAACCTATTTGATTTTATTATCTCGGAAATTATAAGGAGCAGAACATCGAAAATTGGACCTCAAAGTTTGCAAGTGTCGGTTCAGTATTGTGGTTTGGGGAGGGGTGTTCTGTGGTACCAATTTTTAATTCTTCTCCGAATCAGATGAAACTTGGAATATAACATAAATTTGTCTATCTAATTGTAATGCGGGAACTATGAACGAATGTTGTACAAGCTCACATCTCATTCAACAAACTATCCGTTACTTATTCATAAAAGTCATATTATGCTACACGCGAAACGAAGATAACTTTTGGGGAATCCAGTGTCCGAAACGGATCGAAATCGACCTGTTCCAGAAAAGTCATTATTTTGTTCTCAGTCAAGTGAAAAGAGCTCTTCAAATAATTTCCTCCTATATATATATAATATATATTATCTATATATACGCGAAAAAATTGTCACTCCCCCTTCCTCCGGCTACCCCATCTCAGGCGGATGGAACCTAGCTCCGATTCGAACGCACCCTTCTCGCGGACCAGGCTCATTCCTCTACCTGGGAACCGATAGAACGCCAACCGAATTCCAACAATCATTTCCAGACTGGTATATTGGTATGAGTACATATCGGAGCTGTTAAAAACCAAATAACTTCGATTTTAATATAAACCCACCTATTCGTAAATTTTGTAGCCCATGGTGTGTGCTAAATTATCATTTTAACGTGTATAGTGTGTTATGAGCTATCTGCGTGTGTGCATTTCACTTTTGAAGTTTCGTTCGCATCTTCAACGCACTGCATCTCATATACATCCAAACAAAATACAACATTACATTAATTTGATCAAACAAACCTTAGTTATACGATGTATACTTATACTAACGTAAAGACGACGTATATCCAATTATTTCATTTGCGATAACAACGATAAACACATAGAACAATGCAAACATCATCATTTTCGTAAGAACAATTTGTATATTGTTATAAACCGTAGCATACTGTAATGGACATTCAATTCTTTCCGCTATTATATGTCTGCCGAATTGGAAATGATTCCTTTTATACTTTCACATAATAATACACCACTGATAGTTTCGTAGGCCATCATTTAAGTCTTGTCAAAAAGCAAACGTGAAACAAACGCTCCTTATTCCTACCATAGAGGAGTGTACTTATAGAGAACGTTCTTTTCTGTTCGATTACGTTCAAACCCAGTGTAGATTGCTTTGTGTGTTGTTGTTTATCATTCATTTTATTCATCGGATCGAACGTTCATTGATCGCGCTTCATGTTATGTGCTTGTTCAAACCACTTATCTGCCCATGTTGAGCAAGTCTTATGAGAATGGGACTGATATTTTCGGAGTGATGTGGAGTGTTCAGGTACCATTTATTTTAGAATTATTACCTGTATTATACCCCTGCAACCAGTTGTTGGTGGGGTGAGGACGGTATACTGGAATCAGCATGTCCATCCGTTCATCAATATATATTTATATATATATATATATATATATATATATATATATATATATATATATATATATATATATATATGTGACTAGTTTGATAAATCAACATGACGACTTTTTCTATCAAAAAACGTCTTTAATTCCTAGGCCTTTCATGCCTTCATTGCAATTTTCAAGGAATGACGTGTATAACACTGTGACGTCATATAACAACATGGGGGATAACTCTTGACGTCAAAGTTAAGAACTATTGAGTTTTGTCAGGAATTTGAGTTTGAAATAATCTTCCTTGCTCAGTCTTTCCGAATCACATTATAGAATGGGAAGATTGTGTACATCCCTCTACCACATACATCTATATGTTCGCTTAGAGGGATCATCCTAGTGTTGGGATCTCTAATTTGTTGTCGATGGATCCGATTTCTCTCGACTAGGGTATCACCTGTCTGTCCGGCGTATGATTCACCACATCCCGAACATGTGATGCAATAAATGAAATTGCGTTATTTACAATTTAATGTTGCATTTGGCATTATTTTTTGTCCGTTTTTGAGCCAATTAAAATTGTGCCAAATGCAACATTAAATTGTAAATCACGCACGCACGGACAAATCGTTACACAGGATGGTGTAGACAACTGTACACGTGTTCCGCGCTACTGATCATGTCTTATTCAGGCACCAAGTGTAGGATTCCTTGCAATCCGTTAATCATCAGTGTCGGTGATCGCTCGTCGTGTGTAAAACGTTGAGCTAGGTCTGTGGCTCTTTTGTGACCAATATTAAGTCAAGGTTGGTGAGGGGAATGAGGCCGCTGGACCATTTATTTTAGAATTATTACCTGTATTATACCCATGCAACCAGTTGTGGGTGGGGTGGGGATGGTATACTGGAATCAGCATGTCCGTCCGTTCATCAATATATATATATATATCTAATTGTTCCCGATAGATTTGGGAGGATTATAGTAATCAACATGTCCGTCCGTGCGTCCGTTCGATATGGTTTAATATTGATAACTATAGTATTAGTTAACTTATTCGTATGTTACATGTCCGTGGTATTTGGAATTGGAGTATAGTATATCTTCAAGTATACAAATATTCGCCTTTATCTCATTCTGGTGAATATAATGATTTCATAGAGACGTTATAAATTAATGGACTGTCCCATTATGCAGAAGAATAACACAGGACGCTCTCTAAACCAGTCGCGTTCATTCCACCTGTACGTAATTTCTGTCATTATGTGACTCTTTTCAATGCATATGCGTCGGAAAATATGTGTCTATACGTATTTCATGCAATTGTGTTCGTGCTTCGGCCCATTAACGTCAACAACAGAAACATGAGCAATTACTTGATTAATATGTATCGTTGTTACCGTATTTCACTGTTCACAAAACAATTTAATTCATATAACTAAATGTATATCAACACGCAATGTGCATTATAATTTGTGTCAGTAATTGCCAGGCGTCAGTGATTTCTACGTGCAGATGAATTGTTCTAACGGGAAATCATTTAACTGCACGCAGGAACAACCGTCACTGACATCATATTCCCCAATCCGTGCAATTTTTTTTTAATTTTAAATTTTTTTTTAAATGGAACCAGCTGCAGCATATATCCGAAGTGATTCGTATGACATATTATGCTACACACATATCCGACTAAGTCACTTCGATCCTACTGTCTTATTTTAATAGTATTTCATTGAATACAAAACAGTTCTTATGTTAATACATATCACACATGTAACTAATCCATAACAATATATTCGAGGTGTTTACCAATGCTAACAGCGAGATGATGTACAAGATTTTTGGCATTCCCTTTTAGTGTAAACGTATTTTATCGCATAATAACGCAACGGGATTGAGACATAAGTTTTGCAACTTACAAAGGGTCTCTCTCCCCATATAATTGTATTACACAATATGAAAATAAAATACAATTACACACAAACATGATAATTCATATGTATAACATCGTTTCACTCATAACAATATATGATATAATCTAAAGTGTGACCATAACGGTGGATATTTCACTTTATGGGGGGGGGGGTCGTCTCGATAGATTTGGGAGCAATATAGTAATCAGCATGTCCGTCCGTGCGTCCCGATTGATTTACAAAAGTGTAAACACTGGGTTTCGTTACAGCACGTGACTCAAACATATTCCTTTCTTATTGCTCAAGGAGTAATAATGTATATCAGTGTTTGTCGGGCGTCAAATATGTATCGTGCAGTTGAATCATTCCACCCACAAATCACCCCACTGCATATAGAAACAACCGTCATCGTACAGTGACTGACAAACTTTACAAGACGTTTATCCGTAAATCACAAATCGGCTCTTGTCTGGATTTGAACGATTTGTTGGACGACATATGTGACCCAGCTCGCCACAACAATAACAAGCTGATCAACATGATGTCCATGCTGCGATGTAAAGAGTACATGTAGCATTTTGTATATATTTATTGGACATATAATGGGATATACAGTGGACATGAATATACTCTCCAAGCCACCAATAAATTCAAGGGTTGGCACAATCCTGCCATAGTCTGAGTATAGGGACACACTATACACCAGGATGAATAAACCGATTTTTTTTCAGCCCTATTATTTTTTTATCGCATATTCCGAATGGGAAGAGTGATTCGGACCCGAATATACATCTTAAAAGGTTTTTTTCTCCGAGGCCTTTCCGCTATACGGGGAACAGAAAAATTTCACCTATTCTTCCCACCCAATCCAAACGGGCTAATTAAAGAGCAAGGTAATGCCGTAGCAGGTACATTGGGATATTCTATGCACGCCCCCAAAGCTTGACCGCCATACTATACAAGTAACATATCCAATGGAGGATGCGAGTCGGGGTGGATTGAGACTTTTGGAAAATTCCACCGAAAATCGCAAGGGGGGCAAAATTCAAACATCAAGATAAAAACATTTTTACGAGTACATCTGATGGGTAGTGTTCATGCGCAACTAAAGTGCCATTTTCGAATTTTCAGATTCAACGGTTTACTCGTGAGGACGCTGTATAATATAAATATGTATACTTAAGTAGTCTATCGCTAACCCATTTTTAGCCCCAAGTCCAAACGTGCTAATCGGTATACTGTAGGTACACCTCCAAGATTTTACCACTCAACCATAAATGCAACCTGATCAACGGAGAGCTTGTGTCGGGGTGTGTTCAGACTTGGCAAATTCCACCGGAAACAAATGCAGAAAATTACTCAAAAAATCAAACTTTGAGATAAAAACTTGTTGACGATTGGACGTGGTTAGTAGTATCCAGGCGCAACTTTAGTACGATTTTATAAGTTTTAGAGTGGACCTTTTAATCCTGGTAGCGCGTAACGTTGTGAACGCGTGATATATATTACTCAAATTAAAACGCACTCTTATTGAAGCCAAATTCAAACGGGATTATCACAACGATATACCATAGATACGCCCCCAAATTTTCACTGCTCTACTATGAAAGCAACCTGCCCGACGGAAAGCGCGTACGCCCTGGGAAGGTCGAGCCTTTTGGAAAATTCCACCGAAACTCGTAAAAGGGAAAAAATGGAAAATCGCGAATACAATGTTGTATATCTTGAACACTGCATGTGTTTGGTAGTATATATACGGGCGGCATTAAAGCGGACGGGTAAGCACTCAGGTGGCATTATCGATTGTGATATAGTTATCTCTCGATTACAGTTAACTCTATTACAAAGACGTTAATGACTATAATGTAGCGAAGACACCCTTGAATTAATTAATAAGCGGTCTTTCCTCCGCCATTAAAACTAAACAATTCTGAATCCGAAACTGAAAGAACTATCCAACATAACAGAGTGATGGTACACTAATATGCTTTACACCCTTTTGATATACATGTCGATTACTATATATATATAATCCGACATGCCAAATTTCGTAACCGTTGAACAGGATTTGGGCGTCATGGGGAGGGATTATAATTAGCCCTAAAATATATCCCTACCGAATACAAATGAACTGATGCATTAGACAGTAATTAATCATCATGACATAGACCTTTGGAATATATTTCTTATTTAGAAATGTCAATGCAAGTCCACCATCGGATCACAAATCACCAATATGCATTCCATGAAGAGAAACACACATATACGCATATACTCACATGGATGGGATGGGATGGGATACCATGGAAGTATATCTGATTCCATGGAATCTGACCTCTAGTTTGTGTTTAATTTTAAGTGACTAATTTTAAGATAAATAGGTTATCACCATTAAGCACCAACACAGATATGTGTATCGAGTCTCGATTCAGTCTTTTGCCTGCATTTGTGACTGACCAAAGGTCTTGTCGCAATACTTGCAAAAGACGGAATCTCGACTCAATACAAGATCTGTATTGGCGCACAATGGTGTTTACCTATTTGTATTCAAATAATTATAATACATTCAAGCTCGATCCCGGTCCCCTGCATAACATTTGTAGGTATAATACTATATATACTAGTGATCATTCCATGCATGTATATGTGAAATAGTGGTAATATAGAGAAACAAAAATTAAGCGGATGAACTAATTAACTTTATTTGTGTTTCTCTAATTTATGCACCATCATATATAATTAATTAACATTCAGTATATTTATATGCATGGGCATTTTGAGGTCATTAATTTGAAAGTAGGGTACTTAATTTATTGTTTGCCCCTTGACTACATGTTTAATGATCATTTCATGACCAAGCCGTTCAATTTTAAATTTGATGCCATTAATTTTATTTAAGGACCACCAATTTTCTTAAATATCATAAATTTATTGATGTAATAAAATAGAAATAACAATTAATGCAAGTTTAATGGTATTAAATTATTCCCATCATTAATACTTTTGAAGAGTTTGATATTTAAGAAAATTTGAGGTCCTTAAATAAAATTAATGGCATAAAATTTATATGAAATTGGTTATCTTTGTTTTGATGCTGTGTTCAGGCCATTAAAGCTGAATATTTTAATGGCAGTATATCACTCTTTACAGGAACCAATTAATTTTAAGGGCCTTAAGTTTAATGCACCAACGGTTTGGTGATATTTTAATTAATTTTCTCAATAGTTTAATGATTTTACTGGATACATTAATGATTTTGTATCGATTTAATGGGGCTCCTTAAAAAATAGAAAACAAAGATTAATGAGGTGATATAAGGAATTAATGTACCTTTAATGACATTTTAATATATTTTAATGGGTTATGCCTCTAGTAGTGCCACCTCATGTTGGAAAATTCACAACTAGTGATCATTTCAGTCAACATTTCTGACAGAATGTGGTAAAATATGTTTTTATTAAAGTAATTAGCAGTTTTTTATTGGCCATGGGTGAGAGATTGGGACACAACGGGCCGACCATGGTTCGGCCCGGTGGGAGAAATTTTTGAAATATGAACAAAAACGTCGCTAAATCCTAGCATCTAGACTGGCCTCGAGCTTTCCTGGTGTTGGAAATTTCAAACCAAACACCACCCACTTAGATTGGAAAATTTCAAACTGATTACCATTTCAGTCTATATTTTTGATAAAATGTAGGAAAATATATTGTTCTCTTAAATTAACTAGCAGTTTTTGACTGGCCACGGGGGAGAGAACTGGACACAAGCTTTCCAAGTTTTGGAAATTTCCAACCTGGCAAACCCCCTACGGTTGGAAAAATTCCAACTGACGGCCATTTCAGTCATAATTTTGATCAAAAGTAGGTATATACGCAAATGTTGGTCTGAAACAACAAATTCCCCCTGATAAATTGTTGGAAAATCAAACTACAAGTACAATTTAGGTATGAAATTTCCAACGCTTGAAATTTTTGACCGAAGTTGGGGGGAGACACCCCAAACCCCCTATCGCCACGTCTCTGGTTTGGATGTGTTTAGTTTTTTCATGCACTGACTTTATATCTTGCCACATGTATGTACGTGTAACGTCATACCCTCGTGTTTCATTAAGCATAATTAACAAAGAACTGTTGTCTTATGTGTACTGCACGAGTTTACTCAAAGCTATTAGGCAAATAGTGTAAAGAATACATCAATATTCTAGTCTGGAAAATGTTGTCATTTCACGAAATGACTGATTTCACAATCTGACTAAGATACACCAATTGGTTGAACCATTGTCCATGTTTGCTGTTTGCAGGTTTGCTGGAGCTCCAGGCTATTACACTATCTTTGTCGAGATACTATATATTCGTTCTGCACTTACGACTGAAACATAACCAAGATGCTGAAACTTTAGATGCATTAATAAAGAGAATCAGGAGATCACATACGAAGCAGATTGTCGTGGTTTCAAGCCAGCGGAATGCTGAGATATTGATGTGTTCGGTATGAATTAAAAGTTATGAATTATATATCTTTGAGCGAGCCGAAACGTAACGGACCAGAGTCAGCAAACTGCAACTGATGATGATTCTATCGAAACATTTTGGCATCTTTTCATCTCATTGGGAGTCAATTTCCAAAATTGTCAATTTTTTTCATTTGGCATAGAATACAATCGTCTTTGGGGGGGGGGGGGGGTACGTTCTAAAACTTTTAAAATTCTTTTAAACTGCTCCAGGATCCAGATTCCATTTCAAAATTTGTGTCATGAGAACGAGGAGCAATTTGTCTGTGATAAATTGGGACGTTAGTCGTTATTATATTTAGCCTCTTATTTAATATGGCTAGTATTTACCCTCTTCTTTCTCATGTCATCCATACATTTATGTATCGCATTCGTTGTGTGGGGAAATTAGGTTGTAAGGTTGTAGGTTGTAAGCCATTAATATTTCACTATACCTAAGCTGACAACTAAAAGATATAGTTTTTCTATCTATAATAATAGACTGGCAGTACAGATCAGATCGAAATTAAGCACAGAACACTCGACGGCACCTTGACAAAAACAACACGTCCACAGTTTATTCGACCGAATTATACAATGTTTTTGGAGCTTGCTCTTTCAAATGGTATATATAGTGTGGGATATGTTGTATAATGGTATATATAGTGTGGGATATGTTGTATAATGGTATATATAGTGTGGGATATGTTGTATAATGGTATATATAGTGTGGGATATGTTGTATAATGGCATATATAGTGTGGGATATGTTGTATAATGGTATATATAGTGTGGGATGTGTTGTATAATGGTATATATAGTGTGGGATATGTTGTATAATGGTATATATAGTGTGGGATATGTTGTATAATGGTATATATAGTGTGGGATATGTTGTATAATGTGATCTGGGTATTCGAAGATTATGTGGGCCTTTAGCATATAAAACGAATTAATAAACAGAATGACGAGATCACACACGAAGCAGACTGCCGTAGTTTCAGTCCGGGAGCACCCACAGGGACAACTTTACCCCACTCATTTTGTTTCTTATGATGTCATTCAACTTCTAAGCAATGCTAAGACGAAAAAAGTAGCGGTCTTGACTCCAGACAAGATGGCATACTAAGCCCAAAGTCAGTTTGATGCAAATTATAGCGAGAAAATCTAGTCAAATGTATACAAATGAATATATTTTCGTGAAAATTAAACATAATGCCACCTTTATAGGGCAAAGTTGGAACTTCCCATCCAAAATGGCCACAAAAAGTTGAAAATATTATGTGTTTTTCTCAAATATCATCTAGATCAGTTTATGCTGTGTGGAACTTGTTGAGAAATGTGACTTTATTTTGTTTTTTTTATTTTAACTGATCTTTAATTGGAGCAATGAAATGCAATTCTTGGGATCCTAGCCCCTTCTGATATCTCGAAAAAAATACAGAACGCGGTTTAAAATTTCACAAAAGATCACAATTGGGATTATATTACTAATTCAACAAGAAATGAGCAGAACTGTGTAATGCAACTAAGTCATATGAACCTATTATATATTACCTATGAATATTCCAACTCATTGGAACCAAAATTGTTACTTTGACTCAAAATGGCTGCCAGAATACATTCGCTTACAAGTTGTGGTTGCTGTATACAATTTACTATTCTGCCTTCTATTCATTGAATATTAACATGTCTGATGCACCATGGTTAATTGTTGCTATTGTCAACACTGACATTACCAGAACTATTGGATTTTTCTCTCACAAATTTCACATATAGATCGGAAAAAAATCACTTAACCATGGTGCATCAGACATGTTAGTATTCAATGAATAGAAGGCAGAATAGCCAATCTTATACATCATCCACAACTTGTAAGCGAATGCAGGACACGCTGGGGCAATATTTACTACATTGGGTGTGCAAACTCATTGGAATCGTTGGATCCATTTCGGCAACGACTCCGAATCACATCGGTTATATCGGCATCGAATCCAATATTCGCAGAGCACTATGCAAGACAGTCATAATTGGAGTACTCGATGATGGAATTTATAATTACTCCGTTGCTTAGCCATCAATTAAACTCCGGATTATTTGAACCATGCTTAAATATTGACGGCACAAATAGTGCATTTGAATATTGTATACCATTGAATTCTAAATATTTCAGTAATCACTTTGTTGACCTCGTACAGGATTGTAATAAAAAAAATCCGATCGACATATTTGGTGTTCAGTAATGCTAAACTCTTCACAGGAGGGATCTCTCCTATTAGTTAAGTCAAAATCAATGAATGCATTAATATTGTCCTGCCCCGTGGCTTGTATGGTGGGATCGAGTTACTGTCCAATATTGGCTCACGCAATGCATATCGCCGTGAGCGTGCTCATAGAATGTGCCTAAAATATTTCAGGAATTCCAACCAGGGCTAAAACTTTTTTTTAGTTAGTATACCACCTCTTATGGCGTACATCGAAAAGAGAACACATTCAATGTTCGATCGTTATTCAGTCTTCACATTTTTCATTTCCCATAGAAACGTGTCTACGGAAGCAAGCCTATACCAAGAGGCCTCAATCGTTCATTACAAAAATGATTGGAATTCTGGTGTTATTCATAGAGGTTCACGATATATATTCAATGTCTTATCTCTGGAAAACGTTCGCGAGTTCCTGCTGAGAAAACGTCATTTATTTTAGTAGCTCAGATTATTTGTATTTTGCCCAGTTTGTCTAAAGGCACATGTGTACTAGAACAATGTGTCATACGTTGATATACAGTCCACATCATTATCGAGTGCTCAGGGCTGGTTTTGTATGCCATGAAAGACATAGCAGAGGTTCTTCTCCAAACATATAAAGCAGGCCTTTGTTGTCAAACAAATTATTCAATAAAGACCATTCGAATTTCGACCGAATGTGATATTTGAATTTATACGCATACATGTCTTGCCATACCCTACAATACACGTGTAACTCAGTTACCAGTATCCGCTTTCCGGTGCAACTATCTACCGATCGTGAACTGCAAGTCAAAGACTGTGAAATCGAACCACGAAATTAGTGACGTGTTCGCCCAATTTAAAGCTTGGCGTTAGCCGTTTGAACAAGAACATGTAGTTCGCAACCTGTCTTATAATAGACAGGTCCAAATCGTGAACATATCAATCCAAACGTCAGTCACTATATATTAGTTTTATTAAAACTACACAGTAATGACCATACATTAGTATGACCTGTAATTAATATGATCTGGGGGGCACCGCGCATCCCTACTCGAGATGGTTCCACGTAAATCGTAAATTTTTTCGTAAAACTCAATGTCGGGTCTAAATGAGAGTTATGAACCATAAGTAATAAATTAATATAATGATAGTCGAGGACATGTCTGAATGAAGTAGATCAAAGTAAAAGTTGCCATTAAGAAGTAGCAGAAGTTAGCCGATCACAGAACGAGACGAATACATCACCTAATTTCGAGGTACCGTAACCAAGATGGCCGCCTGTAAACAAACTGTACCTGAAATTGACACACCCCTCATTACGCCAGCCACTGTTGCCAAAGTTGATAACCCCGCCACCATTGATAGTTCTGAATCAAACACCAACATATTAGTCAAGAGGAAATCAGCATTTGATGTGTCGCCGTTCGAGCAGCGTTCCCTGAGGCACAGAGGCTCAGTCGAGGACCTGTCCACTTGCAATTATTTTACAGACTGTGACTATGACAGCGACCAAATGGTATCTGCATCTCAGGGAAAACCCCGGACTCGCAAACAACTTAAACCTACCGCACAAAAGGGCCTACCCAAAAAATCACCCTCAATGGCTGAGCTGGTCGACACCGCTGTCTCCTCAGCCATTAACTCGGACACCTTTCTGAATCATTGTCATGATGCATTGCTTCCAAAAGTAGAAGAAAGTGTTACCAAGGTAATCCAAAGTGATCTAATTGGTCAATGCAGGGGTCACAAAAGCTGTGCAGGATGTACTAGCGACACTACCTTCCACAGTTGAAACAGCAGTCAGAGGTGCAATGAAGTCCACCATCGAGACAATGTCTAAATTACAGACCGATGTGGACCAACTCAAAATACTGAACAAACAGTTGCTCCAAAAAATTTAAACTCTCGAAGCCGGCCAAAAATCAACCGTGGACGAAATCGAAGATGCCGAACAACACGGGCGACAGATAAGTTTGCGATTCATCAATTTCCCCATAAAAACTGGTGTGGTTGATATATATAAACTCCCCACTAGCAATATGGTGAGGAAATTCTGCAAACAAAAATTGTCAATTGATGTTCTGCCTACTGACATTGTAAACTCACATCCTCTCGGAAAGGCAAGAGATTACACTTACAATCCCCGCCATCAGAGTAATCAATCAACGCGTGATGGAAATACCTCAAACTCAACTGGTGATGAACCCTACCTTGATGCCATTAGACCTGGATCAAAAATCACTGTTATAAATATAATTGTTCGCTTTACATATTTCCCAGTAAAGGATGAAATATTCAAAAGCAAAAGGTTTCTGAAAGGATCATCACCTGTCCTCATCTGTGAAGACCTAACACTGAATAGACAAGGGATCATGAAATCACTAAGCACCTTTAAGCTGGACAAAAAAGTTGAGTCATATTGGTCTGTAAATGGGAAGATATTCTTCAAGACTCTCAAAGATGGCCGTAGACATATGATCGACGTCACAAAGCCACTGCCATCATCGAGGCCGGTAGCGGTTAACCACAAACCACAAACTCAGCCAAATAATATGGACTCTGCTGGTCCAAACCAGTGCCACCCATAACAGAACATAATCCAATTTGTTTTACTATTATTTCCCTTTTGTCAGCTAAACAATGGCTCCATTCAGGTAAACTGACCACACACACGGTATTAAACTCACAATTATATTCCACAGTGGTACATATACATGTACATTAAATGCATATGCACATACATATGTGTATGTACTTGTATGTACATGTATATGCATAAATGTTCATGTATGTGTGTGCAGGTTTCACATGTACATTTATTAATTTTATATCTACCTCTATAGTTTACTTCATGTTATCTTACCAAGTATCAATATTATTGAATGTAAATCCTGCCAATCTAATCTAATCTATTCTAATGACTGACAAAGTTTTTCCTGTCAATTTCCACCGACACGATTAGTCGTGTCGGTGGAGATTGACAGGAGTAATATTCTGTCAAAATATACTGTCAACATGATGTAAGATAAATTTTGCCTTAAAATTAATTGTGTACATAACCTTGACAATGACATGTGTTATCTCAATCGAATTACATGCATCGCCAGTATTACTTGACAATCTAGTATACTAGTATGTATATATTTATGGGTGAAATTGCCAGTTACTCACTGGAAATTATCATGTCCATTTAACCTGCCTCATTTCCATTACTGGTAAATCCTGCCAATCGCAGATCTAACTGACTCAATTTTTCCCACATATAATATATATATATATATATATATCACCACTGCAGTGGGAAAACTATTGTCTTTCTAATGTAAGACATCATATTGCCAATTATTCTAATGACCGACAAAGTTTTCCTGTCAATTTCCACCGACACGATTAGTCGTGTCGGTGGAGATTGACAGGAGAAATATTCTGTCAAAATATACTGTCAACATGATGAAAGATAAATTTTATCTTAAAATCAATTGTGGACATAACCTTGACAATGACATTGTTATCTCAACCGAAGTACATGCATCACCGGTATTACCCGACAATCTAGTCTTAAATAATCAACCTGCTAAGTCATGCTTTAAAAAATGTGTATGTTTTTTTTTCTTTTTGCGCAAATAATAATCTTGAGTCGAGACAGGACCTCAAACTGTTGTCTCGTAATCCATCACGAAATTTCTATCACAATAACTCGTCCATATACATCAAATGCAGGTGTTCTATGCGATCACAGGGAAACCCCCTTTCGCGAACGATCCAATTGGAACCACCCAAGCAACATTAATAAGTAGGGGTCAGCGAGTTTCATAAATGTAATTGTTTCACTGGTGATATTAACCAAAAGCCCCTTATCATGTCAGCAATCTACCACCCTACATGGGATACTCTGTTGTAACATATACAGCACGTTTTATGCGGAATTTGTCATTTATTATACTTTTGTCGCAGAATTTATTGCAACAGTCTCACCTATTTATTCATTCCATGGACCAGCCCACAAAATTATTTGACACTCCACATGAATGTGGTGAATTGTGTGCTATCTGTCTGATTCGGTTGAATCCACTTCGAGAAAAAAAAGGTGTTATTGGCATCTTTCTGTGGGGGGGGGGGGTGATGGGAATCTTCCACTCTATCTCTAACAAAGTACTTTAGACTGACCCTAATTTACACCAAAACCGACGTACCACATGTCTATACGTTAAAATGTATGACATATATCGCGGCATTGCAATGGAAGTGGCATTTATTCGGAAATCATATCAGAGTATACCCCCTACAACACACAGTCGGCTAACTCCAGTATTCTCGTTTTGACGGCTTCAGTCGAGAAATCGTCCACTGTGTCATCCCCGAATAGACATTGTATTTTTGTTTGTCGCCGACCTGGCGTGTTTTATTATTATAATCATGCGTCGAATTTCACTTAAAGGGGCACTGTATACTTTTTGGGACCGTCTCCTTTCATTCCTGACAGAATCATGTGCGTCGGGTTTGGGGTAAAATCCCCATCTAATTATTTAATAATTTCGCATATATCATACACTAGTTATGTGTTTATTTATATTTATGTATTTTTTAAGACCAAACCTCGTCTCACTCGGATGCGTTTGTCTTGTTCGTGGGTGGTTATGGTTTGTGTGAGATTTTAAACGCGGCTTTCGACGAGATATCGGAGGGGAGGGGGTTCAGCTCATTAAATGTATCTAATATTAAACAATTCGTAACAAGTCTCATCTTCTTTCCAAACGAACCAATTAATGTGTGCTATTTTGCTATCTCTTTTACACATTTATTCATGTCTATCTCTGTATGCACCGATTATTTAATCACGGCTATGCTGTGGCTGTGGCCTCGCGGCGGAATGGAGCTATTATGGAAGTCCCTGTTGAAACATCTTGTAATTAGATCATTGCACACCATCTCTCATGGGAGTTGATATAAATACATGGAGAATTTCAATAGGGACTTTCCAGTATTCTACATTAAAAGGTCTCCCAAAAAGAAGTATGCCATTACCGCCCAAATTTCGTGCAGTCAAGCTTCCGTTCGGAATAAGCGCAATTAGATTAATTTTGTTATTAACATTACTACTTGTACGCAGTGGGTCCTTAGAACCCAACCCCGGTCCTGACGACATTCGTGATAATCCCAACGACGCACATCAAACGATCTCGATCTTTCATTTGAACATAAGAAGTATTAGACATAAACTTTCGAAGCTGTTAGACGAAATAGAAGACTATGACATTTTATGTTTCACCGAAACCCACATCGATGCAACATTTCCTAGTAGCAACATACAGCTCCGCGGTTTCTCCGACCCTGTGAGATACGACGGTTCGAGCCATGGAGGAGGTATCGCGGTTTATTTCGCTGATCATCTCGTCTTTGAACGAATACCCTCTCTCGAATTCGAGGATTCAATCCTCTGGTTCAAGCTGACTTCCAGGGCCTCTCGCTACATACTATGTGTCTCTTATCGCTCCGATCAATTTTGTTCCGGGAGGTACTGGGAGCTGATTGACCAATATCTGACGCTCTTGACCTTAATATCCCTATGATCCTAACTGGCGACTTCAACTCAAACGCATTAGACCCCTCATCAAAAATCAGGGAAATTATATCATTCTATAGTCTACGAAATGTCATTGAATCACCAACCAGAGTTACTTCGACCACATCCACTCTTCTAGATCCCATCATAGTGAATGACTATGTTATTTGTCAATCTGAAGTGATCGACTTTGGAAGAGCCATATCAGATCACTGCGCCGTCATTGGGTACCTACATTATGATTCAGACAGTAATGTCCCCTCCTTTCGGTTAGTCAGGAATTATACCAGATTTAATCTTGATGAACCTGTAAAACTCATTCTGGACCCAGAGTGGCTACACGCTATCGAAACAGCACCCAACATTGATTCAGCTACTGATATTTTCACCTCAAAATTCCTTGATATTATGGATAAAACAGTCCTTCAGTCTAGAGTATTAATAAGATATACGGATAAACATTGGTTCACTTCAGAACTGCGAACGATGATCCGCAAAAGAGATAGACTGCGTAAAATTGCAATGAAGTCAAAAAACGACCATTGATTTGGCAAAATTCAAAAAAGTGCGAAATAAAGTTAATAACATGAAAAAATACGCCAGAGCCCGCTATGAAGAAACACTTCAAAAAACTGTTCGGGACCATCCATCATCCAAATACTTTTTGCACTGCATAAAGGAAATTATGCAAACCAAACGTAAAGATTCTACCCCCCCTCTTACCGATGACAGTGGTAACTTAGTGTTTGACGACCACACCAAAGCATCCATGCTCAATGATGTGTTCATCTCGAATTCAGACCTCGACGAGTCGTCGTGTAGTCTACCAATATTTACTCAGAAATGTAGCAACACATTAACAGACATTGAATTCACAATCGATGATATAATTTGTGCTATTAGAACATTGAAACCGAATAAAGCATCTGGCCACGATGGAATTACCGCTAAAATGATCCAGATCACAAGCCCAGCTATTGCCATGCACACCCCTTAAGGCTCTTTTTAAGAAATCACTCGAGTTTAATGATTTTCCGACACAGTGGAAACAGGCAAATGTTATCCCTATATACAAGAAAAATGATAAATCCAGCTGTAAAAACTACCGCCCTATATCCTTACTCCCGTGCCTCAGTAAGATCATGGAGAAAATCGTTCTGAAATCCTTGTCCGCACATTTCTCAAATAATAATATACTATTCAAATACCAATCAGGATTTGTCCCCGGGCATAGCACAACTTTCCAGTTACTTGAGATATACCACACCCTGTGCCAAGCCCTCGATGAGAAGTTAAATACGTCAGCAATATTTTGCGATATTTCCAAAGCGTTTGAGAGAGTCGGGCACAGGGGGTTGTTATTCAAACTGGAACAATACGGAGTTGGTGGAAACATCCACAACTGGCTCAACAGCTATCTCTCCAACAGATCACAACGTGTCTTAGTTGGTAACTCCTTTTCTGATTACCACGTTATTTCGGCAGGAGTCCCACAGGGATCTATCCTTGGACCTTTCTTATTCCTGACATATATAAATGACCTGGCAACGACCATACACTCCCGTACTCGTATGTATGCTGATGACACATGCTTTTTCACTGCCCAACCATCAGTCGAAGACAGTTCGCGGGAACTGTTCGATGATTTGGATAGAGTATCTTGCTGGTCGAAACAATGGTTGGTTACATTCAATGCAGATAAAACAAAATCTAAGGTGTTTTCGCTCACTCCCTCCGAAGATCATTTGGATCTTGATCTTGATGATCGTGACATTGAGCAAGTAGCTTGCCACAAACATCTTGGAATTTCTATACAATCAAATCTTCATTGGGACACTCATATCAATGAAATCTGCAGTCGTGTGGCAGCCAGACTTTCACAACTATAAGGAGAATAAAATTTCTTGTAAATAGACAAACCCTCGAAATAATGTTCAAAACTTATGTACTCCCGATTATGGAATATGGAGACGTTGTCTGGGACAACGCCCCCCCCCCCCCCATTGCCTCCTCCGGAAACTCGACCGCCTCTATATTGACGCCGGTAGAAAAGTAAGTGGCGTGACACGTTCGGTATCTGATGAGAGAGTATTATTCGAACTTGGATGGGCTCCCCTTAAAGAAAGACGAAACCTTCATAAAATGCATACCTGGAACAAAATATTAACCTATCATGTCCCAAACTACCTCACAAAGTTACTACCCCATACTGTTAGTGAAGCATCTCGATACCCCATCAGAAATCCTTTGCGATATATAAACTACTTCACTAATACGGCCCGTTTCAAATCGAGTTTCATCCCGTCGATGATCGATGAATGGAATTTATCATGTAAAACGACGACCGACAACAAAAAACTTACCGACCCCTCATCAGAACCAACCAAAGATGAAATCATAAGTAACATGTATAAAACATTTTGCAAACAAGAAATTACTATAAAACCCCCATCATACTATAACGCTGGTCAGAGGAAACTAAACATACTGCACTGTAGACTCAGAAATAACTGTAGTGATCTAAACTTCGACAAACATGAAAATTATATCGCGGCCCAACCATCATGTAGTTGTGGTCACCCATGTGAAGACGCAAACCATTTATTCTTCAGTTGTCCTTGGTACGCAGACTCCAGGGAACTTATGTGGGCAAGGTTGGACGAACTTAATGTATCTATCGTCTCTGAAAAAGATCTCCTGTTCGGCATCCCGCACTATAGTGAAACAATAAATACGCGCATTTTCGAGATAGTCCATTCATTTATTTCTTCGACAGACCGCTTCTCATAAATGTTACCCTATCCCCCACCGCGAGACCATAGCCACTCCAAACAGCTACAGCATGCAGCATCTACTTTAAACAATTTGAACCTATCTCTAAATACTTTTATTAGCAGCCGAATGCCAGAGGAGAGGGGCTCTGATAAGTTCCGCAACTTGTGCTCCGATCCTCTGTGCCCACACAACTATATGTCTGTAATAATATGTGTAATTCGTATATATATTTGTGGGTCACAATAAATATGTTCATCACCGCGCATCCCGGCCTCTATGCCGAGGGTGTCCTTGAATATTCAGAATGCCTGTTTGCAGGGTATTCGGGCATAACTAACACAACTAACACCATTTTAACCTATAACAAGGGCCCCGTTCCTCGTTTCAGCGCACCACACGACTCGCTCAGCAATACAGCAACTACACAAAACATTAAAGGGATGCCGGGGACACCCCACATCCCGTATTAAAGCTCGTGGGCTCTTCCCCATATACAACATTCTATTCAACTTTTGCCGCGTTCGGACATGACGATTTTTTATGTCCAGATGTCCTCAAAACAACAAATCGTGGGGTGAAGGAGAAGATCACTCGATCTTTTCGACCATCCCGGGCGCTTCGCGCTCAATTACTCTCCTCAAATATATTAGTTATACCAGCAGTCATCCGATTAACTCCATCGGTAGTCGCTTCGTAATTAGCGGATAAAAAAAATCAAACTTTGTCGATATGTGGCAACAGGCATCATCTGACCATTGGTACAGCTGAACAATTTTCTGAAGTAAGATGTTATTGATCTAAACCTCGCTAGTATTTCAATTGTAGGCGTTTGCGCGTGAAATCATGCACAAAGATTATTATTGGCTTCTAGTTATCGACATGCCAATCTCGACAACTGAGTGTGGGGTCATGAACAGTAACATCATATATGCTCACCGAACACAGCATGCTAATGCCGAACCGGAAAGACGCCGATGCACAGTGGCCAGCTCTACAGACAACACATTCAACAACTCGGTAGCTATACATTTATTCAACGGCATGCACGTGTAGTTAATTCAATATTGCGATGACATGATGGGTGGGGAGTTGGTTCCCGCACCACCCCAACTTTGGTAAAAACTTTCAACAGTTAGAAATTGCATGTCTGACACATTAGTTGGAAATTTGACATCAAATGTAAGTTGAAATTATTTTGATAGTTTGATTTTCCAACCAGGATCTAGTTCTGATTCAAGAAGGGTGAAGTTGAAAATTATAAGTTGGACACCCCGTCACCGTTCAACGGAGAGCCTCGAATAACGTCCCGATTTAGCTAGCATCACCCCATCAGAATAATTGTGGTTCCTTTGTGAAGAATTCATTAATCAGCCTAATTGTTAAATGTGTTCAGAAAATACAGACATGTTTGCATCAAAAGTCACGTGTCTGTTTGAAGTATGACAGTATGATCTCTTTTACTGCATACCAATCTTGTTCCGCGGGACAAAATAGGCCTATAAAGACGTTAATGATGCACTGTCCTATTTGACATAAAATACGGTTACCAGGCAAATAATAAAGGAAAAACAGGCGTGGAAACCCCTTAAATTGTTGTGAGAGAAAACAAATCAAATTAATTCTGGGAGGCAGACGACTTACGCATTTTAAATTCGTTTTAAAGTCGTTGTCAACAAATCCTTTTGGAAAAAGTAACTGGTGGATAACAAATCACTTTCACGAAGCACAGATTCGCCGATTGACCTGTAGATTGGATTACTCATATTTGCTACACGTGTATAGGCGGAATGGTCACTTTCGCTGGCAATGGTAACACATGTTACAAGTTATACGCGCACGTGGCTGAACCTGCTATTTGCTGTACATGTAACGGCATTGGGTCTTTCTCAGATGGTGGATGAAGTGCATACTTTATACAGACATCGCGTGAATACATCACATTTTATTTCAAGGTATTAGCCATGACTATACGAGATACAGTATGGTCTATAGCTATAGCTGCACACGAATCGTACCCAGACCTTAATGGCGTGGCAATCACGAGAGGCTCTGGTGGAGCTAATCATATCGCAACTGGCAATGGTTCCCTTGTCGAAAATCTAAAAAGGGTAAGTGTTCATGCTTTCTCTAAAACAGACCAAACAGTTGTGATATCGGTAACTATTGACGATTATAGACGAATGTGCCGGTTATTCAATGAACAAATTAAAAAAAATTCATTTGGATGGATTGTTTATTTGCACAAATTATAATAATCTGTCCTGCAATTTGCATAGGAGCGGCATAGCCAATACAGGCCGTCTTCCTGTCGCCCCTTGTACAAAATAGAGACAATTTGATGGCAATCACATTGTTGTGTGACAATCGAGATGTGGCATGAAGGTCAGCTATGGTTGAGAAGATTTGCTTGATTTCCAGGTTGTCCTGAGTGCATTTTTTTATGATTTTGAGATAATCTATTTTTAAAGTTTGAATATCTGATGCGGGTCAACTATTAAGAATATGGCTATACTTCTAACACTGTCCGATTGGAAAATCATTCCTTTAATAGAATAAATAAGCATCACAATTCATAAATTAAATGTAATCCTGTTTTTTTAAGAATACTGCAGGTAGGGTGCATATTTTGGCACTTAGGACATACTGGAACTTAATTACACTATGAATAGTTCAAATGACACCATTGAACTAAAATTCGTTAGAATGGCCACATTGTTCTATGTGTCAGAAATATTAGGATAATTAGCACTTAGAACAAACAATATAATATCACAGGTCTGAATCTTAACAGGACATCTTGGAATTCAGAGAGCATATGACCTATACGTGTTCTATGTATACGCTAACCCAGATGATATTTTTTTATTTCAACTAAGGTATTGTCTAACTTTGGTATGGTTGTCGGAATTTGATCAGCTAGAGCGTTGACTTGACACCATGTCACCCCCTATAAATCTAAAACCGACTAACTTGACACTCGCTCCGAAACGGAGGCCACAATATCTTCTAGTCATTGTTTAGATTCCATTTTGAAGTGAACCTTGAACAAATAGGTAAAAAGCTGTTTTCGATGTAAGAAGCTCCTCGGGGAACATTTTCTACAGCTTTTTGAAATAAGGTCTATTTATGGCTTTTATGATTTTTTTTTTTTTTGGTCAAAAGACAATAATATGTAAAAAAAAAATGGTGAGATTGGACTCTTGTTAGTCAACACATCTGCCGACTACAAACGCCGAGTTGAGTTTCCTGACTGCTAAATATGACCACAAAATAACTTATCCTAAATTATGATGCGTTTCATTGATGGAAAGTCATTATATTTAGGTAAACAAATGCACACAAAAAACATTGTGAAAATAGGAATTTTAGTCCGGGAACAAGGTCCCTCAGGATTACATTTAATCCATTTTTGTTTTGTTCGTTATGATGTTTGCTCAAACTATTTATGGTGGTCAAAATAGGCTAGATCATTTTTCGGGAGTATATACCCGCTCACTTCAATGTTATAAATGTGACAAAAAATGCATCAGGAACGTATTATTTCTTGTTGCCATGGCATAACTATGCCTGTCAGTTCATGCCAAATTTAACTGAAAAATCAAAAATGGCGGGCAAAATGGCAAACGGAAGTATAGTAACATGAGATATTTTCCATTTATATGAAACAGTAGTCGTAAATGGCTATAGTTATGCCACCATACATGATGTACAATCCTATAATATTAAGTCATAGCCCGACGATTTGTCAATTCAGTGCTTAAAATGTTTCAAAATTACGGTGAAAATTGCGATTGGAAGTCAACAATTGAAGTGTGTTTGTTGATTTTTCACTAAATCTTCACATATCGAATAAATTGATCAAAAAGTAGTGATATATGCCATTATACTATAGTTTCCAAAACCACTAACTATCAAATGAGTGTCCCAAACCACATAACGAGTGTATCAAACCATATACAGAGTTACAAACCACATACCTAGTATGCAAAACCAACATGCAAATCCATACGAAGGTACCTAAATCCAAATATTGTCCCAAACTTCCGGGGACATACCCATATAGTTTCCTTAACCAGCCAGGTATAGTGCCTACAACCATATGCAAATGGTATACAACCCATACATATAGTACCCCAAACCATGCATCCCAAACACCAAATGATGTCCCAATCCACCCGATTATAGTGCCTCAAATAATTCAATGAATGTTCCAAACCACACTGGTAGTGCCACAAACTATACAACTTGTGTTTCAAACCAAACAGGTTGTGTCCCAAACCACCCAACCGGTATCTCAAAGTATCCAAATGTGTGTCCCTAACCATCCAATTAGTGCTCCAAATGATACAACGTGCACACATCGAGTCTGTCAAACCATTCAATGAACGCTCAAAGCCACACAAAGAGTGTCACAAACCATACAGTGGGTATGTATGTCAGAAACCACAGAAAGAATGACAAATAGCCATCCACGATGTACCTCATGCCATACATGTACATCTAGTGTCCCAAGCCATCTGGGTAGTTCCCTGTCATAAAACAGGTGTCAAAAACCACTAAAATTTCGTCTCAATCGATTCAACTTGTGTCCCAAATGGCACAATCCGTGACAAAATCAGTGTCCCAAATCCAACCAATTGGTATCCCAAACTATCCAACGGGTGTCACAAACCACCGAGCTGGTGACACAAACTATAAAACTAATATTACAAACCATCACATGACATAACAGGCGTCACCAAACATCTAAAAACTGTCATATATAGTGTACACACCCTCCATCGAGTATTCCAGGCCACCAAATGGGTGTTCCAAACCATCCAACGAGTTTACCAAACCATGGGACACTCGCTGGATGGTTTGAGATATTCGATGGGTAATTTTCTACACGCGTGTGACACTCATTGTATGGAGCGGGACATTCAGGGGTGTTTTGAGACACTAGTTGTATATCTTAGACACTCCTGTTGATTTGAGACAATCGGCATGTGGCTTGGGACACTTACTGGATGATCATGGACATTCAATTATTGGTTTGGTACATTGGGGTATTCAATTGATGGTTGGTTTGAGACACTCATCGGGTGGTTTGGGACACCATGGTTTGGAACACACATTTGGCGGGTTTTGGCAGGATTTTAATAGTTTTGGGACGCCAGTTGGGTTTATAGGGATACCTGTTAGGTGGTTTGCGACACAATTTGGCTGACTTTGGGATGCCGGTTCTATGGACTGGGACACTCGTTGGTTGGTTTGGTATACTATTAAGAAGGTTTTTAGACACCCGTTAGCCTGATTAGACGAAACTTGATCATGCTATGGATTTCTACTCTGTTTAACACCCGCGTAGAGATCATATTCCACCAGTAAAAAACCCGGGCACTTTTTGATGTTCTGGCAGGGAAGTGTATAGCATTGGAAACACGTGGGTACAAATATACCGTACTCAAATATTGTTGTTGGTTTCTATATTCTCGATTTCGTAGAATAAGGTTACCTTACTTCCATTATTTGACTATCTGATGAGTACGAAGTAAAGTTATAGATGGCCGATAAGCCGGAATTAAAAAAATAGTAGGCCCGTCATCGAGATATTTTGGTGCAGTTTTCAGGCAAATGTATATATAATAGGTATAGGTAATATATTTCTTAGTCATTTAATTTATTTCACTGTAGCTGAAGGTTCTAACTCCAAATTACACGTTGTAAGTGACTTTGTGACCGAGTTTGCTTTGCATCGCATAAAATTACGGAATTTCTCCAGGATTATTATTCACAAAAGTAAAAAAAATGAATGCAATCTCGAGCTGGGACCACCCCCTATTGTGAAGTAGATTATTGAGGAACAAGTATTGACATCTATTATATATTTTGGAAGATCTGTCTGTCTGTCTGTGTGTGTGTGTCTGTCTGTAATCGATGGACTCGAAAACGGCCGCGCCGATTTCGATGAAACTTGGTATGTGGGGGTGTTTTCGGCCGGGGAGTGACATGGGCCTATTAATTTGCCCGTGCGATGTGACCTTGACCTTGAAATCGGGTAATTTCAAGGTCAAACGCCCGAATATCACGGGATTTCGATGAAACTTGGTATGTGGGGGTACCTTCGGCCGGGGAGTGGCATAAACCTATGAATTTGCCCGTGCGACGTGACCTTGGCCTTGAAATCGGGTCATTTCAAGGTCAAACGCCCGAATATCACGGGATTTCGATGAAACTTGGTATGTGGGGGTACTTTTGTCCACTGAGTATTTTGGGCGGGTCGAGTCGTGACCCCGACCTGACCTTGACCTTCTAAATGATCAATTCAAGGTCAAATCGGGTAAAACCGTGTGGATTTCGACGGGCACGTTTGTCGGGCATTTTTATCGTGTTTTGGACTGGTCAAATCGTGACCCCACTTGACCTTGACCTTCAAAATGGATAATTCAAGGTCAAATCGAGCAATTCGCCGAAAACGGAGGGGAAACAGCCCGGACGAAGTCCTGATCTTGACCTTCAAAATGATCAATTCAAGGTCAAATCGGGTAAAACCGGATGGATTTCGACGGGCACGTTTGTCGGGTACTTTTGTCCGGGCAGTGTTTTGGACTGGTCAAATCGTGACCCCACCTGACCTTGGCCTTCAAAATTGACAATTCAAGGTCAAAGCTCGGACGAAGTCGGGTCCCCTTCTAGTATAGTAGAATATATTTCCCGTCATGTTTGTTCAATGTTATAAAGTTCCCCGTCAGAACGGGTCAGAACATCAAAAAGTTCCCAGGTTTCGTACTGGTGGAATATGATATCTACGGGCATTAGCCATAGTATAGATTCATCTTTTTAGTCCCAGGTATCTACAAAGAGCAATTTCTCCCGGATATTATTTTTAGTCCCAGGTATACATACACAAATGGCAACGTTCGACAAGTCTCGGAGACAAGTATATATAACATGCTACTGTGCTCTACATCTACCAAATACCAATATCCATATAATTTCAATACTTATGAAAAATGGGGACAACATGAAGAACCATGAGAGGGGTACACATTGGGAAGCTATGACTGGTGGTGCAATCGGAATTTCTTACGTGGAAGTTTGGAATCCCCTCCAAATTCAGGACATCTTCACCACAACCCTGCAATGCCGACGAACTAAGTTGTATTATGGGTCCGCTATTATGTAGGTTGATTAACTATGTGGAATGCATCCTATATTTGTTACATATATTAACATACATGCAACATTGTGTATATTTCGGCCGGAAATATGAAAAGCAATCCTGAAATTACCAAAATTTCCCCGCCGAATCACCATACAAATTGCCCGACTTTTTACATAATTTTCCCGAAAATGCCCAAATACAAATGTCTTGGGAGGGCTACAGTCATCCCAGCACATGGCACGTATACGGATAATTTATAATTATGCAGATGTCAATGATACTACATGTATATGCTGATATTTTATATATATATATACGTTAGTAAAATAACAACCCAATTCAATTCCATGTTGTCCTGTAACTATGCAATAATGTGCTTACCCATCACATGCAATTGTGACAATTCTATTTTGTTCCAAGCATATCTTCAATTCCACAATATCCTATGTCGCTAAAATAGTTTTCAATTAATTCCAGTTCAAAGTGGAAATAAGGATATAATGCTTAAAATGAGATGTGTCAAACTGGAAGTTAATTACAATGCATTTCAGCTACAACGGACAGAAAAGAATGCCTGATATCTTCGCGACAAGAGAAAATACGAACTTCCCGTTTCCACCACTAGAAGCGCTATGGAATTCTGCTTTCAACGATACCAATATCTCATTTTCAACAAAAAGGTCACTTAGGACAACCTGGAAATCAGGTCGCGAAATTTAAATTATATTATATGACAAAAGTGCATTTAACAGGTAAATAATTATAGCAACCACAAGCGCGCGAAGCGATCACTGGTGCTTATACATTAGGCGCATGTGAATGATGACGTTTCTATATTTGATATAGCGATGAGCCAAATTCTGGTGGCGTGTACGTTTGTTTGTGAAATTGACACGTGATATCGCACTAGTCATGACTTCTCCACATTCTCCAGAGTCCAGACAATATATTGCACTGGTCATGTTTTCTCCACATTCTCAACGACTCGGCCTTTTCCGCTTCGCTGGAAACATTTTCTCACGAAGCGGAAATGGCAGAGTCGTTGAGAATGGTCGTCTCCACTGCATAATATTACATTATAATTTTTAACGTTATATGGCCGATAAAACTAAGCAAATTTTAAGCAGGAATAACAGTGATGACTATCCACGCGACATGCATATGTGATCGCCGGGATACAAGATTATATATGGTACTAGAATGTGACCCGACTTCGTCCGGGCTTTGACCTTGAATTGTCCATTTTGAAGGCCAAGGTCAGGTGGGGGTCACCATTTGACCAGACCAAAACACTGCTCGGACAAAAGTGCCCGTCGAAATCCATCCGGTTTTACCCGATTTGACCTTGAATTGATCATTTTGAAGGTCAAGATCATGACTTCGTCCGGGCTGTTTCCCCTCCGTTTTCTGCGAATTGCGCGATTTGACCTTGAATTGTCCATTTTGAAGGTCAAGGTCAAGTGGGGTCACGAATTGACCAGTCCATAACACGACAAAAGTACCCGACAAACGTACTCGTCGAAATCCATCCGGTTTTACCCGATTTGACCTTGAATTGATCATTTAGAAGGTCAAGGTCAGGTCGGGGTCACGACTCGACCCGCCCAAAACACTCGGTGGACAAAAGTAACCCCACGTATCAAATTTCGTCGAAATCCCATCAAAATTCTCGATTTGAAATTGAATTGACGCGATTCAAGGTCAAGGTCACGTCGCACGGGCAAATGAATATGCTTATGAGACTCCCCATACGAAAGTACCCCCACATACCAAGTTTCATCGAAATCCCGTGATATTCGGGCGTTTGACCTTGAAATGACCCGATTTCAAGGTCAAGGTCACGTCGCACGGGCAAATTAATAGGTTTATGCCACTCCTCGGCCGAAGGTATCCCCATATATCAAGTTTCATCGAAATACCGTCATATTCGGGCGTTTTACCTTGAAATTACCCGATTTCAAGGTCAAGGTCACATCGCACGGGCAAATTAACAGGCCCTTGTCACTCCCCGGCCGAAAATACCCCCACATACCAAGTTTCATCGAAATCGGCTCGGCCTTTTTCGAGTCCATCGATTACAGACAGACACACATACACACAGACAGACAGACATATCTTCCAAAATATATAATAGACTAGAAGGTGACCCGACGTTGTACGGGCTATTCAAAAACCAATTTTCAAGTCGATAGCTCTACCCAGCCCGACGTTGTCCGGGCTATTCAAAAACCAAATTTCAAGTCGATAGCTCCACCCGTTTACGAGATCTGGTCTGCGCATGCGCGAAGCCGGCGTCGCACGAGCTCGGCGACCCGATAAAATTCGTATCCGGGGCAAGATACATTCACATACCAAATTTCAAGTCGATAGCTCCACCCGTTTCCGAGATCTCGTCTGCGCATGCGCGAAGCTGGCGTCGCACGGGCGCTCGGCGACCGATAAAATTCGTATCCGGGGCAAGATACATTCACATACCAAATTTCAATTCGATAGTTCCACCCGTTTCCGAGATCTCGTCTGCGCATGCGCGAAGCGGGCGCCACACGGGCTCGCCAATACGACAACGACGACCGCCTGGTCAAACTACACACACGTACCAAGATTCGTCCCGATCGGTCGAGAATCGTAGATTTGTATAAATGGCATACAGACAGACATACAGACAGACAGAGGTCTTCAAAATATATATGAGACTAGCCGATGAGCCCGACGTTGTCCGGGCTATTCAAAAACCAAATTTCAAGTCGATAGCTCCACCCGTTTCCGAGATCTGGTCTGCGCATGCGCGAAGCTGTCGTCGCACGGGCTCGGCGACCCGATAAAATTCGTATCCGGGGCAAGATACATTCACATAGCAAATTTCAAGTCGATAGCTCCACCCGTTTCCGAGATCTCGTCTGCGCATGCGTGAAGCGGGCACCGCACGGGATCGCCAATACGAAAACGACGACCGCCTGTTCAAACTACTCACAGGTACCAAGTTTCGTCCCGATCGGTCGAGAATCGTAGATTTGTATAAATGACATACATACATACATACAGACAGACAGACAGAGGTCTTCAAAATATATAGGAGACTAGCCGATGAGCCAGTCGTTGTCCGGGCTATTCAAAAACCAAACTTCAAGTCGATAGCTCTACCCAGCCCGACGTTGTCCGGGCTATTCAAAAACTAAACCTCTACCCGTTTCCGAGATCTGGTCTGCGCATGCGCGAAGCTGGCGTCACACCGGCTCGGCGACCCGATAAAGTTCGTATCAGGGGCAAGATACATTCACATACCAAATTTCAAGTCGATAGCTCCACCCGTTTCCGAGATCTGCTCGGCGCATGCGCCAAAATGGCGTCGCACGGGCTCGGCGACCCGATAAAATTCGTATCCGGGGCAAGATACATTCACATAGCAAATTTCAAGTCGATAGCTCCACCCGTTTCCGATATCTCGTCTGCGCATGCGCGAAGCGGGCGCCGCACGGGCTCGCCAATACGACAACGTCGACCGCCTGGTCAAACTACACACAGGTACCAAGTTTCGTCCCGATCGGTCGAGAATCGTAGATTTGTATTAATGACAGACAAACATACAGACAAACAAACAGACAGATGTGTTCAAAATATATACGAGACTAGCAGTTTAGCCCGCCACTGGCGGCGTTGGTCAGAAACATGACATTTTTTTGGCTTTTCAACGAGTTAATTGTGCCTTTGTAATCAAGAGAAATTATGGTACCCGTCCCTAAAAGATTTAAGGTACATCGGGCGGAAAGAACTGATCCGATGAAAAATTGTTGAGCCCGACGTTGTCCGGGCTATTCAAAAACCAAATTTCAAGTCGGTAGCTCCGCCCGTTTCCGAGATCTGGTCTGCGCATGCGCGAAGCTGGCGTCGCACGGGCTCGACGACCCGATAAAATTCGTATCAGGGGCAAGATACATTCACATAGCAAATTTCAAGTCCATAGCTCCACCCGTTTCCGAGATCTCGTCTGCGCATGCGTGAAGCGGCCACCGCACGGGCTCGCCAATACGACAACGACGACCGCCTGGTCAAACTACATACACGTACCAAGTTTCGTCCCGATCGGTCGAGAATCGTAGATTTGTATAAATGGCATACAGACAGACATACAGACAGACAGAGGTCTTCAAAATATATATGAGACTAGCCGATGAGCCCGACGTTGTCCGGGCTATTCAAATACCAAATTTCAAGTCGATAGCTCCACCCGTTTCCGAGATCTCGTCTGCGCATGCGAGAAGCTGGCGTCGCACGGGCTCAGCGACCCGATAAAATTCGTATCCGGGGCAAGATATATCCACATAGCAAATTTCAAGTCGATACCTCCACCCGTTTCCGAGATCTCGTCTGCGCATGCGCGAAGCGGGCGCCGCGCGGGCTCGCCAATACGAAAACGACGACCGCCTGTTCAAACTACACACACGTACCAAGTTTCGTCCCGATCGGTCGAGAATCGTAGATTTGTATAAATGACATACATACATACATACAGACAGACAGACAGACAGAGGTCTTCAAAATATATAGGAGACTAGCCGATGAGCCCGACGTTGTCCGGGCTATTCAAAAACCAAATTTCAAGTCGATAGCTCTACCCAGCCCGACGTTGTTCTGGCTATTCAAAAACTAAAGCTCTACCCGTTTCCGAGATCTGGTTTTCGCATGCGCGAAGCTGGCGTCACACGGGCTCGGCGACCCGATAAAGTTCGTATCCGGGGCAAGATACATTCACATACCAATTTTCAAGTCGATAGCTCCACCCGTTTCCGAGATCTGGTCTGCGCATGCGCGAAACTGGCGTCGCACGGGGTCGGCGACAAGATAAAATTCGTATCCGGGGCAAGATACATTCACATAGCAAATTTCAAGTCGATAGCTCCACCCGTTTCCGAAATCTCGTCTGCGCATGCGCGAAGCGGGCGCCACACGGGCTCGCCAATACGACAACGTCGACCGCCTGGTCAAACTACACACAGGTACCAAGTTTCGTCCCGATCGGTCGAGAATCGTAGATTTGTATAAATGGCATACAGACAGACATACAGACAGACAGAGGTCTTCAAAATATATATGAGACTAGCCGATGAGCCCGACGTTGTCCGGGCTATTCAAAAACCAAATTTCAAGTCGATAGCTCCACCCGTTTCCGAGATCTCGTCTGCGCATGCGAGAAGCTGACGTCGCACGGGCTCGGCGACCCGATAAAATTCGTATCCTGGGCAAGATATATTCACATAGCAAATTTCAAGTCGATAGCTCCACCCGTTTCCGAGATCTCGTCTGCGCATGCGCGAGGCGGGCGCCGCACGGGCTCGCCAATACGAAAACGACGACCGCCTGGTCAAACTACACACACGTACCAAGTTTCGGCCCGATCGGTCGAGAATCGTAGATTTGTATTAATGACAGACAAACATACAGACAAACAAACAGACAGAGGTCTTCAAAATATATATGAGACTAGCCAGTGAGCCCGACGTTGTGCGGGCTATTCAAAAACCAAATTTCAAGTCGATAGCTCTACCCAGCCCGACATTGTCCGGGCTATTCAAAAACCAAATTTCAAGTCGATAGCTCCACCCGTTTCCGAGATCTCGTCTGCGCATGCGCTGCTCGGGCGTCTCACGGGCTCGCCAATACGACATCGACCACCGCCTGGTCAAACTACACACACGTACCAAGTTTCGTCCAGATCGGTCGAGAATCGTTGATTTGTATTAATGACAGACAAACATACATACAAGCAGACAGAGGTCTTCAAAATATACATGAGACTAGCATGTTAGCCCGCCACTGGCGGCGTTGGTCAGAAACATGACATTTTTTTGGCTTTTCAACGAGTTATTTGTGCCTTTGTAATCAAGAGAAATTATGGTACCCGTCCCTAAAAGATTTAAGGTACATCGGGCGGAAAGAACTGATCCGATGAAAAATTGTTGAGCCCGACGTTGTCCGGGCTATTCAAAAACCAAATTTCAAGTCGGTAGCTCCGCCCGTTTCCGAGATCTGGTCTGCGCATGCGCGAAGCTGGCGTCGCACGGGCTCGGCGACCCGATAAAATTCGTATCAGGGGCAAGATACATTCACATAGCAAATTTCAAGTCGATAGCTCCACCCGTTTCCGAAATCTCGTCTGCGCATGCGCGAAGCGGGCGCCACACGGGCTCGCCAATACGACAACGTCGACCGCCTGGTCAAACTACACACAGGTACCAAGTTTCGTCCCGATCGGTCGAGAATCGTAGATTTGTATAAATGGCATACAGACAGACATACAGACAGACAGAGGTCTTCAAAATATATATGAGACTAGCCGATGAGCCCGACGTTGTCCGGGCTATTCAAAAACCAAATTTCAAGTCGATAGCTCCACCCGTTTCCGAGATCTCGTCTCCGCATGCGAGAAGCTGACGTCGCACGGGCTCGGCGACCCGATAAAATTCGTATCCTGGGCAAGATATATTCACATAGCAAATTTCAAGTCGATAGCTCCACCCGTTTCCGAGATCTCGTCTGCGCATGCGCGAGGCGGGCGCCGCACGGGCTCGCCAATACGAAAACGACGACCGCCTGGTCAAACTACACACACGTACCAAGTTTCGGCCCGATCGGTCGAGAATCGTAGATTTGTATTAATGACAGACAAACATACAGACAAACAAACAGACAGAGGTCTTCAAAATATATATGAGACTAGCCAGTGAGCCCGACGTTGTGCGGGCTATTCAAAAACCAAATTTCAAGTCGATAGCTCTACCCAGCCCGACATTGTCCGGGCTATTCAAAAACCAAATTTCAAGTCGATAGCTCCACCCGT
This sequence comes from Siphonodentalium dalli, assembly GCA_032622095.1. Lineage (NCBI taxonomy): Eukaryota > Metazoa > Mollusca > Scaphopoda > Gadilida > Siphonodentaliidae > Siphonodentalium > Siphonodentalium dalli. The sequence continues at coordinate 88,074,591 of CP136066.1, read as the reverse complement.
TTCCGAGATCTCGTCTGCGCATGCGCTGCTCGGGCGTCTCACGGGCTCGCCAATACGACATCGACCACCGCCTGGTCAAACTACACACACGTACCAAGTTTCGTCCAGATCGGTCGAGAATCGTTGATTTGTATTAATGACAGACAAACATACATACAAGCAGACAGAGGTCTTCAAAATATACATGAGACTAGCATGTTAGCCCGCCACTGGCGGCGTTGGTCAGAAACATGACATTTTTTTGGCTTTTCAACGAGTTATTTGTGCCTTTGTAATCAAGAGAAATTATGGTACCCGTCCCTAAAAGATTTAAGGTACATCGGGCGGAAAGAACTGATCCGATGAAAAATTGTTGAGCCCGACGTTGTCCGGGCTATTCAAAAACCAAATTTCAAGTCGGTAGCTCCGCCCGTTTCCGAGATCTGGTCTGCGCATGCGCGAAGCTGGCGTCGCACGGGCTCGGCGACCCGATAAAATTCGTATCAGGGGCAAGATACATTCACATAGCAAATTTCAAGTCGATAGCTCCACCCGTTTCCGAGATCTCGTCTGCGCATGCGCGAAGCGGGCGCCACACGGGCTCGCCAATACGACAACTACGACCGCCTGGTCAAACTACACACACGTACCAAGTTTCGTCCCGATCGGTCGAGAATCGTAGATTTGTATAAATGGCATACAGACAGACATACAGACAGACAGAGGTCTTCAAAATATATATGAGACTAGCCGATGAGTAGATTTGTATAAATGACATACATACAGACAGACAGACAGAGGTCTTCAAAATATATAGGACGTTGTCCGGGCTATTCAAAAACCAAATTTCAAGTCGATAGTTCTACCCAGCCCGACGTTTTCCGGGCTATTCAAAAACTAAAGCTCTACCCGTTTCCGAGATCTGGTCTGCGCATGCGCGAAACTGGCGTCGCACGGGCTCGGCGACCAGATAAAATTCGTATCCGGGGCAAGGTACATTCACATAGAAAATTTCAAGTCGATAGCTCCACCCGTTTCCGATATCTCGTCTGCGCATGCGCAAATCGGGCGCCGCACGGGCTCGACAATACGACAACGTCGACCGCCTGGTCAAACTACACACACGTACCAAGTTTCGTCCCGATCGGTCGAGAATCGTAGATTTGTATTAATGACAGACAAACATACATACAAACAGACAGAGGTCTTCAAAATATATATGAGACTAGCAGGCTAGCCCGCCACTGGCGGCGTTGGTCAGAAACATGACATTTTTTTGGCTTTTCAACGAGATAATTGTGCCTTTGTAATCAAGAGAAATTATGGTACCCGTCCCTAAAAGATTTAAGGTACATCGGGCGGAAAGAACTGATCCGATGAAAAATTGTTGAGCCCGACGTTGTCCGGGCTATTCAAAAACCAAAGTTCAAGTCGGTAGCTCCGCCCGTTTCCGAGATCTGGTATGCGCATGCGCGAAGCTGGCGTCGCACGGGTTCGGCGACCCGATAAAATTCGTATCAGGGGCAAGATACATTCACATAGCAAATTTCAAGTCGATAGCTCCACCCGTTTCCGAGATCTCGTCTGCGCATGCGCGAAGCGGGCGCCGCACGGGCTCGCCAATACGACAACGACGACCACCTGTTCAAACTACACTCACGTACCAAGTTTCGCCCCGATCGGTCGAGGTGTTGGTATCTGATGCAAAAGACGAAATTGTGAGTGTTGGTTTGTAACCGGGCTTTCTGAGAAGCATTATGCCTATATCCACACTAACTACCCCCCCCCTAAGTCCTGACCTAAGTGTCATCCATACTGTAACAATGATGTTGTAAGAGTACTATGGCATCCAATAAATCTCACCGCATAGGAAACCACTCAAAATTATTGTTCCCGTATATCTCTCTGCAGATGCTAATAACTTTGAATGGTAAACAGACGCTCTTTATAGCGATGCGTCAAAAACAAACGCTCATTAAATTATCACTTGATTAACCACTGCAGTGCCGTTTTTGTGACTGAGATTGGAGAACAGGTGCTCTGAGATTCTCCAAAACGCGACCACGGCGGTGTCCGTGGGATTTTACACTTATATACGAAATTTGAGCTCAATCTGTCCAACCGTTTTCGATTCCATGAAGTACCCACACATACACACACACATATATATATATACGGAAGTCTCAAAATATATAGTACTAGCAGGTTAGCCCGCCACTTGCGGCATTCGTCCCATGGCTTTGTTTCAGAAACATGACATTTTTGTAATTATTTTGTTTTTATTTATTTTTGTTTTTTATTTTTGAATATGAATTTAATGTTTTTTAAATTTAATATATTTTGTTTCTGAATTGTTTTTTTATTGTTAATTTTTTTTAATTTTTAATTGTTTTAATTAAATTGTAAATTGTTTTAATTAATTTTTTTGTTTCTGGCGGAAAAATTTACCCGTAGAAATCCCCCCTTCCTAGGAACGACAGACAACGCATTCTTTGTTTCGTGAAATCTCTCTACGATAACATTGCATTGAATTTAAAACAAACGCTTCCCGTCGGGAAATCTGTCTTCGGGTCGTTGTTGTTGGCATCACGGCTCCCCGAAAACTCTCACATTGCCGAAAACGTGTATTTAGTAATATCGTTGTTGTTGATATTTACGGCTTGGGGGCTATTTTCTTATTTAGCAAGTTTGAGCTCAATCGGTTCGAGTCTATAAAGGACACACTCATATATATGACACTTCCCGTAGGTAGCAAGTTTGAGCTCAATCGGCATTCCCTGGAATTTCCCGTAGATTGGCAGATTCCAGTAGCTTTATAACGGTATATCTGGGGAGAAATTTGATGCTATATTCGTGATTATCTGGGATGATTTCGGTATATACCGAAGCTATAACAATGATGTTGTAAGAGCTCCAATAAATCTCCCCGCATAGGCAAGCACTCAATGTTCCCGTATAACTCTGCAGATGCCAATAACGTTGAATGGGAAACAGACGCTCTTTATAGAGATGCGTCAAAAACAAACGCTCATTAAATAATCACTTGATTAACCCACGCCGTGCCTTTGCGGTGATTTGAGATTGGAGAACGGGTGCTCTGAGCTTCACTAAACCGCGACCACGGTCGTGTCGGTGGGATTTGACACTTACATGGGAAGTTTGAGCTCAATCTGTACACGCGTTTTGGATTCTATGAAGTACACACACACACACACACATACACACATATATACGATAAGTCGATAGCTCCACCCGTTTCCGATATCTCGTCTGCGCATGCGCTGCACGGGCGTCGCACGGGCTCGCCAATACGACAGCGACGACCACCTGTTCAAACTACACTCACGTACCAAGTTTCGTCCCGATCGGTCGAGGTGTTGGTATCTGATGCAAAAGACGAAATTGTGAGTGTTGGTCAATAGTCCCCGCCGTGAACCTCATCGTCGCAAAGAGCGGACAGTCAATTAACCCCGTTGTGAACCTCAATCACCAACGCGACGTAAACATGTGTTGCGTTCTAAAAATAGGAAAGCACTTTCTCTCTGCATAATTCTGCAGATGCTAATAACGTTGCTCCCCGTAGGTAGCAATATCGTTGTTGTTGATATTTACGGCTTGGGGGCTATTTTCTTATTTAGCAAGTTTGAGCTCAATCGGTTAGAGTCTATAAAGGACACACTCATATATATGACACTTCCCGTAGGTAGCAAGTTTGAGCTCAATCGGCATTCCCTGGAATTTCCCGTAGATTGGCAGATTCCATTAGCTTTATAACGGTATATCTGGGGAGAAATCTGATGCTATATTCGTGATTATCTGGGATGATTTCGGTATATACCCAAGGTATATACTGTAAAAACAGAGCGCGCCATCCGTGCTCGCAGGGAATAAATTTCGAGCGATAACGTTTGCGTTCCCGTATAACTCTGCAGATGCGAATAACGTTGAATGGGGAAAAGACGCTCTTTATAGAGATGCGTCAAAAACAAACGCTCATTAAATAATCACTTGATTAACCCCCGCCGTGCCTATGCGGTGATTTGAGATTGGAGAACGGGTGCTCTGAGCTTCTCTAAACCGCGACCACGTTCGTGTCGGTGGGATTTTACACTTACATACGAAATTTGATCTCAATCTGTACACGCGTTTTGGATTCTATGAAGTACACACACACACACACACATACACACATATATACGAAGTCTCAAAATATATAGTATAGATAGACTAGCAGGTTAGCCCGCCACTTGCGGCATTCGTCCCATGGCTTTGTTTCAGAAACATGACATTTTTGTAATTATTTTGTTTTTATTTATTTTTGTTTTTTATTTTTGAATATGAATTTAATGTTTTTTAAATTTAATATATTTTGTTTCTGAATTGTTTTTTTATTGTTAATTTTTTTTAATTTTTAATTGTTTTAATTAAATTGTAAATTGTTTTAATTAATTTTTTTGTTTCTGGCGGAAAAATTTACCCGTAGAAATCCCCCCTTCCTAGGAACGACAGACAACGCATTCTTTGTTTCGTGAAATCTCTCTACGATAACATTGCATTGAATTTAAAACAAACGCTTCCCGTCGGGAAATCTGTCTTCGGGTCGTTGTTGTTGGCATCACGGCTCCCCGAAAACTCTCACATTGCCGAAAACGTGTATTTAGTAATATCGTTGTTGTTGATATTTACGGCTTGGGGGCTATTTTCTTATTTAGCAAGTTTGAGCTCAATCGGTTCGAGTCTATAAAGGACACACTCATATATATGACACTTCCCGTAGGTAGCAAGTTTGAGCTCAATCGGCATTCCCTGGAATTTCCCGTAGATTGGCAGATTCCAGTAGCTTTATAACGGTATATCTGGGGAGAAATTTGATGCTATATTCGTGATTATCTGGGATGATTTCGGTATATACCGAAGCTATAACAATGATGTTGTAAGAGCTCCAATAAATCTCCCCGCATAGGCAAGCACTCAATGTTCCCGTATAACTCTGCAGATGCCAATAACGTTGAATGGGAAACAGACGCTCTTTATAGAGATGCGTCAAAAACAAACGCTCATTAAATAATCACTTGATTAACCCACGCCGTGCCTTTGCGGTGATTTGAGATTGGAGAACGGGTGCTCTGAGCTTCACTAAACCGCGACCACGGTCGTGTCGGTGGGATTTGACACTTACATGGGAAGTTTGAGCTCAATCTGTACACGCGTTTTGGATTCTATGAAGTACACACACACACACACACATACACACATATATACGATAAGTCGATAGCTCCACCCGTTTCCGATATCTCGTCTGCGCATGCGCTGCACGGGCGTCGCACGGGCTCGCCAATACGACAGCGACGACCACCTGTTCAAACTACACTCACGTACCAAGTTTCGTCCCGATCGGTCGAGGTGTTGGTATCTGATGCAAAAGACGAAATTGTGAGTGTTGGTCAATAGTCCCCGCCGTGAACCTCATCGTCGCAAAGAGCGGACAGTCAATTAACCCCGTTGTGAACCTCAATCACCAACGCGACGTAAACATGTGTTGCGTTCTAAAAATAGGAAAGCACTTTCTCTCTGCATAATTCTGCAGATGCTAATAACGTTGCTCCCCGTAGGTAGCAATATCGTTGTTGTTGATATTTACGGCTTGGGGGCTATTTTCTTATTTAGCAAGTTTGAGCTCAATCGGTTAGAGTCTATAAAGGACACACTCATATATATGACACTTCCCGTAGGTAGCAAGTTTGAGCTCAATCGGCATTCCCTGGAATTTCCCGTAGATTGGCAGATTCCATTAGCTTTATAACGGTATATCTGGGGAGAAATCTGATGCTATATTCGTGATTATCTGGGATGATTTCGGTATATACCCAAGGTATATACTGTAAAAACAGAGCGCGCCATCCGTGCTCGCAGGGAATAAATTTCGAGCGATAACGTTTGCGTTCCCGTATAACTCTGCAGATGCGAATAACGTTGAATGGGGAAAAGACGCTCTTTATAGAGATGCGTCAAAAACAAACGCTCATTAAATAATCACTTGATTAACCCCCGCCGTGCCTATGCGGTGATTTGAGATTGGAGAACGGGTGCTCTGAGCTTCTCTAAACCGCGACCACGTTCGTGTCGGTGGGATTTTACACTTACATACGAAATTTGATCTCAATCTGTACACGCGTTTTGGATTCTATGAAGTACACACACACACACACACATACACACATATATACGAAGTCTCAAAATATATAGTATAGATAGATTAGACTAGCAGGTTAGCCCGCCATTTGCGGCGTTGGTCCGAAACATGACATTTTTTTTCGCTTTTCAATGAGTTAATCGTGCCTTTTTAAGAGAAATTATTGTACCCTCCCTAAAGAGGTATGATTTAAGGTACATCGGGCGGAAAAACTGACCCGATGATGTCGTTGTTGTTGGCATTCAGGGCTTCGGGTCGTTGTTGTTGGCATAACGGCTCGGGGCTACCCGAAAAATCTCACATTGCCGTATAGGGAAAATAGGATTGCGTGTATTTAGTAATTTTAACTAATTATTTTCTCGCCAACAATGTCGTTGTTGTTGATATTTAAGGCTTGGGGGCTATTTTCTCGTCAACAATGTCGTTGGCGTTCACGGTTTTGGGCAGTGGAAGTCCCGTCAGATTCGGGACGTATCGCAGTGCCTTGGATTCACTTAAAAAACTGACCCGACGATGTCGTTGTTGTTGGCATTCAGGGCTTCGGGTCGTTGTTGTTGGCATCACGGCTCCCCGAAAAATCTCACATTGCCGAAAAGGGAAAATAGGATTGCGTGTATTTAGTAATTTTAACTAATTATTTTCACGCCAACAATGTCGTTGTTGTTGATATTTACGGCTTGGGGGCTATTTTCTCGCCAACAATGTCGTTGGCGTTCACGGTTTGGGGCAGTGGAAGTCCCGTCATATTCGGGACGTATCGCAGTGCCTGGGATTCACTTAAATTTCAGCAGCCATATAGCTGCGTCAGTTAGCAGGGAATGTTTCGGAAATAGACTAAGATTTTCAGCCGTAACAAAAAATGTATACATCAGAAAATGAAAATTCTATATTTTGCGAGGTATTAGCAAGTTTTGGCTCAACGGGTTTAGCAGTTTGAAGTGAATATGGATATAAAAATATACATATACAGATATAAAAAAATGTAGATATTTTCTCGCCAACAATGTCGTTGTTGTTGATATTTACGGCTTGGGGGCTATTTTCTCGCCAACAATGTCGTTGGCGTTCACGGTTTTGGGCAGTGGAAGTCCCGTAAGATTCGGGACGTATCGCAGTGCCTTGGATTCACTTAAAAAACTGACCCGATGATGTCGTTGTTGTTGGCATTCAGGGCTTCGGGTCGTTGTTGTTGGTATCACGGCTCCCCGAAAAATTTCACATAGCCGAAAACGTGTATTTAGTAATTTTAACTAATTATTTTCTCGCCAACAATGTCGTTGTTGTTGATATTTACGGTTTAATTGGGGGCTATTTTCTCGCCAACAATGTCGTTGGCGTTCATGATTTGGGGCACTGGAAGTCCCGTCAGATTCGGGACGTATCGCAGTGCCTGGGATTCACTTAAATTTCAGCAGCCATATAGCTGCATCAGTTAGCAGGAATTATGGTGTGTAAGTTTAGACTTTAAAATCTGAATGTTTCGGAAATAGACTAAGATTTTCAGCCGTAACAAAAAATGTATACATCAGAAAATGTAAATTCTATATTTTGCGAGGTATTAGCAAGTTTTGGCTCAACGGGTTTAGCAGTTTGAAGTGAATATGGATATAAAAATATACATATATGTAGAGTTACTCCTCTTGGATCGCGAGCGAATATCAACCCGATTAACCCCCGCCGTGTTTGCGGTGATTTTATTGATTGGGAAGGGATAATCGGTGATCTGAGCTTCTCCAAAACGCGACCACGAATATCCCCGTGGGATTTTACACTTATATACGAAATTTGAGCTCAATCTGTACACGCGTTTCCGATTCTATGAAGTACCCACATATATACACACACACACACATATATATATACGGAAGTCTCAAATTATATAGTAGACTAGCAGGTTAGCCCGCCACTGGCGGCGTTGGTCCGAAACATGACATTTCTTTTCGCTTTTCAATGAGTTAATCGTGCCTTTTTAAGAGAAATTATTGTACCCTCCCTAAAAGAGGTATGATTTAAGGTACATCGGGCGGAAAAACTGACCCGATGATGTCGTTGTTGTTGGCATTCAGGGCTTCGGGTCGTTGTTGTTGGCATCACGGCTCGGGGCTACCCGAAAAATCTCACATTGCCGTATAGGGAAAATAGGATTGCGTGTATTTAGTAATGTTAACTAATTATTTTCTCGCCAATAATGTCGTTGTTGTTGATATTTACGGCTTGGGGGCTATTTTCTCGCCAACAATGTCGTTGGCGTTCACGGTTTTGGGCAGTGGAAGTCCCGTCAGATTCGGCACGTATCGCAGTGCCTTGGATTCACTTAAAAAACTGACCCGATGATGTCGTTGTTGTCGGCATTCAGGGCTTCGGGTCGTTGTTGTTGGCATCACGGCTCACCGAAAAATCTCACATTGCCGAAAACGTGTATTTAGTAATTTTAACTAATTATTTTCTCGCCAACAATGTCGTTGTTGTTGATATTTACGGCTTGGGGCTATTTTCTCGCCAACAATGTCGTTGGCGTTCATGGTTTGGGGCACTGGAAGTCCGGTCAGATTCGGGATGTATCGCAGTGCCTGGGATTCACTTAAATTTCAGCAGCCATATAGCTGCGTCAGTTAGCAGGAATTGTGGTGTGTAAGTTTAGATTTTAAAATCTGAATGTTTCGGAAATAGACTAAGATTTTCAGCCGTAACAAAAAATTTATACATCAAAAAATGTAAATTCTATATTTTGCGAGGTATTAGCAAGTTTTGGCTCAACGGGTTTAGCAGTTTGAAGTGAATATGGATATAAAAATATACATATATGTAGAGTTACTCCTCTTGGATGGCGAGCGAATATCAACCCGATTAACCCCCGCCGTGTTTGCGGTGATTTTAATGATTGGGAAGGGAGAATCGGTGATATGAGCTTCTCCAAAAACGCGACCACGAATATCCCCGTGGGATTTTACACTTATATACGAAATTTAAGCTCAATCTGTACACGCGTTTTCGATTCTATGAAGTACCCACATATATACACACACACACATATATATATATATACGGAAGTCTCAAATTATATAGTAGACTAACAGGTTAGCCCGCCACTGGCGGCAATAGTCAGAAACATGACAATTTTTAAGTTTTAATTTAATTTTTTAATTAATTTTTTAAATTAAATATTTTATTTTATTTTTTGTTTTTCAATGAGTTAATTTTTTTGTTTTTCAATGAGTTAATTGTGCCTTTTTAATTTTTTAATTGAATTTTTTGTTTTTAAATTTTACCCGAGGTTGGTCAGAAACATGACATTTTTTTAAATTATTTAAATTGTTTTAATTAAATTTTTTGTTTCTGGCGGAAAAATTTACCCGATGAAATCCCCCCTTCCTAGGAACGACAGACAACGCATTCTTTGTTTTGCTTTTTTGTTTAACCTGCCCGTACCCGTCCTAGTGTCAATTGCATTGCATTGAAAACAAACGTCTCTTTAGGATAACATTGCATTGAAAACAAACGCTTCCCGTCGTGTCTCTCTGCTGACATTTTTTTAATTTACCCGATGAAATCCCCCCTTCCTAGGAACGACAGACAACGCATTCTTTGTTTTTCTTTTTCGAGCGATAACATTGCATTGCATTGAAAACAAACGTCTCTCTACGATAACATTGCATTGAAAACAAACGCTTCCCGTCGTGTCTCTCTGCATAATATTTCGAATATGTCGTGAAATCTCTCTGCATAATATTTCGAGCGATAACATTGCATTGAATTGTCAGACTCCCGTCATACAGATAAGTAGATAGCGAAAACGACGCTCTTTATATAGACACTGCCGAAAACGAACGCTCTTTATATATCAACGCTATTAACCCCGAAGTGCCGATTGCGGTGATTTTGATGATTGGGAAGGGAGAAACGGTGCTCTGAGCTTCTCCAAAACGCGACCACTGCGGTGTCGGTGGGATTTTACACTTACATAGGAAGTTTGAGCTCAATCTGTACACGCGTTTTCGATTCTATGAAGTACACACACACACACATATATACATATATATATACGGAGATCTCAAAATATATAGTATAGACTAGCAGGTTAGCCCGCCACTGGCGGCATTCTTCTCATGGCTTTGTTTCAGAAACATGACATTTTTTTAATTTAACCAAATTTCAAGTCTATAGCTCCACCCGTTTCCGAGATCTGGTCTGCGCATGCGCGAAGCTTGCGTCGCACGGACTCGGCGACCCGATAAAATTCGTGTCCGGGGCAAGATACATTCACATAGCAAATTTCAAGTCGATAGCTCTACCCGTTTCCGAGATCTCGTCTGCGCACGCGCTGCACGGGCGTCGCACGGGCTCGGCGACCCGATAAAATTTGTATCCGGGGCAAGATACATTCACGTAGCAAATTTCAAGTCGATAGCTCCACCCGTTTCCGAGATAACGCATTCTTTGTTTTTCAATGAGTTAATTCATGGTACCCGTCCTACCCGTCCTAAACTTCAGAGCGGACAGTCAATTAATCCCGTCGTGAAAGTCGAGATAATTGCATTTCGTCCGCATCCGTATTTCGGACGCATGGGGTCAGTCGTTTAGCCACGTCCATTGGAATCCGCATTCGTATTTCGGACGCATGGGGTCAGTCGTTTAGCCACGTCCATTGCAATAAAGAGCGTTGATTGTTAACACCTCCGTATAAGGTCAATATAAAGATCGTTGATGTCTTAACCACCGAAGTGCCGTTTTTTGTGACTGAGATTGGAGAACGGGTGCTCTGAGCTTCTCCAAAACGCGACCACGGCCGTGTCGGTGGTATTTTACAGCTCAATCTGTTCACGCGTTTTCGATTCCATGAAGTACACACATACACACATACATATATACATATATATACGGAAGTCTCAAATTAAATAGTAGATAGATAATGTCACGGTGGGGAATCATTTGGTTTCGAGGTTGGTGAGTACCATGCATTCAAACTGGCCTAGGCGAGTGCAAACGCAAAAAAACATATTATACAAGGAACTGACACAGACCATATAGTCCAGGAGATCGGGAGGTAGTGTTGCTCATATTGACGGACAAGCTGCGACCATGTTATTTTTAATGTTTTAGGTATGTTAATGAAGAAAAATCATGATAGCAAGAACAAATTTGTAGCCTTTTTGTTTTTTTTTTCGATTTTTTGGGCATTTTTCTACGTTTTTAGCCCAAATTTTTCAAATTTTTTTCAATTTGTAACAATTTCATTTTAGTATGATTTTGGTGATTAAGTTGAATAGTAATTGTGTTAATAATGTTAAATAACTAATCCTGCTAAAAAAATTGAAGAATTTCAATGTTTATTTTTTTCAATTTGTTACCATTTTTTTTACTTTTTTACGCAAAATCGTCCAAATTGCAACCATTTCATCTTAGTATGATTTTAATGGTTAAATTCACCATTAATTATTTCAATAGTGTTAAATAATTTACAACTTGGCTTCTACAATGCTTTTAAATGGATTTAAGAAGGTTTCTACTTGTTTTCTAAGCTGAGGTGGGTCTAATTCAAATCCAATTAAACATTGTACTGTTCAAAATTAGATAAATTCCTTAAGGCGTATGGTAAATATACGTAACTAGTTTGCAAAACTTATACATATGCCTTTCTATCATGTGCGTTATGCACGCGAATCGGATTTTACAAATTAAATTATGATGAAAAACCCTGAATTTTGGGTGTGGTCACATTTGTGGTCATAATATTCCCATTAGAGTGGATGGATATGGGGCATGCGACAATGTGCAGTATATATATATATCTGACAAGCATGACATGAGACATTAGTAACATTCTACTAAACTGTGCTTCCAGAGTTATCAGGAATCGAGTATCGGTGTTATTTCTTACCCAAAACAAAATGGTCAATTTTAAAACGGGGTATGTGGGTTAAAGGACCAATGGGAGATAATAGGATGTCCAATGACTCCTATATTTCTATCGTATCACAGTAAAGCTTGTTTGTAAAATAGGCGCAGTTTACACGATCAAAGTTCGATTTTCTTTACAATTATAAGTTACAAGCAACTATTTATATAGAGTTACGGTTCTTGAATTTGTGTAGGGAAATTCGAGTCAGCATAACAAAAAATCTGGCTGCTGATTGGTTGATTATCATTGAGGGAAATATCCCTAATCGGGAACAGAAAATCATAGCCTACGTAAATATGGCGATCGTGTATGTTTAGATGTCCAGGAAGAGTCTGGTGGTGTCCAGAAGTCACGGAATGGGTCTGGATATTTTTATGCTGCTGCTTTTTGTGCAGTAAATGAGGTAGTTGTGGAAATGCAAGATTATCGTTTGGAAAAAAATACCGAAAAGGGCACGTTTTTGTCACATATTGGTGCAGCGGATGGCGTTCTAAGGGAAAATTGACCTCTTGGAGTTCAAATAGGCTTAACCCATGGCCGGCGGGACTTTTAGTCTATGGAAAATAATTAGGTGTTTGTAACATATAGATACGGAGCTTCGGTACATTAGTTATTATTCATATGTTACTATATTTAAATAAGATTTATGCATACAGTCGGCGTCGAAACAAACACATGAATGTACCGATTATTCGTGACATTCAAGTTAAATGTTCAATAATAGAAAATGATACTGTGACTGCTTCATTCAACATGAAGTTAATCAAGGTGTATCTTTCTTAATAACAGTATACGGTACTGTCGAAATCAGAAGAAACATGTGGCCCTGGGTACTTATCCCCCAGCGCTGTGGCAAAATAAAAATTGACAATGCATTCTTAAACCCAAACCTGTGGCGGTTTTTCATCCAATTTAATGTACCGAAGCTTCGTGCCATGTATCGAAGCTTCGTGATGTGTCAGAACTCCAGGAATATACCACCATAGGACATCATATGGTACCGATAACAAACGTTGAATGGTCACCAGAAACTCGGATATTAATAATTTCAGATCATAATTAGCATCGCATTATATATTAACCCATCGAGTAATATGTCATAATGACACACTATATTACACCCACCCATATATAACTGCTTCCTCCCTGACACAGGGCTACACATAAGAAGTGTATCGATGTCTACTTAATGAGAGTATACAGTTCCGTCAAAATCTGGTGAAAAATGTGTTCTCGCATCGTTAACCCCAAATCTGTGGCGAATTTTCATCCAATTTACCGAAGCTTCGTGACACGTACCGTCAAATGGCATCAAACGTTGAATGGTCACCATAAACTTTGATATCAGTCATTTCAGATTGTAACTATCATGGAATTATATATTAACCCATGGTGTAATTATGTCAAAATGATACACTATATTACACCCACCCGATATAACTGCTTCCTCACCGACACAGTGCTACATACAAGAAGTTTATCCATGTCTACTTAATGAGAGTATATAGTTCTGTCGAAATCTGGTGAAAAATGTGACCTTGCATCATTCACCCCAAATCTGTGGCGGTTTTTCATCCTATGTACCAAACATTCGTGACATGTACCGAAGCTTGGTGACGTGTCAGAACTCCAAGAATATACCCCATCGGGACATCTAATGGTGTCGAACGTTGAATGGTCACCAGAAATCACGATATTAGTCATTTCAGATCATAATTTGCATAGCATTATATATTAACCCATCGAGAAATATGTCAAATATATATAACCGCGTCCTCCCTGACACAGGCTGAATATAAAAAGTTTATCCATATATACTTAATGAGAGTATATACAGTTCTGTCAAAATCGGAAGAACAATTTGGTCTATAAATACCGTAGTGTGACACATTTAAGATATACCAAAACAATAAACACCTTTCAATCCAAAGATAGTTACATTTTAATTGAAAAAAAAATGGTCCAAACATGAAAAGTTCATTTTTGCCGATATTTATGTCAAGTTTTTGAGAGAAAAGTCCAATATTTTTGGTGAGGTCAGTGGTGACAATAGTGACAATTAACCATGGTACATCAGACATGTTAGTATTCATGTATAGAAGGCAGAATAGCCAATTTTCTACATCACCCACAACTTGTAATCGATTGCAGGACACGCTGGGGCAATATTTACCATTTTCCATATTTTGGCGGCCATTTTGAACCAAAGTAAGAATTTTTGTTCCAGTTAGTTGGAATATTCATAGGTAATCATATGCATCACTTACATTACAAAGTTCTGTTCATTTCTTGTTAAAATATGACTAGAATCCCAATTGTGATTTTTTGTGAAATTTTATACCGCGTTCTGTAAATTCGAATTTTTGAGGGAACGGAAGGGGCTAAGACCTCAAAATGTGCATATTTAATTGCCCCAATGATCAATTAATATACTAAATACAAAATAAAGTCACATTACTCAACCAGTTCCAAACAGCATGAATCGATCTAGAAGATATTTGTAAAAAAAAAGTTATATTTTCAACTTCCGGTGGATGGTGAGTTTCAATTTTGCCCCCAATAAGTGACATTATGTCTTAGCTTCAGGAAAATATATACATTTGTATATATTTTACAAGATTTTCACCGCTATAATTTGCATAAAACTGTCTTAGGGTCTTGTCTGAAAAACGGCGGCCATGGTGGACGCCATTTTGTCTGGAATCTATATGGCCACTTTTTTTTCTTGTTAACATTGCTTAAAAGGACATAATAAGGAACAAAATGAGTGGGGAGAAGTTAAGTCCCAGGGGTGCAAGGTAACCCATATTAGCTCCCGGACTACTATGACGTCGCCGGAAAATTCTTCTATTTTCGGTCGTCGGGTAGCTCAGTAAAATCACGTTTTTCGCCAATTAAGCTACAAATTCACCACTGCTATCATGGATTTTCGTAATCTACTTATATTTTACTACAAAATTAGACCGGATAGCACTTGTCCGTCCAAATGAGCAACATTTGTTATTTCTTGGGGTCGATCGCCTGGACTAATAGCATTTTGACTGTTACGAGCATGTACTTGGTTATTTTTAAAACAAGTTGATAGTAGACACAAATGGGCTATCAGCTTGTTAGAAAAATATTACAGAATATGCTCGTATCTGCCAAATTACAAGTAATATGTCATATCCTAGTTTATTACCCTTTTCCTCGTTTCTGGTGGCGTTTGCGATCGCGTCGGCCATTTTGAAAGCGTGATACTCATCAACTCGAAATCACGTGATTCCCACCTTGAACATGTGTGCTAAAAACAGCAAATGTCAAAGCTGGTTACCCAAAACACATTTTTGCAAAGCAGGGGACACAGCACATCAAAATATGGCGACAGTGATCCCTTCATCGTTATGAGCATAGTGGTACCACGAATAATTATCATCCTATGATTATTGTATCATCACAAAGTATGTGGTTGCTCCACTACGTGTCACGAACGGCCATATTATAATAGTGTATGCACTGAAGGCACATCCACCCAGAGCTTATGTCATGAAACATTGTGAGTGAAACTCTTCCATGAGAACAGAAACATATTCGACAGCACTAGCCCGAAACAAGACAATTCCTATTCCAAGGGTGTTCACTGTGAACATTGCAACATTGTTGTTTTTATAGGATCATTGGACATAATAACAAAAATAGAAAAAATCATTGAATAAAAAGATAAAAGACCAAGCCAGAGTGAATGCGCCCGTTACTATGTACAGGCTCTTTATTTATTTGATACACTCGCGCCATTCACACAGGTATACTGTCATGTCGATATGCATATACAAACATGTATAAATGTTGACTTGAGACGATGCGGTATATATAATACCAGGATCTGAGGTGGACAGATATGTACTCTCACCAAATATTTGTTATCTAAAAGTGTTTTGCCAGATGATATCCCTAATCATTATTTTTCAGGTTTCTTTCGAAGGTGAAACTGGCCATATTGCCTTTGGCCTTGACAACTATTTGGTTAGCATTGAATATGAACTCTGTTCTTCGAACAATAACGACGCAGATGCAGTGTCTTACATCGGTCAATGGAACTCACAAAACGGGTTAACATTTACTGATCAACATACGTTTAAGCATACCTTCAAGAACTTCAAAGGTGCAACGCTCAAGGTTGCAACTAATGTGGTAACTATTATGTATGTCCACTGCGTCACGAATGTTCTGTCATGTACTTTAAGGTGCATTGTTGGCGTCGGCAATTTAATAGGTAGGAAGCATACGCAAACAGTCAAATATGCATTATATGCAAATTTATTTAAGAAATGAATGTAGTGTGTGTGTTATTGGGGTGGGGTACGGCGCCGTGGTCGTTGTGGTACATCGTGTCAAACGCGAAGCGGTTTACACGTAATGTGCCCCCAATGGCCACAGCGCCGTATCCCCAAAAACACACACATCTACTACATTCATTTCTTATATTTATATAGCTTTTTACTGATTTATTCCCAATAAAAAAGCTGAGTTTATTCTTATTTATTTTCACAAAATGGCTGATAATTTTAGACTAGTCCAAGCTGCACATTAAGTCAGTCGGATATAAGATATCCAAACTCTTAACTACAAGAACGTGATCGATATGGATAACTGGCTTCAGATGCAATTCTGCTTTGAAAAGCACGCCCAATTATTCTACTGATCGCTTTTATTGATTAGGTCATATTAGGTCAACAATGGTTAACTTCCTGTTCGTGCTACATTCGGGAGATCTCTGCATTAATGGGATGTAATCCTGGTAACCCAATTGACAGTTGAACAATCACCTAACAGGATTTAGTGCAACACAGACAGTCTATGTAAATATATTCGATTACCAATAGAAAACTGAAAATGCAAATGGCTTTGCCTTCTCGAATCATACGTGCTCATCTTAATACAATTGTGTTCTATTGTTCCATGTAAATAGTTTGGATTTTGATGTATTTTCTATATACATTTCTCACCCCGTGTACGTGGTATCGCCAAACCCGAGGGTATCGCCAAACCCGAGAAAATGGGAAAGTCATTTTCTCGTATATGCTATGGGGATATGTTGGTTTCTCATCGTAAAACAGACAACGAACAACACGATCAACGTATGTGTATGTCCACATGAAGCAGGAGGATTTATCCACCCGCTGTCAATCAGTTTTCCCAGATCAAACCATTTAATATTTTTGTGCGATTTTTTTCAATAGTGTTTTTGCTTTTGCTCACTCAAATTTTCGAGAACATCCACCCACTGGTATAGTTCCAGGACTTACACGCTGCCAAAACAAATGCCGGTATATAGTTGAATCTGTCAATGAAGCATAGGATTGAACAGAATTTAAAAAATCAGTGTCGTTCTCAACATCCGCCCGATATGGAGTGACCACTGTCGGCACAGAAAGATGTTAACGCCGCAGACGAAGATGTCACCAAACGCCGATCATCTGTTCAGTGAATATGCGTAGTACTCAGGGGGGGGGGGGCCGAATTTTTTTTACGAGACATCAGGTGGGGGGGGGGGGTGGGTGGGTACCCAAGGCCGGAAACAGTTTTTGACCACCTTTTTTGCATTTTTTTTTCATTGACATATTTTCAACTGTTTTAAACATATTTGTTTATTTGTTGTGGCTTGTTGCAATATGAGAAGCACTAATACATTCAATATTGTTATAATTACCCCCATAAGTTGATATAAAATGGAAAAATAGTGAATATTGTGGGGGTGGGTCCCAAAATTTTCATTGATTTTTTTTGCGCGCAATTTGTTTGTATTGTGTCTGTTTCAGCTTGCTTGGCAGTTTTTATATTGAAAATTGTCTAGTTCACGGTGTATATCAATGAAAAAATACTTCAGATAGCTCTAGGGTAGGGTGAACTTA
This sequence comes from Siphonodentalium dalli, assembly GCA_032622095.1. Lineage (NCBI taxonomy): Eukaryota > Metazoa > Mollusca > Scaphopoda > Gadilida > Siphonodentaliidae > Siphonodentalium > Siphonodentalium dalli. The sequence continues at coordinate 88,056,629 of CP136066.1, read as the reverse complement.
ATGCAGTCTGACAATATCAGCTAACAACTCATGACAGAATATTACAATAATTCTTATACCTTACTCATACAGTTAGTTGATGCATGAGTGTAATGTATGAACTAAATATTTGTATCAGTGTTTGTATACTAAATTGATTTTTAAATATACTTTTGTCAAATAATTATTTGAATTGTCAAATTATTTGTTTCAACCATCAATAAGTAAATAAGTAGACATGAAATAAAGTTTTAATAACATTTATTGAAAGAAACAAAAATATAACCTTCCTTGGATAGTCTTCTGAAAAGTATAAAAATATTATTTAAATAGATGTGAAGAGGGGCCAGGACACATTACAGTTTTGTTCACTTGTAATTATTACATCCCATAATTACCTGCATATACTAGTATGTAACTGACACTTAATGTCTAATTCAGGCTAATTTGAAAATTATCAAAGAAGAAAATTAATTTACTTAATTATTGTATATTTATAAGATGATGTGCATGCAATGAGGTCTAGTTTGAAGGCACACATAAAGGTCATGTACAGAATGTGTGTGAATTTCTTATTGCACATGAACTCCATCCAGTACATGACCGAAGTTCAGCTCTGATTGTCCAAATGAATCTCAGTAATATACATCCGTCTATATGGATTTGGCTCTAAATTGACCATCAACATTCAAACTCAAAGGGTTAAGCATTATTTTAGGCCTAGTTCTAAGTAGTAATGCGAGGTCGGGTCGGTGGTCATGCAGGCATACATAAAAGTTAATTCGTACACTGGTTCATATGCACATTTTCCTTTTTGGTATTACTCTAGGCTCTAGACCTACTAGTTGATGCTGGTTGATGTCTGTTAAAAAGATAAATTTAAGTCTGTGTAATTTTTTATTCTACTGTAGGCCCTAACACTGGCCCTAGTTATTTTTTGTTGTCATTCCAGGGGATTCAACATATTTTTCATCTACTCACCAGCTGTACTCACACAGATGAATAGGCTGGGTTATAAATTTACCAATATAATCACATAATATTCTACCTTTGTTGATTGCTTAGAGTTCAATTTTGCACATGTTTGTTAACAGGAAGTAATATTTAATTTGGTCTTTCAAAGAAGGGACCAATATAGAGCGGTTGGTCGTTTTTACAGAGGGGACTAACATAAAGCTTGATGTTTTGGGGTGGGTGTCTAAAATTATATGAAAAAAAAATGCAAGAAAGGGTGGGTGGGTGTAAAAAAAATGGAAATGTAAAAAAAAAGACCCCCACGTCTCGCAACTTTTTTACGGCCCCCCCTGTAATACTTAAGGAATTCTGAAGAGTTTTCGAATGTTTTTATGTGTATCTCAGACTGATCAATTGGACTGCAAATGTCATCTGAAATATGAATCCATAACAGATTCGAAATATTGTGTACATATCTATTATGAATGTATCTCAATTGAAATTAATTGAACATCCATCTCAGCATTCAGATTTGCGATCTCAAAAAGGTGAATGAATGATAACGCGATTCCTTGACCACACGCACGTGAATGCTGTCGTTCTCATGCATGCAGCTAGCCGGATATTCCTTTAGTATTAACATGCTTGGAGTTTGTATATAGACCACACATGCAGGACGAAACGCTACAACGTATCAACGATTTGTTATAATCATGTTTATTTTACAGACTTTATGACTCGTTCCCAATCACATAGTCAACGACGGCACCAGCTTCAACAACAAAAACAACAACAGCGGCAACAACAACAAAACATACCCCCAAAGTTACAAATCATACTAAACAATTGCATTTGAATCACCCAACAATGTTATACAATTCACCTACCCACGCTGGCGTAGCCAGCCCTTATCACCGTTTGATCAGCCTGACCATTAGCATAATGTTGTTGAATATATGCACATTGAATGATACTGGAATTTTCGGTAGCAGCTCCTACCTCTCGAGCCTTCTGGTACAGGAAAATGTTGATGTAATTGGAGTGAGTGAGCATTGGCTCCGAGAGAACAATTCTCACTTTCTCGACACATTACACAAAACATATCGCCACCATGTTGTGTGCGATTATTCACAAACAATCCCAATGCAAATAAGAAAGGCGGGTAGGCCAAAGGGGGTGCCAGTATGTGGCATGCGAGACTGGACAGTGCATTTCAATCATCCAATACGACGATCGAATTTGCGGTATCCAAGTACATATATCAGAATCGCAGTATGTCTACATCTTTCAGGTTTGGTTTAAACATATTTTTAATAGTATATTCATATACAAATACTAGGGGATTGGAGGACAAGTTCTTAAAACTTAGATGGACCTCCGCTCCCCACAATACGGAATAAGTATGACAATAAATATAAATGGTATATTAAACAGAATAGGTTTGGCATGACGGGTGCATGTATACAATAAAAATTGAATTTGAAAACTATACTATTAAGTATTACTGGAGAGTGATAGTGTGGTTGTGGTGGTGGTGGGGGTGGGTGGTAAGTCTGGAGTGCGAGTTAAATATATAAGTCATGTGGTTCCTTAATGGATGTTAATGGGGGTACATTTGTTAGGGATGGCTAACTGTATAGGCGACAGGGGAGTTTGTACATGAAAGTGTTCAGTATCTTCCTTCGGGAATCCACAGGCACAGGATCTGTCATCGGCAATGAAGTTGCTCACTTTGTCGTGATTTAAATCGCTACATCCATTTCTCAACCGGCAGTGCAAAATGTTTGTTAAAGGATCACCTATGAAAATGTAAGCGGGGATCTTTTTTTTGGGGAGAACAGATGATTTAAAAGAATCGTATGATTTATTTTGGATATCCTTTGCCAAAGAATTCCAAACTTTTATAGTACTAGGAATGAATGATGTTTGAATGTCTCGAGTAGGCAAAAGTAGTTTACGATAGTGTACCTACCGTCCAGTAATTACCCAGTTATACATTGTATAGAGAATATATGAATCATATACATGATATATTCGATATGTACTCAGCTATAGGGCATGTTGTCGTAATGGGTGATTTCAACGGCAGTGTGCAGAGATCAGATGTCAGGAATAGATGTCTGTCTAAACTCATATCACAAAAGTCGTTGGTGTTGTCAATAACACGGAAGCTTGCATTGGGCCTTATGCAACATATGTCCCTGTCGATGGTGCCCCCGGTACCATGGTAGACCACATCCTCATTCCCTAGGAAGAAACATATTTAGTGCAGACAATCTAAATAATTGACGATGATGCCCTGGACGTCTCAAATCACAGGCCCATTAGAATGGTCGAATGGCAACGAGTCATAAAGTCTGTAAAATAAACATGATTATAACAAATCGTTGATACGTTTTAGCGTTTCGTCCTGCATGTGTGGTCTATATACAAACGCCAAGCATGTTAATACTAAACGAATATCCGGCTAGCTGCATGCATGCGAACGACAACATTCGCGTGCGTGTGATCAAGGCATGTATCGCGTTATCATTCATTCACATTTTTGAGATCGCAAATCTGATTGATGAGATGGATGTTCAATTAAATTCAATTGAAATACATTCATAATAGATATGTACACAATATTTCGAATATGTTATGGATTCATATAAACACTCAAAAACTCATCAGAACTCCTTAAGTACTATACGCATATTTACTGCACAGATGATCGGCGTTTGGTGACATCTTCGTCTGCGGCGTTAACGTCTTTCTATGCCGACAGTGGTGACTCCATATCGGGCGGATATTGAGAACGATACTGATTTTTTAAATTCTGTTCAATCCTATGACAGATTCAACTATATACCGGCATTTGTTTTGGCAGCGTGGAAGTTCAGGAACTATACCAGTGGGTAGATGTTCTCGAAAATTTGAGTGAGCAAAACCAAAGCAAAAACACTATTGAAAAAATTCGCAACAAAATATTAAATGGTTTGATCTGGGAAAACTGATTGACAGCGGGTGGATAAATACTCCTGCTTCATGTGGACATACATATACGTTCGTTGTCTGTTTTACGATGAGAAACCAACTCGGGTTTGGCGATACCCTCGGGTTTGGCGATACCACGTATACGGGGTGTTTCTGGCGTGGCTGCCGATGTAAGCTATTCAGGCACACGAACCTGATGAAAAGGTATACAAGAAGGGTGCGAATAAACATAGTATATATCTTTTCCCAGAAAGTTGTATTAGATTTCTCCGCGATTTTACGATCGAAATAAACAATTTATTATGCCTTTATAGACAGATGATGTACATAATCTTCAGTTTGATCTGTATTTTTTCACAAAATATCTATTTGTAGTCTTGAAATCGGAATTTATAAAAATGATGCTGCTAGACCAGATATACCAGCTTTAAGTCATACACCATTATAAATTCCAGTGGCCACCTTTCGTCATATCAAAAAGAATCAACAATGTGACATCTTACTCTGGCCTATGTATGGATATGCTGAATGTGCTCTCAGAGCGTCTCAAATTCAAGTAAGACAATATAATCCAGCGGTATGTTATGTTATGAGACACGCGTTTGCACAAAATTGTTTTGGGTGGGTCAGGTAAATTGACAGAATTCTCGATAAATCCACAACCATACGCACTGAACCCTCACATGGATATAGAACACATATTGAGGAATGCATACCATGTATTGGAAATTTGGAAAGATTAGCATCACGAGTGTAATTAAGAGAGATTTGTTACATTTTATAATAAGTTCACTTTAGATACTAGTACAACGAGCTATTTTTGACTTTTATTTTCATCGATAAACTCTGGTGACAGATGTAGCATCATATATCGTGTCAGTGAGAGGAGAGGAGATTTCTGCAAAAGAATTAATACCATTCTTATAAACAAAAAGTCAAAATAATGGGTACCCTATAAATTATTAAAAATGACAACAATAAGCCAGACATTTGCAACTGGGACTATTTTGAAATGTATGGAATAACAGGATTGACAAATAATAAATATATTGCACTTGTAAAAGAAACCCAAAAGGAGAGAGAGAGAGAGCGAGAGAGAGAGAGAGAGAGCGAGAGAGAGCGAGAGAGAGAACACAGGCATATAAACAAATACACGTATACATGTATCTCAACATGTCTATTACTAAATTTTCCATAAAAATTAGATTAAAATTACAGCTACACCATTGTGGAACCTCCGGATGGTGAATGGGGAACTCCACATGACGACGGTACATGGACTGGTATGATTGGAATGGTTAAACGTGGGGTGAGTGGAAACATACTAATTTTTCTAACCCTCGAAAGGGGCCTCGGTGATTCAGTCGGTTAGGGATACAACTCCAAGTCGTCTCGCATGAGGGCTCAAATCCAAATATTTCCATCATGGACTTTGTAAATCGAAATCTTTATCTGGTGGAGTTGCCAGTTACTCGCCGATGGTCGCTGGTTTGCCGCACTTGGTCGACGAGTTTATCAGACATTGAAATCGCTTTTAGTTTAGCCGTAAATGTGCGGTTTCCTGCACCGCTAAAACTGACAATGACATGATATGGCCTTAGTTGCTGAAAGCGACATTAAACCCCAATAACTCAATCAATCTAACTCTCGAATACATAGGTGTATAGCTGTATTCTCAATGTCGGTCGATCAAGTTCCTACACTCTCAAGTAAAGCAATTAGTTTAGGTACCCAATAGAACCAAAAGCCGGTACTACATTGTATAAGCCTTTTATGCCTGTTTAGCGTTATATAACCAGATGAGTTGGTACTCCATAGAGGGCCAATCGTTGGCTCCATGCTGATTGGGTGAGACTGTGGGTGTGTCAATATCGAGTGCCGTGTGCAAATTATCAAATTAAAGTGAAAAATGGCCGCCCGTCGACTCGCGGTCATAGATCTGTCGGATTATTTCATTTAGCACTATGCAAGGGAGCCTTTGTGGTTTTGTACTTAATTCGATGTTTAAACGCGGCAGCATCATTTTGAATCTAACATGTCACATTGATAAATTTGCCGGTATCAGGGCTGTTTTGTTCTCTGTAGTATCAAATCGCTGGAGCTACGCATAGTACCTAAATACTTCAGAATACCTGTCTTGATATTTTGGTACTTCAGATAATATATAGGGCGTATCATGAAAGCATCTATTTCTTGGCACTTCATATCGCAAGCGTCATGGCTTCGGTGACATAAATGCGGGGTGGGTATTATATGCACAGTGCCCGGGTAGAACTTAAATCATTAGCAGGTAATCCAGAGTACAAACAATTTGGTACTCCAGAGTACCAAAAAGTTGGTACTCCCCCTGGGACAAAGCTTAGTACCTACGTAGGTACTCTGAAGTACCTATTGTTTTAAGAGTGTAGTTTAATCTCTTGATGACAAATTTTCAAATAAAAGGGATGTTTAGAGTGAATATGCTCATCTGTTTAAAATTACTACATGCATAGTGAGATATACATGTATGAAAATTTTCTAAGTTCTTAAACAAATTAAATTTGCCCCAAATTAACTCACAAACATCTGATCATAGTAGAAGATAGAACAATAGCAGACACGTAATTATTGTGTATTGCCAACGATGATCGTTTCGGGATGCAATAGATAACGATCTACGAAGAATTTAATGAACATTTACCTGGTAATATGCCATCAGTCTGAACGTATATGCTCATGCATGTGCGTGTATGTGTTTCAGGAAGTAGACTTTATTGCTGCGCCAGTCACTGTCACTAAAATCAGGGAGACAGTTATAGATTTTATCCTACCTCTTGCTGACGATGGCATTGGAATACTGATGAAAGCACCGGACACAGATTCCAAGGCATTCTTCAGGATGTATAGCCCATTGTCACTTCCGGTGTGGACTACTCTAGCCGCGGCGATTCTTGTTATTGGCTGTTCTATGTCAGCGGTGGCCATTTTGCGCCAGCGATTTGGAAACAGCCCGGATGGAACATATTCGAGATCTGGGCAAGATAAGCCGAATTTATTGGACAATATCTGGCTGATGTTCTCCTCAGCTAATGAACAAGGTGAGCATGCACTTTTAGTCTATTGCGCCGGTGTGACAGGAGACGAATATCATTATATTTTTAATTGCGAAAACTCCGAATCACTGAGAAGACGTTACTTATCTTCAACACTGACAAGATCGGCAAGCTTACATAACTTGTGATCTGACCTCTTCAACGAGACGTGAAGCGAAGTCCTGGGGCCTATACTATAGAATTACAATTGCCGTGTTTCTCCACGTGGACAGCGTTAGTCGGTAATTTCCCAGTCTTGTAAAGCTAGACTTGTGTTCTATAGTACTCGAGCAATTGTGTTCTTGTAAATTCCTTGCATTGGATATTGGAATTTAACAATAGGCGATTACCCTTTTTCATACCATACATCGTTGTGAAATGACTTATATAATGTTCTGGGAGAGCCATTCTGTAACTGGGATTCATTTCAGCAGCAAGCTGTTCGGTTTTTGTGGTGTTTGGAGTGTCCCAACGCTGCATCTTTTTGTTATTCTATAGTACTCGAATTGTCTAACTTGGGGGAAAACAAGAACTCGCTTGACGGGCTGATAAATTACCAACTTAGGGAGTTCCATAGTACAGACATAACACAAATCGGGTTGAACACGGTGTTAACATTACAAGTATACGAGGCTGAATTAGTGGTTGTCACCGCAATGAAACGCGTGCGAATGTCGATATGTCGGATTATCGCTCTGTGTATTGCGCACTCATGCATTAACCCTTTCTCGACGTGCGAAGTTTCACCGGGTCAATAAAATCGTAGTCATATTTAGATGATGGGTTCAAATTACGCATGGCCGTAGATAGATATATTTTGAGATGGGGTTCATGCTTTGATAAATAAGGGTTTGCACATAAATTATGTTGTGACGGGGGCGATTCTCATCAAAATACTCAACAATTGGGAATGTCACGCAGGGAAGTTCAATGGGTGTTGGCACATCACAATAATCTTCGTCCCAAAGTTAGTGATGATTGATTTATGGGGTAAATGGCAATTAGTTCAGAAGTTTCGATCGGTTGGAATTGTTGGTTTGGGGATTTCTAACAGTTGGAAATCTTGAGTAACCATTGCAGAATTTCATCCGAATGGGGTGCAAATATAGTTTTCTGGTTCAGGGAGGAGGTGTACTCGGGCAGCGGAGACCTTATACGTGAATGTTACCGCGATTCCATGGTAGAAATTGGCACTGAATTTAAAAATTAAGACTGGAGAATAGGTTATAATCATTACAATGACTAACTTTTCCAGCTAATGTAACTGCAAATTATAATTTATACTGCTAGTATGATGTTTTCCTACATTCAGTGTAATTTTGGTTGTTAAATCTAAGTTTCTACTTAAACAAAAAGTTACACCGACCCTTTGGAAAATATACTTGAAATATATATTTTCACCCTTTTAACTTGGATATATTTTTATCAGTCTATTATCTCCGGCAATTCAGTTTGTTTTCAATTACATTGTACATGTATCGAAATCGTACGTATACGACAACCAGTTAAAATTTCCCTGCTCAATCTGACACTATAATCACCATGTGTAGGTTTTTCTATCGATGGGGTTTATTTGTGATCACTCTATCCGTCTCTATCCCTGTGTGTTCGTACATACATCGTTAAATATATTTGACCATGAACCATGTAAATACAAGGAAAGTCATGAAAACTATATATTGTCTTCTATGATGTTGGTCAATAAAACATCTATCTCTTATAAAGAGCGTTTTCGCTTACGATATTTTGTACTCGTGTTCAGCGTAAAATGTTGTAATCGTTTGTGTATTTTCGCGATGCTTGCATGTGCCATTGGGATTATGGTGCACGCAAGTAGTTTTCGTGTTCCACATTGCCTATCATAACATTGACTTTATACATCCACTAAACCACTCGCCAAATGACTCAAATATATATAGGCATTACTATATCCATTTATGTATAATATTAGAGTAAGTTCCCTTTACCCATTAACAAGCGTTCGCCTCCACGCGTAGAAAACGAAGATCCATAGTACTGGATTTTGTCTGTTCTTGTAAATGACGGGGAGTCGCACACACTTGTAGATTATCGTATCCATAGTATTCGACAGTTTGTCCACGTGGAGAAACACGGCAATTGTAATTCTATAGTATAGGCCCCAGATCAGTTGACTGCAGTGATAACAGGTTTATTATATGACATGTTTCTTATTTTAAAAAAACACCATTCTGTCATGAATTATGAAATTAATCCCAATGTAGGCCACTAGTAACAAGAATAAACAATGAATTAACTATTTTGTATAATAAATAGTCCGGCTTTTTACGGACGTGCACAATATGCGAGACAGAGAATGGTGGTATGAAATTGGATCGAACTGTAGATGATCAGATGGTCGGGAAATGATTACTTTACTATAGTGGTATTGGGGGGGGGGGGGACGATAGTCATATAATAAATAGAATGATCAGTTCACCGCCACCCTAATAATATGTTAATTACAACCATTTTCATTCGTTGTAGATATACACACCATCTATTCCGAGATATCGAAAACAATTCATTTGAGAAATTCATGCAAATACCACATTGGCACCAATGCCAATCATTCATTCATTGATTCAAGATTGTTATTTTGAATGATCTCCTGTTATACATGTATGCGTATTATTTGAGTGAAATAAAATATAAATATAACGGGTTTCCTTGAACAAGGTGGTCACTTAAAACTTAAGACAGTGTAATTAATGTGTAATTAACTGCAACCTGTTAATATAAGTGAACTGCATTGGAAGGAATTTGGAACTTACCGAAAGTAAACACACCGCTCACACTAACAACACTATTTATATCATTACGAGTAGCTGCGTTAGGAAATGTTCCATACATGTCGTATATTGAACTTATTTGAAAATTTCCAACTTTATTGATATTTGACTGAAATTCTATATGGCACTTTATCTGTTAGCACATTAAAAGGAAATTTAAGCTGATATATATCTTTGGAGCATAGACTCAAATTTGAGCTATAAACTCTATAGAAATTGACCATATATATGGACGATTTACATTGCTAAATGTTGTATCTTCAAACTGTAAAAAAATAATTATTCTTGTGTTCATAAAAATATTGAGATCAGATAGATGAAAAATATCAGAACTATAAATATCACTGCGTTCATTGTATACGAAAAAGAGATAAAATAATTGGAAAATTAATCAAAATTTTCAAAACAATTGAACCGTTTCGAGTTAAACGGCCGAGATGCTTCTTGGTGAGAAAAGGGTTGTGGAGACATTTTAAGACTGAGGTCAAGTGATAAACTTTGTATACTTTTTTCAAATTAGAACAATTTTATCCCTTCTTCCAGTGCGGACATATTTTCCAGATATCATACATATTTTCCACCATTTTACGAGGAAGATAATACTCCCGGTTAAAATTTTCTAAAGTGAGGCTTCTGGTGTCAGGACATAGAAAGGGAAGGGGCAACATAATATATGACATATTTGTGTTTGTCACCGATTTCCACCAAACGCATACATAATCATCGGCATGATATGTGGAATCTATAATGGTGTGGTTTAAAGATGCCAAAAGTGGCGCCGTTCGATTACGGGTTGAAGAGGGGAAGGACACCAAAATTTAAAAAAAACTAATTTTAGCGCCGATTTCCACTAAACATACTTCTCCATTATACGAGGAATTTAATATGGGTTTAAAGACGCCAAATTGGTGCCGTTTGGGTCAGAGTTGGGGGGGGGGTACTAAATTTGATTAGAATGTGCTTAGTCGCCGATATGTCACCTAAGTTATATGTACATACTCATCCCCGTGATATGAGGAGGCTAAATGTGCGGTTTAAAAATCCCTAAAGTGGGGCCGCTCGTGTCAAGGACTGGAGGGGAGGGGCACCGAAACTGATCGATACTTATTATTTTCACAACGTTGGTGCCGTTTGTGTCAGGGATGCGGAGCGGAGGGGCACTAACATTAATAAGAATGTTTTAATCGCCGATATTTATCTATACTTGCGAATGTATGTCTGTTTTCTATAGAAATTGACGGGGGACCATCTAGATGGCTCCAAAGGGGTCTCACGGTAATGTTGTTAGTATCAGTGGTAGAAAAAAAGGAGAAGATCAACAAAATCGATGACATTTGTTTGTCGCCGATTTTCACCAAACTTATACATACTCATCTCCATGACATATGCTGTGTCTAATGGTACAATATATATAATCATCTATACATATGGAATATAGTGGCGTGGGCTTAAATTTGGCGTCTTCTGGACCAGGAATTGTGGCAGGAGGGGACCGTGGAGAATGGCGAGTTAAAACATTTTATAGCCATGTAATACCAAAATTAGATGTAGGCTTCCCCGTGAGTCCAATAGTGTGGTTCAAAGTTGGCAGAGCTGTGACATGGTTACGAAATTTCCTCTCAATTTATATTAGGCTTTACTGTCATTATACATGCATGTAATCTACCGATGCGCTTTGAAGATGTCAAAGTGGCGCCTTAATCCATAGGGTCGCGGCACCAAAATTGATAAAAACAAACAATACCTGGCCTCCCTGCTATAGTGTATAATAAAGCACACATTGACTGCCTTGGTGGAACTGCGATGGTTATTTCCCCCGATGGTGTTTCATGAACAGCAAGCAGGGATATTGACCTTGGTTAACAGTCCTGCTTGGTGTTCAAAAGACACCACATCGGGACAATAGTTCTCGCTATATATTCAACACAACGTTTGTTTTACACAGGTTACGAAAGGTTTGTTTTACACAGGTTACGAAAAGATTTGTTTTACACAGGTTACGACCCACGACCAAAAGCCCTACCCGGAAGACTGATCGTCGGTTTTTGGTCGGTGTTCACTGTGATTATCATTGCCACATACACAGCTAACTTGGCAGCGTGTCTGACAGTGTCATTGGCGGAACGTCCTATAAACAGTTTACTAGAGCTTGCTGCCCAGGACGATATACAGCCGTTAGTTATCGGTGGAACAAATCTTGTGACTCTCTTTGCGGTCAGTATTATTTTATCCATTGTATAGGTTACGACCCACTCTATTGTGTGTATTGTTTCACATTTTATCGAGTGTATAACTCTTATTTTGATTAGGTTTATGCAGTTGTTATGCAGAATGTTTGAAGACAAATTATTTACATTTAATGCGCGAAACTGTTTTCTTCAAATAGTTCGGTTATAGCTCAGAACTAGCTTAATCTAAACACGGGTTATTTCTTATAATTTAATCTCATGCAGCAATGGTCAAAACATTTAGATTTTTTACTAATTTAATGCCATAGAATTGATACACGCCTCGCTATAAACAATTATATATTGAAAACAAATACCTGTAAATCACGCATCCAGCAGGGGGGGGGGTCTGGAAAAAAATTGCTCATATAGGGCCCAAAAAGTTTTTTTCCGACCCCGAGGGCCCCACCACCCCAATTGTGCAAAAAAATATTTTTTTCCTACAAAATTTTGGGGACCCACCAACCTTTCTCATGTTTTTATCAAAATTTTAGAGGTTTTTTTTAGCCGTTCTCCAATAACTGTTAACTGCCTTACTAATTGGTAAACACAGATCAGAAAAACGAAAAATAAACTGTATTTCCATGTGTTTCCTGGTGTTTCAGTATCTAACAACAATAATAAAGCATTGTGTAGGTACACTATATGTCACAAATCGCCCCAGACCCCATTATAGCCTTAATATATCTAGTGTGTTGTGTCTGACAGAGAACACTGGCCAGTGTAAATAGTTGTAAACAGGTCAGGGGTTCCACAATTATTTGTGCATGACCAAAGAACTCTTTAGTCTTATCCAACGGGGTGGGGTGGGGGAGGGGAATTGTTTTTGGTTAGGTATACACATAGATATATGGTTATTATACTGCCCGATATTAGTCGGTGTGTATATAATTGACATCTCGAGCCGTCCGTCCGTACAAACATTTTGCATTATATCTCAAGAGACCAGAAATGGGGGACTATCACGGGTTGTGACCATCAATGCCTGCCAGAGTTATGGGCCCTGTTCGACTTTATGAAATTCAGTCCGTACAAAGTTTTTGCAATATATGTTAAGTGTCGGTTGTCGAATTTTGATGTGGTTTGGTATGGTGATAGACCAGAATGAAGAATTGAATGTCATTTCTCAATGCATCTGAATGCATCACATTATTTCAGTTCATCTATTTGTAAGTGATAACAGTATACAATTAGTATTTTCGTTTAGTCTTGTTGAGTAGTAAAGCTCCAAGATAAAGTTTGGAAATTCAATGAGAATAGCATCAGCTTCAGTTGGGATTGTCTGAGCAGTAAACAGTAATGGTCATTCATCATGACCAATTCAGTTTTATTTGGATAATTGTTGCAAATTAACATTACCTGCAATCATTCAATATGAGAAATAACCTGAAGGAATGAATTTGATTGCATGCCAGAACAGTATTTCAGACATTAGCAATTTATGAGATACCCTTTTCAATTTCATGTTATGTAACAATCAGGTTAATGATATCTAGTCATCATTGAGTATTCACCATGTAGTATCCAATTTGTGATACAGTGTTTTTGTTTTAATATTACTTTTATTCAGGTAATACAACTGGGTAATATATTAATTTTGTTACTAAATATTTCTTCTGTTGATCATAAGTTTCCTGAACGCTATTACGATGGTCCACTGTGAAGTTGTCCGGGATCCTGTGAAATCCAGAATGTTGCTAAATCTCAGGCTAAAGAGTCACTTTAGCTGCCTATATAGCCCTATACCAACAAGCATGGTACTAACATGCTTACAAACAACATTACATGGTCAGTACTTTACAAGCACAATTTTTTCGGCCTCTGAACCACCCACCCACCCCGGCCCTATATAGGGCATTTTTTTGCAGACCCCCCCCCCCCCCCCCTGCATCCAGCTAGAGAAACTTAATTTTTATCATTTTCTGTTATCCAATTTCATTCAATTCTAGCAGTATTTTATCATGACATTATGTTTATAATACCATGCGTAATATATAGGCGATTTATAAATATTTCCAGTCACACGGATTGTGTGCGTATAACGTGCACTTTCGGAATAGTGGACCTTCGGAATAGAGGACCTTCGGAATAGCGGACCTTCGGAATAACGGACCTTCGGAATAGCGGTCCTTCGGAATAATGACCCGTCCCGGGGGGATTCTGTGTACGGTTCATATGTTAAATAATTGTGGTCCATGTCTTCCGGGCCGTCGTTGCAACAACATAAATTTTATAAATCCCGATTTCAGACCATAATTACATAATTATATGGCTATTTTGTTCATAGAATACAGATAAAACCGAAGACTGTATATTAGTTGTCTCTAACGGCATAATAATGCAGTTTATTTTAATTGTAAGATCGTGGTAAATCTGTAGTTGAAATACAGTTTGTTGATAGTGAGGTTACAGTAACACGATAGAGTTGTCATTCTTTGTGCGCTTGATGTATACTCTCGACTTTTCCGTGCGGATTTCTGTTCTAAAAATAGCTGTCCGACGGATGTGATGACAAATTCGATATCAAAATAATGTAATATGATCACACGTAAACGTAATTTGCGCCCGCTTGTTACTGTTCATGTGATTATCGGATGGAGTTTTATCTTTAGAAGGATTTGACGATAAACCCTAACGGGACACAATAAAATAATATATACAATGTATGCAAATAATCACATATAACGTAAATGTGGATGTTTCGCCTGCCCGTGTAATACGAATCTCAGCTGTCTGGCCATCGACGCAGTCCTGTCTGAAATTTTGTGCGCCGATGTAGGTTATGACGTCATGATGTACGTCTTGATGTCATGACGCCTTTACTGGGTTCCCAAGAATCAATCTTAAAAGGACTCTGCGATCTTTCAATCGGAACTTATAGTTTCCGTTTGTCGGACTTGAACTTTGAGAATATTTCTTCAATCTTTTAGGCGGAAATACCGTTAGAAAATGGAAGATCAAATCTTAACGGCCAGTAATTAAGGCCACTAGATTCCTCTTTCGGGGCAAATATTTTTAATAATTTTATAAAATATGTAAACAAAACTTTTTCATGCAATTTCAGTTTTTGTTAACCAGGGCTTTGGTTTAATTTACATTCAATTTGTTAAATATCTTTGGTTTTAGGAGCATGATGTTCCTACATGTACGTATGATGAAGTATAGCTAACATTTACCGGAACAAAGTTTTTTTTTTGTTGCCCTGGAACATTTTGCCCCATTACACATTTCGAGGTGCTAATAATCAATACAAAATACAACAATTTTTTGGACTCGGCTGACCCTTTAGTTATGAATAAATTATCCTATTTTAGGTAAGTTCAATCTATTTTTAGAATGGGCTGAAAAAGTCGATTAGTATATCTCTTATCCGTATACGTATACCCTATGTCGCTTCGCTTCCGTGGCTTAGCCACCGGAGAGCGAGCTCTATAAAATAAAATGAATATTAATTGATTGATACTTTTCCAGGTGTCTCGATTCATTTTTATTATTTTATACCCGGGAATCTATATAACATTCTGTGAAGAGAAAACCATGCATCATTAAAATTCATATATGGGTGATAATGTGGTCGAAAAATTAGACATACCCATTTTACCCCTGTTGCATCGCTACACATAAAAAAGGCAGAAATATATCGCCACTACATTCGCCACGTTAAACTAATGAGGTATATTTATGTTAATTCAAAACCCTCCACATCAGTGCTGCAGCTGCTGCAGCTGCGACAGCGCTACATTGAACAAAAAATGAAACGCGATATGGGTGAAACATGATTCGTTTCTACCCGTTAAAAATCTAAATAAAAAAGTGGATTAAAAACCCCCAAAGCACTGCTGCAACCTCTACAGTGCTGCATTGAAAAAAAAATGGGTTGCGATATTTGTAAAACATGCTTCATTTCCACCTGTTAAAAATCTAAGTCAAAAAGTGGATTCAAAACCCCCTGAAGCACTGCTGCAGCCGCCACTTAGATTAATAACTTGCAGAACATATTAGATTCAATCTTCGGCTGTAAACCGATTTTTTCAAATCTGATTTCTTGTAGCGATGCAGCAGGGGAAAAGTGGATATGCCTAATAATTTTTTACCACTTTTGTCAGCGTTTGTGGCCATATCTATTAAAATTATATGCGAACTATATCCAATTGTTAACTTTTTTCCAGGAGTCACACAACGACCTTTACAGAAAGATCTGGAGTAAAATATCCGCGAGCGGTGTATATGCCAGAGATATCGATGATGCTGTGGGTTTAGTTCGAACAGGGAGATATGCTTTCATTATAGACAGGTCTGTTATGGACTACATATTGTTGAATGATTGTGACAGTTTTATCGTAGCGGATGAGACTTTCAACACTGCGGGATTAGCTTATGTTGTTCCAGAGAAAGCGTCATTCAAAACTGCATTCGATCACAAGTGAGTATTAGTCCAGGCACATTAGTCGTGAAAGGGGAAAAGTAAGGAAATAAATAGGGGAAAGCTGATTTTTTAAATATTATTTAGGCCATAACATCGCGAATGCGTCACTTAAAGTCCCCTAAAATCCGAGTTGAGCTTTCTGAGTTAAACCATTTTTTTCATATAAAAAAACAAACTTTTATGTTTTTCACAATCATGGGAATAATTGGATGCTATATCAATTTTTCAGCCGAAACATATATCAAATGTGCTCAATACACAATTCTCGAACCAGATATACCAATTGAACGGGGGGATTTGAATGAATTTCGCAGATATGGACAAAAATAACTTAATGACCCCAAAAAATGACGGTTTTTTCAGACAAACTGTCGTAGTCGATGTCAAATTTCTCGGGCTACTCATTACGTAGGCGCGAGCAAATTGTTTTAAAAACTGCACAGACATCACTCCTTCAATATAATATGCGGAATTAGCGACTATACCTATGATAAGTGGCCAATACTTGTAAAAACATAACCCTACCCCCTAAACTGGCTCTCGTCACATTTTGCTCTTCTGCTAGTCCAATCGGTTGTTGGAGAAAACACAACAACTGCGAAAAAGGTGATAAAAGCATGACACTGTGAGCCTAAGTGCCACCGCACACGCTGCGATTAAAATCGTAAGTGGGGAAAATCACAGGAGGAAGCATCCAATGCGCATGCCCACGACAATACCGTAGCCAAATCGTAGCAATCAAGCACTGTTTGATTTTACCAGGAAAATCGTGGCGTGACTTTGGCAACGCGCGCGATCGTAGCTGTCACATGACCACTGTCGCACTGGTCATGTTGTAAATACCACGAAAAGAAAACATTCAAAAATGGCGCAAAGTTTACAAACTTCTTGCACTTACAAAAACGAGGCCACATTGGTGGAGATGTGGCACGGCAGGGAGTGCAGGCCTATACCACATATCAGGCAAGGAGTGGAGGGCTGCCGCAATTGTTGAAATTCAATTGGGGCAGCTGAGCCTGTTGAGTTGACAGGTACAAAAATGTCAAAATTAAAACAATATTCAATTTCACTTGAACTTTCAACATCAACTTGTTAGTTTAGAACATTGATATACATGCCATATGTATTCAGTTGCATAATGCGGAGAATGTGGTATAACATTTTGCTATCATGTGATCGATCATGTTGATAAAATCGTAGCTGCAAAGATCGCAGCACCGTAGCGTCTGCGGGCAAGCTACGATTTCCCCACCTACGATTTTCCCCACTTACGATTTTAATCGTAGCGTCTGCGGTGGCACTAACCAGAATGTGCAACAAATTTAGTGTCCATATGGGTACAATTATCCGTTATGCTCCACCAGTTCAGATATCAAAGTGAGAGTTGAAAAGTTGTTGCTTATATTTTATATGAAACACTAGCAGGTTAGCCCGCCACTGGTCAGAAACATGACATTTTTTTAATTATTATTATTATTATTTTTTTTTTTTTTTAAATTTTAATATTTTATTTATTTTTTTATTTTTTAATATTAATTTAATGTTTTTTAAATTAAATTTATGTTTTTTGAATTTTTTAATATTTATTTAATTTTTTTTAAATTTAATTGAATTTAATTCTTTTTTATAATTTAATTGTTTTTTTATTTTTAAATTTTTTTAATTTTAAATTGTTTTAATTAATTTTTTAATTGAATTTTTTGTTTTTCAATGAGTTAATTGTGCCTTTTTCTGGCGGAAAAATTGACCCGATGAAATCCCCCCCCCCCTTCCTAGGAACGACAGACAACGCATTCTTTGTTTTTCAATGAGTTAATTCATGGTACCCGTCCTAAACTTCCCGAGAATTATGATACCCGTCCCTAAAAGAGGTATGATTTTTTTTAACCTGCCCGTGGTCATTGAGCAGCCCCTGACAGAGGTTGTCCACCCTTACGAGATGGTCAATAGTCCCCGCAAAGAGCGGGTTGTAAAAGTACTATGACTTCCAATAAATCTCTCCGCATAGGAAAGCACTCAAAAGTATTGTTCCCCTATATCTCTCTGCATAATATTTCGAGCGATAACGTTGCGTTGAATTGTAAACAAACGCTCTTTTTATAGCGACGCGTCATATACAACGCTCATTAAATTATCACATGATTAACCACCGCAGTGCCGTTTTTTGTAACCGAGAGTGGAGAACGGGTGCTCAGAGCTTCTCCAAAACGCGACAACGACGGTGTCCGTGGTATTTTACCCTTAGATGGGAAGTTTGAGCTCAATCCGCGCAGCCGTTTTTGATTCTATGAAGTACCCACACACACACACACACATATATATACGTAGTTCTCAAAATATATATATATAGATGCCATGATAGTTATATAAGCAATAGACCAACACAGCCAGATGTATAATGTAGGTCACGGACCCACTCTACTATATATGAAGAACATAGGGCCAGCCACCAATATGTTAGCCATGGAGTCGTGGACCTAGCTTACAATAGTTGGGTTAGGACCCAGACACATATACATAGTCATAGGACCCGTTGCCATACATATAGACTAGGATATGTATAGTACATGAACCAGACCGCTTCATATAAGCCCTTATATATTGGCCTTGGATCCATGCATCTATAGACTAGGCATACACCATTTAACCACGATGTTAGACGGGTTATACCTGGCCACAAAGGCCGCAATGGAGCGATGCCGTGTTATGGAAATACAATAGAATACTCATGGACCCAGCCCATTATACATTTATGATACCTAAGCTGCATTTCAAGGACCATGATGCGGTTGCATGGTTCAAATACCAAAGTGCCCATGTACTCAGATACTATATACCAAGTCCGATGCACAATACATTAGTACACCATGGATTCAGGACCATACATTTGGTATGAACATATGGGACAGTTTTGTGACAGATCAAGCTATACATAGATATTGGACCAATACCACATATATGAAGGTTAAGGGTGGAGGCGCCTATACATAGTCCACACACACATGGCATTGTATGTTGGCCATGGACAAATGCCCATATGTGTAGACCATGGACCAAACCCGATATATGTATGCCATATAGCATTGTACCCAGGCATAAGCAGATGCCTATATATAGGATATGGACCCACCCCTTATACGTGATATATTTACACCAAAGACCCAGGCACATTTAAGTAGTGCTAATACCCAGGTGACTATAATTATGCATGCATTGGATACAGGTCCCTAAATATAAGCTACGGAACCGATGATATTAGTCAGTTCATAGATTCACATATATGTTGGTAGGCAAAGGACTGATCAAATATATAGGAGACATATGGACTCCAGGCCCTACGGGTAAGTCACGGACCTAAATGCCTGTGCATGGATCCACGTCTCTATATGCATACCATGCAACGCCATATAGGATGGAGGTCCCTATAGATTGGCCGTGTGCACCACTATGGCTATGGAACCAGGCTCATACAAGTAGGAGATTGAGACGGCCATTATGGACAGCCCATGTATCCAGGCTGATTTAGTTATGACCTTATCCAACAGTTATGACCTTATTACCAGGCATTTATATGTAAGACATGAACCCATCCCCTGGATGTACATGTTACATGACTATCTAGGTTATAATCACAGCCACGCATACGCCATGGACCCATGTGGACACCACATGTAGCGCAATTACACATGTGCCTATATTTATGAACTCATGACATGTACCCAGGTCTATACAGCAAATCCATAGAACCAGCCCTGAATAGTATATCATCGGTCCAGACCCCTTTCTATGACATGGACACAGTAGTTAAGACACGTCATTTGATGCAGTTCCATATAGATAGGTCATGAACAATGGTAACTATGGGTTGATAATGGGCCAATGTTTGCTCGTGTAAATAGGAAATGGGCACCGGTTCCTAAAGGTAGTTCATGGTATCACATTCTGAAATATATAGGCCATGATCATGTACGAGCTACTATAGACATGTAAATGACCCATGCCAATGTATTGACATATATGTAGTTATGGCATGTATAGGATGGACACACAGTTAGTTCCTACCATATATCAATTGGTGGGGATGCTACCACACCATGATATAGTGTTCTGCATGGATTCCATTGTCAAATGTAGTGTGAATGTCATTTTGATAAAAATAACTGAATAGTCTGTCAGTTTTAAGTAGATTTGTCAATGGTAGGTGATTACCTAGCAACATTGAAACCTCAATACCAATCTGCCACATGGGAATCACATAAGAATGCATCAGTACACAATATAACAACCTTTAGTGATGCATAATTGTCAATATAAGCATAATGATGCATATATGAAACAATTATATCATGTAAATTGCCCGATACGCATACCATATTATGAAACAGTTATATCAGTTAAATTACCAGAAACTCATACATATGGTATGTTTTCAAAGGTGGATATGTCCATAGCAACCATTAGACCACCCGTTAGGTAACGAATGCGGCAAATTTACTGTCATGTTCACACATACAACAATTATAATAATTGTTTTCAAAATATGTATGCTACATGGCGTAGTTTAGTTTGTTTAAACTACCATAATATCAGTCATGTGTGAATTGTTCGATTTCGGGTATGTCCCTAGCAACCGTTACCAGAAATATATAGTAATTGTTTAAGTCGAACCCACACTAACAACAACAATTATTAAAGTTGTTTCACCATAAAATGATAATGATGTAGTTTATATCAGTTTGTTAAAACTACGATAATATCAGTCAGTTCGGCATTTTTCTATTTCGGGTATGTCCCTAGCACCGTTACCACCCCAGTAAGTAAGACATATGGTAATTTTCCAGCCATATCCACTCTAACAACAACTTATTTTATTTTCACCATAAAAATGCTGCATGACACAGTTTAGATTGTTAAAACTGCCATAATATGTCATATTTGTATTTCTTCGATGTCGGACAGTTCCCTAGAAACCGTTGCTACGGAAGGACCTGCCGCGATGTCTACGCATCTGGAAATGATTAAGATTGTATAGGGAACCTATGTGCCAAGTGTCATAGTGTTATCGCCATTTGCACAATTGTTACGCCCAACGCCATGACTATTATGTGGTAGTTTGGCCTTTTAGACACTCGAAGCCATGGCGTACAATTTAGGGGGTAGTGTTAAGTTTCCGGCTATATACTCGTAAGGGTGGTGATAGTTCGAAATATCATATCACTTTCCTTTTCTGAATTAACTACTGGTCTAATATAATGGTTCATATTTTAGCTCATTGTCGTCTGAATACCTTTACTCGCCCTCTTTTATTAGGAAAATGCTGAATCATCATGCGATTTATATGCTCTCTTCGGCAATAAATGTTTAACCGTCCTCGCTGATAACTTGACTCGCGAGAGCCTTCAAATTCTGGACATTAACGAAGTTCTGTTCGGAATACCATATATCTCGTCCCAAAGTAATAAGAAACTGTTCGATATAATTCAGCAATATATTGTAGCAACAAAGCGTTTCGATAACTGAATTTAAAACAAAATATATCCTCAAGGAAGGACTTCAAATTGCCTTAGTATATACACCGGTAAATATATGAACTACGCAGATTAGTAATCTACTGGCTCCCCACTTATGGACCTACTCCCCCACACAATTACCAGTTCTCTATAATTTTGATCCACCGTATGTACTGTCTTCCAGAGTAGCTGACCAACACTTGACTAACATATGTATATATATGTGTATTTGTATATGTATGAGGGTGTGTATGTGTGTATATCTATATGTGGGTATATATGTGTGAATGTATGTATGTATATATATATATATATATATATGTATGTATGTGTGTACGTGTGTATATGTATGTATATGTATGTATATGTATGTGTGTATGTATATATATATATTTATTTATATATGAAGAAAATACCCCTTTGACAAAACCCTGCTCCAACATCAGTTAAGACGAACCAAAAATCACATAAACCCCACCAAAAGTTATAGCTATCAAATCATCCATAACCCATATATAGCAATATGCTCTGGAAGGCACTACACCAATCACCATAAAATCACAAAATCTTGCATGTAAATATGTTCAGCTGTCATCTTGTAAACATTTTGTATCTAAATCGATTGTATTGGGAGAGGGGCTTCATAAGTTGAAAAAACTTGTGCCCCGATCCCCTTTGTATTATATGCAAATAAAATACGTTTCAAGTCAATAAATGTCATCACAATTATGGAATATCGACTATTAGTAAGTTCTAGTATCAATTACACATATCTAGTGACACCTGCCCCAGGATGGACGGGTATGTGTGAAGATTGAGTCCGTAAATTAGCCTACATATGACTGATTTCGCGTATGATCTGATGGAATTTCGTCAGAATTTGCACCGTTACGAAAAATCATGATATCTCAAAAAGCTCAACTCATATTGTACATAAACATCTTCTTAGTAGTCTCTGAAAAATTGAGCTTTCCCCTATTTTTTGCCGTAGTGAAACCTAATGTGCCTGTACTATATGTTTGTAATGGACATGGTTCGATTGTATAACTTCTAACTTCAAACTAAAACGTGTGTTCCTGAAATAAAATATGTAATACAATAGCATATGTTTTTCTTCTGATATTCAGTAAGTTTATTGATTCTGCCCTTAGTTTTATTGTCTTTATGATTGATCATTTTCAATTGTGCGTTTTTTTGCAGAGGGGTGAGAACGGTTTCTACCGACTAGAACTTAAACATTAACTATTCAAGGTATACCAATGCTCCTCCAACAAATTAATTATTTCATGTATTAAAAGCCTCAACAGTACTTTTTATTTATGGGGAGGGGTATTTGTTAATTATGCGTAACATAATTTTAGTGATACACTAAATCATTGGACATTTGAGGTATTTTGATTGTATTTAAGGGTCAGTATTTTATCTCAAATTTTGAGATGAGATTAAGGACATTATCCCATTTTATTCCAAGCTTTTTCTCAATTGGAGCATTTATTTTTGCTTGCATGCTTTTCAACATGATATTTCTTTGTAAGAAATTGAATTGCGGCTTTAATATTTAAATTATTATTGCTGATTTGCTGCATCTTTGTTACATATATGTAATGTTTAATCAGCACATTATAGGAGGTTATTTAACGTTAACGAATTATTTTCTGTATTACTTACTCCAAATAGTAATAGTATATCTTCTGTTTTATAAGTTAAACACATTTTGCCTCTTTTAATTGTGAAAAATTTCCACAAATATGTTTTTAACTTTTGGACATGAAACTAACAAACTGGATTGCAATGTCGTACTTGTTGTGGTTTGAAAATGTCTCTTGTATATTGCTCGCCAGTCTCCCATTGTTTATTCCAAATTCAGTTTATAACGCCACCCAATTTGTGCACATGGTGTTTGTAGTAACCGAATATGAATAAACTTCCAGTACAGGAATTTATTTAGTTTCTTCTCGCGCATTATATGACGCACTAGTTCAGTTCTTTGAATGTCAGTACTGTTACATTTTGAACATGTTATTGCTTTTTATTAACTTTTATTCCATATCTATTAACCATTTCTACTGTATTTTTGAAGTAGCCATCTTCTTTGTGAGCGTCATTTATGAACAGGCTAACTAACCTAAATCATGCAATCTCGAGCTGGGACATTCCCCTATACTGTGAAATACATTATCAAGGAACAGGTATTAACTGGGAAATATGTACATGCACTGTGTTTTCAATTTTATAAACTTCCATGTCAGAACATCAAAAAGTTTCCAGGAATTGAACTGGTGGCGTATGCATGGTCTTTACGAGCGTAGCCAGAGTAGCGATTCATGATAAGATCTACCGAACGTTTTCGTGAGATTTATGCTATATATATATATTTACCCCCCCCCCCCCCTTTACTGTCCCGGGAATGTGATAAGAAATTATAAATAGAATTGATATTAAAGGCCCATTTAATTTCCAAGTCACCGATTAATATAACTTTTTGTTGTTTAGAATTTCTTATCTCACCCGCGGGACAGTTTTATAATAGGGGGTCTTTTTTTAAACGAAAAAGTTCAGATCATACCTAAATCATACCAAGAAGGACAACTCTATCTTGCTAGAAGCTTCAATCGCGGCCAATTGTATTTTAACTGTTGATTTACCATGATCGAAATAAACTACTTAATTGTGCCTTTATAGACAAATAATATACCAAGTCTTCAGTTTTATCTGTATTTTATTAAAAAAAAAATAGCCATAGGCTTGGAATCGGGATTTATAAAAAAGTATGTTGTTGTAATTGCGGCGGAAGAGATAGACCATCTTTAATTGATAGACGCTTTTTCCGGACACGTGTCCTCGATTGATATCTACATGTATTATTTTATACCCCGGAATGTATATAGAACTTGATAGTAAGAGATACACAATAATTCCTTAATTAATAATCTATATTGACAGCGTGGCTATGCTGCAAGAGTCCGGCTTGATGGAGAAATGGAGGGAAAGGTGGTGGCCGATGTCCAGATGCGAACATAAAAAGAGAACGACATCGGTGGAACCGCTGGATCTTAACCAGCTGGCTGGACCATTTATTATTTACCTATCTATAACTGTCATTTCAATTCTATGTTTGGTTTTGGAAATGACCAGATGCCGGAGAAGCAGAGTTTTCCGCCCAGAAAAGGATACAAGACCTGACGTCACATACACACACTCTGGTTCAATTTGTGTGCACGATTGCGGTTAAGAAAGTTATGAGGAGTAGTGAGAAATATAATAGGGTATAAGATAATAGATATGAATCGAGGATACCTGTCTGGAAAATGTCTGTCAATAATTCTTAATATAGCTTTTTGTATCTAGAATTTCTTATCTCATCCGCGGGACATTTTTATAATAGGGGCTCTTTTTAGAAGCGAAAAAGTCCAGAGCATACCAAAAGCATACCAAGAATGACAACTCTATCTTGTTAGTAGCCTCAATCGCGGCAAATTGTATTTTAACTATAGATTTACCACGATTTACGATCGAAATAAACTGCTTAATTGTGCCTTTATGTTCAAATATTATACAAGTCTTTATATTCAAATAATATACAAGTCTTCTGTTTTATCTGTATTTTATTCACAAAATAGCTATATGATGTATAGTCTTGGAATCGGGATTTATAAAAAAGTATATTGTTGTAATTGCGGCGGGGAAGAGATAGACCATCTTTAATTGATAGACGCTTTTCCGATTGATTGATTCCTCGACTGATATCTACATGTATTATTTTATACCCCGGAGTGTATATATAACTTGGAACCGCTGGATCTTAACCAGCTGGCTGGACCATTTATTATTTACCTATCTATAACTGTCATTTCAATTTTATGTTTGGTTTTGGAAATGACCAGATGCCGGAGAAGCAGAGTTTTCCGCCCAGAAAAGGATCCAAGACCTGACGTCACATACACACACTCTGGTTCAATTTGTGTGCACGATTGCAGTTAAGAAAGTTATGAGTTGTGAGCAATATTATTTTATAAAGTTATGAGGAGTAGTGAGCAATATTATTATAAAGTTATGAGGAGTAGTGAGCAATATTATTATAAAGTTATGAGGAGTAGTGAGCAATATTATTATAAAGTTATGAGGAGTTGTGAGCAATATTATTATAAAGTTATGAGGAGTAGTGAGCAATATTATTATAAAGTTATGAGGAGTAGTGAGCAATATTATTATAAAGTTATGAGGAGTAGTGAGCAATATTATTATAAAGTTATGAGGAGCAGTGAGCAATATTATTATAAAGTTATGAGGAGTAGCGAGCAATAGTATTATTACCATCACCATAAAGTTATTACTAGATAATACCATGAATCTTTACTCTGGTTAACTCCGGTAGGGATCATATTACACCAATACAAAACCTGGCAGGGAACTTTATAAAGTCGAAAAAATTACACTGGGAATATATTTCTTAGTTATTATCTGTTCCTTGATAATGTATTTCGCTGTATGTGAAGGTCCCAACTCGAAATTGCAAGCTTTTCTGTGACTTTTGTGAGCCGATATCGCAATAAACAATGAATTATTTACCCAGTAGGAATTCCACAATTGTAAGAGATGCTAAGCCAATTCGCTCACAAATTCACTTAAAATGTGAAATTTCGAGTTGGGACATAATTAAGAAACAAATAATAACTAAGAAATATATTCCCCGTGTTATTTTTATTATTTTTTCAACTTTATATGGTTCCCTGTCAAAACTTCAAAAAGTTCCCAGGTTTTGTACTGGTGGAATATAATCTCTACGGGCGTTAGCCAGAGTAGAGATTCATGGCATGATCTACGTTCTTACTTGCACTATATACATGTCAGTATATTGCTTGTTTCTCAAAATATTGGAATACAAAGTGTCAATGACTATGAATCTCAACTTGGAGAGGGGCTATTGTCAAAATTTAATGTAACAGTTAATGGAGCGATATGGAATGCATAAAGTTGGTATGTTTATGTAATACTAAACACCCAACGGATTTAGTCATACAAAGAGTAAAATCCAAGATGGCCACTGGCAGCCATGTTTTTAAACAAAATTCTGGGGAGTGGTAAGCTCCCATCCAGACGGCTCTCCGAAGATCTATATGAAGTTTGGTGATGATTGAATGAGAGATGTTACCTGTAGGGTGTACTAAAGGATTTAGTAATACAAAGTGCAAAATCCAAGATGGCCGCTGGCAGCCATGTTTATTAACAGTATTCGGAAATAACGATAAGCTCTCATCTAGAGATAAACCAGAGGTTCCACATGAAGTTTGTTGATGATCGGGTGAGGGATGTGGCCTGTAGTATGGTCTGCCAAAGTATATAGTGATGATAAGAGTAAAGTCCAAATTGGCTGCCGGTGGCCACTGAGGTTTTCATCGAAAATCAGAAAAATGGTAAAATCTCATCTAGAGATCACACCGATGATCCATATGAGTGACCTGATGGATGTGGCCTGTATGTTGTGCATGCTAGTGGATTCAAAACTGAAATCAAAGATGGTAGCTGGCGGCCATGCTTTTAAACGAAATTCGGAAAAAAAATGGTAAACTCCCATCTAGAGGTCACCTCGATGATTAATATGAAGTTCGGTGACGATCGGATGAGGAATGTGTCCTGTAGGGCGTGCTACAAGTAAATGGTTGACGACCACCCATGACAATAGCACAAACTTGACTTCGTTAAAGCCACATGGCGGTTTGTGTTCCAAAATACAAATAATATTATTCGCTTTTGAGTTTTTCTCAGTATCGAAATAGATCGATAAATATCGTCCATGCGCACTTGACACGGGGTAGCTATTGTTTTATGTATTCCGCTGTCTCCGTACCGTGTACATTAGCTGGGAGAATACAGTTTACAAACGACCAGAAGTATTACCTGAACATTTCCCTCCTATGAATATGAATAATTCTGATCTTGAATTATCTGTTTTGTTCTGCCTGCCGTTTGTTTTTATTACCCGAACATACCTCCCAATAAAAAAATTCCAATGTATATATAAGGTGGAAGGAACAACTTATTATGGATTCATCACACATGACAAACCTTCGAAGGAACAAAGTTTATTTTCAATTCAAACACGTGCTTCCCAGACGACAACCAAGACAATTAAGACAAAACCTGGTCTCATAAAACGGAGACATTTACCAATCGCTCCCTCTCACACATAGTCAGTCACATCACTAATAGTCTGGTCGATAAACTCAAATTTTAGGGTCAACCTAGAATAAATTCGAACTATGTTGTTTTATATATCATTTTGAAGAGGAATATATCCTCTATAACATATCCAAAATCGGCTAAAATCCGCTTTGAGCATTTTCTGTAATTCAAGATGGCGTCCAATATGGCTGCCATTTTCCGTTAAGTCAGTTTGTTGTAATTTGATGCAATTATAGAAATAATATCTTGTCACATGTATACATATGTATACATATTTGTAAAGCTAAGACATAACGCCACCTTTTTATGTCCAAATTGGAACTCACCGCCCAAGATGGTAGCCAAAATGGCGACCGAAAGTGGAAAATGTTACGTTTTTGTACTGATATCTTTAAGATAAGTTTCTGCTGTTTGGAACTGGTTGAGAATTGTGACTTTATGTTGTATTTAGCATCTTAACTGGCTATTGGGGAAATAAAATATGCCATCAGTGGGGTCCCCATCCCATCATTCAAAAAATCGAGTTTACAGAACGCGGTATAACATTTCACCAAAAAAAAAAAAAAAAAGGGATTATAGTCATATTTCATCAAGAAATTGGAAGGACTGTACAATGTAAGTGGTGCATTCTATTTCTTATAGATATTACGACTCAATGCTATCAAAATTGTCATTTTGGCTCAAAATGGCTGCCAAAATGGCGGCCAAAATATGAAAAATGGTAAGTATTGCACCAGCGTGCCGTGCAACCGTTTATAAGTTGTGGTTGTTGAATAAATGTGACTAGTCTATCTTATATACATTGAATACTAACATTTATGATGCACCTTGATTAATTTTTACTATTTCAACCACTGAAATTACCAGAATCATGGGATTTTTTGATCAAAATCAGCAAAATAATTGTCAAGTAAAATGGAACTATCTTTGGTATCAAATGTGCTTTTTATGTCGGTCTATCTTAAATGTGTGACACTGAGGTGTTTTAGACAAAATTACTCAAGATGGCTTGCAAAATGGCAACCAAATTTGGTAAAAAGTTGATTTGTCACATTTATTCAGAACATTCTTTAGAAGCTGTTCCGAAAAGGTTGCAAATTGTGACTCACTTAGTTATTAAACATGCTACTGAATCAACTGACAATTAAATGCTATATTCTGCTTGTCCCAGTACATTATGAGGCATGACAAATCATTTTAAGGGATGCAGTATGGATTTTTTCAGCAAACTTCTTTTAGGATTCTGTCTGTTTTTGAACGGAAATGGGCAGAATGTTGAAACGGAAATGAGAGGGATCCTATTATGTGGCTACTCTGGCCCATTAGCAATTTTTTTTATTAACTTATAAACTATTGTCATGAAAACGCAAGGTAGAGATACTCTGATATTATCTCTATATCGTTAACATACCTTTGAGTTATAACGATAGGAAATCGATAGTCACCCAAAGGTACATCAGAGCAGCTCACACATGACCATGCAGTCCCTCCATATATACACGAACACCATATAAATGAACATATGGCACTCGCTTTATACACATACACCTCACCCACTACTATGCAGCCACACATTGGTATGCACATACACCCAACACGTGGCCATATAGCCGTCAGTAAACATGCAGGCACCAGGTATACTACTACACCTAACCCATGACCATATATCCACGACATGTATACATATTCACAACATTCATGAACATAGAGTAACATCTTGTATACCTATTCGCCTCACCAATGTATATGTATATATTTGCCACATAGTCATTCTCGGTATATATTTGCGCCACATTCATGGTCATACATCACTTGTATACATATTTGCCTCACCACTGGCACTCCCTATTTACATATTGGCCACATCATGGCCATATTGCCACTCAAGATATACGAGGGCTCGCGTCTTGCAGGTAATGAGTCAAAACGTAATGTGATATTTGTTTAGTATGGCACATAGTCAGCGATATGCAACTGATGATGATATTATCCAAACATTTTGGCCTCTTTTCAACTCATTTGGAGTATTTCCAAAAATGTCTAAACTCTACTTTTGGCATAAAATAAAATTTTGTTTTTGTGAGTACGTTCTAAATCATTTCAAAATTCCATTAAACTGCTCCAGGACCCAGCTTCCACCTCAACATTCATGTCATTAAACGGGAATCAAATTGTTTGCGATAAATTGGGACCTTGGTCCTTATATCTTTAGCCTCGAGTATTCTGTAATATGCCAAACAGACATCCTCCCCTTTCTTTTGACATCCATACATTTATGTACCACCTTCATTGTGTGGGGAAATTATATGACGGGTAGGATGTATGACAATATTTATTTCACTATACGTTTGTTGACAAACGGAAATGCCTTATGGTCCGTCAGTCAGTGCTCCATTCTGACTTGTTATTGTCATTCCGGAGGACTAGGTGTGATTTTCGTTGACGCGGACATATGTGTCACTTTGTCAGACACCCACTTACATGTATCTGTTAGCCTGTACTTACCTGTATTGGTTGGTTTTCTGTATTGGTTAACCCATGACCATAGTCACTCCAGGTGTATGTACCTCATCAATTACCATACAGTCCTTCTAGATATACCCATACCCCGCAGACATGGCTATTCGTACACTTCAGACTTGCAAATAAAGCTCAACCGTTACAATTTAGCCACTCACTGTATTCGTACACAGCCCATCCATGAGCAGCATTTAGCTATCCACTGTATACCGGTACACACAAAAGAATGCCTGGTAAATTTGCGAGTGTGTGCACGTTTATATAGCACGCGATATGTACACAACATTATTATGGACTTATGACTATGAATCTACGAGCTCTTTCCATCAATGTATCACATTATTATAATCAATACATTTGAAAAATGATCAAGGAAATATGGGTTGATACAAAAATCGGACTTGGCACTGAAAGGGTTAAAAAGAGCGAAATGGCTGATAAAGGCACGGATGGGTTGTATATGTTGTCATTTCGAGATAAGTTACCAGATTATAAATTTCCTCAAGAATATACTAAAAATATACTATAATGATAGTATGAATACGATATTATCCACAAAACACATTTGTGCGAGCCGACCGTTTGTTTGTGTACAGCACATAAAGAGTGTGCGATAACCAAAAACACACATTCAACACCGTGGTGATTTTTTTGGGGAGATTGATTAACGGTCGCCCATTCAAAACCGATATATTGAGTGTCGAGGATTAGCGAGCGCTATTTAAGAAATAACGCGCGTTTCGATTAAGGTTATGAAGGTATAAACGTATAGTTTGAAGATAAATTATATAATTGCGCGTAGCGCATTATAGTAATTTTATCTTCATACTTTAAGGTTGTACCTCCATAATATTAATCGAAACACGGGTTATTTCTTATAATTTAATCGTCATTTTATGGGAGAACCACCCTAAGTTGAAAGTTTAAGTATAAAAGAAGCGTAAAACTTCGAGATTATTTCCGATGAAAAACTCCGGACGCATCAAATGTTGAAATTAGCATGCGTCAATCAGACATCCAATTCTTGTGGCTTAATAAATTCGTCGCTTTTGATTGGTTAGAGAACAGTTTGCACACACTCGTCAACTGCATGGTCACCTACACCGTGGCAACGGGTGCATATTTCGGAAATGACTCGACGAACTGTGGTGACATTAGTTGTTAGTTTCTGAGCAAATAGCTCGACCGAGTCTTGTTGATTTCTCAACGTACATAGACGGTTAATTAATAGTAAAGTTAATGGCAGTCCTAACTGAAGAAATTTGGATGCAACACCGGCAATTCTGTATATATTGCAAGAAAATCTCAAATAGTTTTCAGGTACATTTCATCCTTTCGGGCACGCGGTATAGTCGTGGTCATATGACACGATGCTGCTGCGAGCAAGTGCTGTCATTGCTATAGCAGAATAATCAAGAAATTTAGGTTATCGTAAAATAACTATAATATAGATAAATGTGTGACAACCAATGGTTTTATAGTATTCTGAGGATTGACAGCTTGCGATTAAATTATATAACGGTATGTTGTAAAAAAAACATGGTACATTAGTGAGATCTCCTTGATGTAAAGTGTTTTGCTTATCGCACACTTTTTACGTACTCTACTGTAGCACAACATGGCATTTGTTTACTGCAATTCCCAGCATGAAGGCCATCCGTATCTTCAATGGCAGGGACTTAATCTATCTACACATTGAATGTAATGTAACATTAAAACAAATGGATAGAAAGTGAAACATCAACAAGACGACGACACTTCTCATTCCATACATGAACTGACTTCGGAACCTGAATCGTAACAATTAAAGCATGTTTCATATAATTGGCAAGGGCTCTTGAATACATCTTTAAAATCTTTAGAACTTGTGATGTTAATGGCTGTTATCACATGAGTCTCGTTGAAACTATAAACCAAGATTTCATTACAATCTCTCTTTAATAAATTATTTTAAACGGGATGAATCGCGCCAATGAAATTACCCGCAGAGACTAATCGCATCGAAGAATGCGATCTGCTTCGACTAATCGGGTAACCCGACTAATCAATAGCTGCCTTTAAATATCAATTAATATTCACACATTTTTACTTATTCACACAAGCCACACCCGCAGTGTTTGCCTGCAGTCTCGGCTAGTTATTACAAACCACATGTTACGCCGTCACACTTGTTCACTGAGCACACTTAAACAACGTTACCCATTTAGTACACATCACGCAGTGTGGGTTCAAAAACTAGCTGATATACATAACTTCATAATTGGGGAATGGTGAGACAGAAATCGTGCAGGCCTACCTGTTGCAAAGATATTAAAATTTATTAATCCAGTTCGTATTTTCTCCTATCATATATAGTATATTTATGTCACACACCAAATAGGGATTTTTACTACGGATGTAAACAAAATCGTAGTAAATTTGCGCGCGCCTGTATAAATAAGGAGATGACGCAACACACCAAATAATGAAATTAGGGTTGTATTCTAAAACGTAGTAAATTGTACGCACATGGCTATAAATGTAAAGACCAAGCAACATTACGAAACACAGATAGCTTGTTTTCGACAGAGCCGACTTGGCGGTCACCAATTGTTATCAAAACAGTGAACAGTGCTTTATTTTGAAACATGAATATTAATGAGCTGTCGCGATTGGGAGATTCCCCGTTCATATCTGAAATATATTTAATTAACGGAGTCTCTAGACCTAATGTTGATTGCAATGAACTCTTGGTATAGTTTCAACGAGACTATTGTAACACCTACCAAAGTAGCGATCCTCGCTGATAATATACGGCCATTGTTTGATATTTTTCGCCAACATACGATGCGACGGAACCAGTTCGCCTTTAAATGTATATGAACAGTATTCAATTGAACGAATTACATATAAATTATGCATGCAGTCTCGGACTATACGAAAACCATTGTGTGAACCAACGATCGACCCCCTACGGATTGCATATCCCACTGAACTCTCTATACTATATCTGATAAGTATATATCTATAAATAAGAATACATTTTAGCCAGAGAGTTTTAATGACATCATTATAAGAAATATATATTGTTCTCACTTCGGGACATAAATTCTACTATTTTTAGAACATTACAAATACTGATTGAAGACATGTCTGTTAAACCACTATAAAATACGTGAACGTGAATATTTTAGGGATTATAGCCATGTTCTAAGCAGGGCCTATTAAACCGACTCCGTCGTATCGTATATGCCGAATACATGATAATACATTCCGATTTTAATGGCGATAATTGGTTTGTGTTTCTTATGTGATTTGCTTGATCACTTGAAATATTAATTTCACATGTATACCTCTATACTGATGCTGTTCTCGTCCTCCCAGGCCTATTAACGCTTCCGTGCATGACTGGAGCTTCCTGAAATGTTTCGAAAACCCTGTGCCAATGTATTCTCTTATATATGCGATCCTCCCATGGGGATTCTCGCATTTTTATCTAAGAGAATATATTGGCCTAACAATATTTGCATTGACATTGAAAGTCAGAGCACTCTTTATATGCCAGGCACATGCTCTTTAATGCTGTATCATCGCAGATTCCGTTAATCATCTATGCCTCAGTAGTCTCACAAGGTTGAGTTATATACTCAACACGCAGCGATATGGAATTTCAGGATAGTTCACTAGCTTGACGGGCGAATTAACTAGTTGCATGGTCGCTCGGAATTGTAGTCGATTGTGACGACCACCCCAAAGCCCCATATATCAGAGCAATAAGCGGATACTCACATTCCGCGTTAAAGGGTTGTGAACCACTCCGGTAGGGTGATCAAATAGAAATTGAGAATAATCTTGCTCAAATTTGTTATTTTTACGAATATTAATCCAAATTGACAACAGAAACCGTCATTATAATATATTAATTAATTGCAGTGACTCTCGATGGCGAAATCATTTGTGCCAGTTTACCGCCGATAGTTACGTCCCGAATCGAGATGTTGATATTTACAATTGAGCGTAGTTCAGAGGATGTTTTCTATGGAGTTGTATGGTCGATTTCTTTGAAATTTCAGCGATGTTAGTGGAATGCTACATTATCCAGGTTGGCATAGCGCCTGAGTACTAACTTATAAATTTCACGCACCCGAACAAGGCCATCATATGTCTTTAAGTGATATAAATTCAATTCACGTTTATCCCTTCCACGACTAGAACTTCCTATAATTATCTTATAGATGCGAGTTTCCCATAGGGAGCATCGCATATATAAGCGATTGCATTGGCCTAACAATATTTAAGCCAGCGCATTCTATTATATATGCGAGGCTGCCTATATGAGAGACTCGCATATATAAGATAATGCACCGACTGCATGGCACATGGTATTTAATGCCGTACCAGCGCAGCTCCCACCATGAATGGGTTACCTCAGTTTCTCAACAGATTTGGATGAGTGCTCGAAAAATCACGTCAACCTACCAAGTTAAACTTGTATGTGACAAGTATAGATATGAGAAATATAACACGCTACTTTGGTACGTCACGTGACAACAGCCATCAGGTAGATTTTTTTTTCTTTGGACTTCTTTGTATGATGTTTAACCCTTTCGTTATTTAATGGATTTTAACCATTTCTTTGTTAAATACTCATTGACGAATAGTTACAGTAGGACATGTTCAGAAACTAAGTTCAATAAACGACCATATAGTTTAACTTATTATCTGAACATTTCCCAGCAATGAATAAGAATTTTTCTGCTATTATATAATCGTTTCGTCTGCCTTTCGTCTGCTTTTATTAAATGAACATCCCTCTGACTGAATAATAGACCATTCCAATATATACTTGTATAACAAAGTATAAGAGAATCCATAATCCATTTAGTATAGAAATGGTTCAAGTATACATAGAACTTATCTATTATTCATCTGGAGGGATGTTAAGGAATATATAAACATACGGCAAACTGATAATACAATGGCAGAATGATTCCTATTCATTAGTAGGAGATGTTCAGATAATAAGTTCTGTAATCGGCATATATGACCTTTGGGAACTACTCGTCAATAAAAGGGTTAAAGGGGCACTGTACGCCATTTACAATAAATTCCCGGTAATAACAACGATCTGATATCGATAATATATAGAAAAATAAGTAATTTGAGTCGAAGATGTATTCTGTAAACGATCAGGTTAATAGGTTATCTTAAAATCAAAGTTAATAATTTGATGTAAATTTAATTTATGGCTGGAGCCATAAAATAAATTACGAATTTCCGTGTACAAGACGTAATCAAATTAATTCACGGATAGTGGATTGGGTAACCCGTGACACACATGATCGTGTTAACAATTATATTGATACGGGGTGTAAACTCAAGCCACTCACTGACTGGTGACTGTACAATAGCTTAAATGAGTATATGTGACTAGTATACAGATGGATAACTCTAAAATCAAGTGATAATTATAACAAATTGATTTTAGAGTTATCCATCTTTATCTGCAAGACCGTCCGTTTGACCTCGTGCTTCCGGCAGGATCTGGCCCACAAACAATAGAAATAGCAAACATCAAACATCGATATCTAATCACTCTGAGCTTTGATGGGTGGGTTCCACGACTCGAATCAAATATTGTTTACCCCCGAAGCCATAGAAATAGTAATTTAGTAGCGTCTGATCGGATTGAGTAACTTTAAAGGTACTCAATCCGACCAGACGCTCCTAAATTACTATTGCTATGGCTTCGGGTGTAACAAATATTTGATTCGAGTCGAGGAACCCACCCATCAAAGCTCAGAGTGATTAGATATCGATATTTGAAGTGGTAATTATTACCAATTGATTTTAGAGTTATCCATCTTTATCTGCAAGACCGTCCATTTGACCGGCAAGTTCTGTACCATAAATAATAGAAATCGCAAACTGCAAACATCGATATCTAATCACTGTGAGCTTTGATATTTTTTACCCACCGAAGCCAAAGAAATAGTAAAGATATCTCTCTTTCGTTAGCTTATCGTCGATAGATGCTTCCCGAATCGAGCAGTAAATATTTACAATTGAGCGTAGTTCAGACGATGTTTTCTATGGAGTGGTACAGTCGATTTGCTTCAGATTTTCGGCAATGCTAGTTGAATGCTACATTCCCCCATGCAGTTGGCGTATCGCCTGGATACTAACTGATGAGTTTCACGCATCAAAACAAGTACATAATATGTCTAGATTAAATAGATATAACAATTGGTAAACATATATATCTCATGAGTCACGACTGCAATACCGTCACTGACTATTACAGAATCATTCACCTTTATTAAATGTTCCTGTTTTCGCTGGTATTCTTAGAAATTTATTCTTGGGGCTTATTTATTTCAATGGTGTTCTTTTTTGTGATGTTTAAAATGTTAATAGAAATTTTATTGACTGTTGTAATAGTTCATTAGAGAGATTGAGATAAAACTGTTATTAGACAGTGAATGAGTGCATGTGCTTTCTTGTTTTTGTGTTGTTGCTTATTTAATTTGATAAAACAACAAACAGCGAACTTTGGTTTAGGGGAGGTAATATTCTTTTTACATTCTTTTGATGCAAAATTAATTTTCCACTAAAAGTGGAGTTATTCCCCTTGAATCACAATCCCGCTAGAGTGTCTGTATTATAAAAAAGACTGTCCTATTATTAGTTGATGACCATATGAGTAAAGAAGATGGCAAGTTGACCAATCAAGTTAGCTAAGTTGATTAATCAAGTAACTACGTTGATTAATCAAGCGAATGAGTTCGATGAGTTGTGAATCTCAAGAGCATACACCATTCATACGACGCGAAATGTCACAGGATAGAATCGAATATGATAGGATACTAAATTTATTCCCAATATACACAGATCCATACTAGAAACCCTCACCAATTGCACATTTCTGAAGTAGAATAGCAGTGGACGCTTTATGTAGCATTACACAATTTCCAGCGACTTTAACACTTTTTGGACTGAATGCATCGCCATAGAGTATTATTGACGTGATTGGCTATGTGTGAGTGGGAGTGGTAAAGTCTCCGTTTTATGAGACCAGGTTTTGTCTTGGTTGTCGATTGTGAAGCACGTGTTTGAATTGAATAAACGTTGTTCCTTCGAATGTTTGCCATGTGTGATGAATCCATATCATGTTGTTCCTCCCAACCTAACTGGCGCATGGGTTCTCCCATTTCCTTTGTAAACGTATACATTGGAATTATTCATTGGGCGGTATGCTCGGGTAATAAAAACAGACGACAGACAGAACAATACAGATAATTCAAAAGCAGAATGATTCATATTCATAGGAGGGAAATGTTCAGGTAATACTTCTGGTCGTTTGTAAGCTGTATTCTCCCAGCCAATGTACACGGTACGGAGACAACAGAATACATATAAGGATTAACTGTCATGTGGACTGTTTTTATGGAGATGTAACCGTGAGATAAGTGGTCATAACTTGTGTAAAACCCGAAGGGTTTTACATACAAGTTATGACCACTTACCTCACGGTTACATCTCCATAAAAACAGTCCACATGACAGTTAATCCTTATATTTATATACATTTAGCGAAAAAGCCACTTTTGTAAATGTATTTAAATCGAAAAGTGTATCGTGACAAAACCAGCCCAAAATATCCCATAGCACCCTTGGCAAAAGTTAACAGGAACAATTTCTTTATATTGAAACCTGGTGATATAATTTAAGTCAATCCTGCGCGAGTCCAAATGCGCCCAAAACATTACGCGTTTTTCTTTCCGGTATCGATGACGTTTCGATGTAATTATGGTTGCAGTTATGAGCTGTTGCGCGTTCACCGAGAAATAACTGCAACTAGTCACGTGGGCGCCGACCAATCGAAATGCTGGATTTAGTGATAATCACACATAGTATGTAAATATAAAACAATACCAACCCCGTGTCAAGTGCGCATCATGGACGATGTTTATCGACCTATTTCGATACTGAGAAAAATTCAAAAGCGAATAATATTATTTGAATTTTGGAGCACAAATCGCCATGTGGCTTTAACGAAGTCATGTTTGAACTATTGCCATGGGTGGTCTGTCAACAATTTACGTGTAGCACACTCTACGGAACACATTCCTCATCCGATCGTCACCAAATTTCATATGGATCATCGGGGTGACCTCTAGATGGGAGTTTACAATATTTTCCCGAATTTTGTTTAAAAGCATGGCCGCCAGTTTTGAATCCATTAGCACACCATACAGGCCACATCCATCATACGATCGTCACTCATATGGATCATCGGGGTGATCTCTAGATGAGATTTTACCCTTTTTCCGATTTGTTTTGAAAACCTGGCCACCGGCAGCCATTTTGGATTTGACTCTTATCATCACTAAATCCTTTGGCAGATCATACTACAGGCCACATCCCTCACCCGATCATCAACAAACTTCATGTGGATCCTCTGGGTTATCTGTAGATGGGAGCTTACCGTTATTTCCGAATTCTGTTAATAAACATGGCTACCAGCGGCCATCTTGGATTTAGTATTACTAAATCCTTTAGCACACCCTACAGGTAACATCTCTTATTCGATCTTCACCAAACTTCATATGGATCTTCTGAGAGCCCTCTGGGTGGGAGCTCACTCCCTAATTGTGTTTAAAAACATGGCTGCCAGCGGCCACCATGGATTTTACTCTTTGTATTACTAAATCCGTTGGGTGTTTAGTATTACATAGAAATACCAACTTTATGCATTTAATATACATTAACTGTAACATTTGACAATAGCCCCTCTCCAAGTTGAGATTCATAGTCATTGACACTTTGTTTTCCAATATTTTTGAGAAACAAGGCAATGCACTGATATGTATATATTGCAAGTAATAACGTAGATCGTGCCATGAATCTCTACCCCGACTAACGCCTGTAGAGATCATATTCCACCAGTACAAAACCTGGCAACCTTTCGAAGTTTTGACTGGGAACCATATAAATTTGAAAAAATAACGCGGGGAATATATTTCTTAGTTATTATCTGTTCCTTATAGTAATGTACTTCACTGTAGGTGAAGGTCCCAACTCGAAATTTAACATTTTAAGTGACTTTGTGAGCGATTTGGCTTTGCGTCGCTTATATTTGTGGAATTCCTACTGGGTAAATAATTCAATGTTTAATGCGATATCGGCTCACAAAAGTCACAGAAAAGCTTGCAATTTCGAGTTGGGACCTTCACATACAGCGAAATACATTCTCAAGGAACAGATAATAACTAAGAAATATATTCCCAGTGTAATAATTTTTTCGACTGTTTAAAGTTCCCTGCCAGGTTTTGTATTGGTGTATGATATGATAATATGATCCCTACAGGAGTTAGCCAGAGTAGAGATTCATGACATGGTCTAGTAATAACGTTATGGTGATGGCAATACTAATATTGCTCACTACTCCTCATAACTTTCTTAACCGCAATCGTGCACACAAATTGAACCAGAGTTTGTGTATGTGACGTCAGGTCTTGCAGCCTTTCCTGGGCGGAAAACTCTACTTCTCCGGCATCTGGTCATTTCCAAAACCAAACATAGAATTGAAATGACAGTTATAGATAGGTAAATAATAAATGGTCCAGCCAGCTGGTTGAGATCCAGCGGTTCCACCGATGTCGTTCTCTTTTTCTGTTCGCATCTGGACATTGGCCACCACCTTTCCCTCCATTTCTCCATCAAGCCGGACTCTTGCAGCATAGCCACGCTGTCAATATAGATTATTAATTAAGGAGTTACTGTGTATCTCTTACTAGCAAGTTATATATACACTCCGGGGTATAAAATAATACATGTAGATATCAGTCGAGGAATCATACAATCGGAAAAGCGTCTAGCAATTAAAGATGGTCTATCTCTTCCGCGCCGCAATTACAACAATATACTTTTTTATAAATCCCGATTCCAAGACTATACATCATATAGCTATTTTGTGAATAAAATACAGATAAAACAGAAGACTTGTATATTATTTGAATATAAAGGCACAATTAAGTAGTTTATTTCGATCGTAAATCGTGGTAAATCTATAGTTAAAATACAATTTGCCGCGACTGAGGCTACTAACAAGATAGAGTTGTCATTCTTGGTATGCTTTTGGTATGCTCTGGACTTTTTCGCTTCTAAAAAGAGCCCCTATTATAAAAATGTCCCGCGGATGAGATAAGAAATTCTAGATACAAAAAGCCATATTATGAATTATTGACCGACATTTTCCAGACAGGTATCCTCGATTCATATCTATTATCTTATACCCTAGAATCTATATAAATTTTCTGGGAAGATATACATGTATATACACCATCTTTAAAGGCCCACTTAATTTTCGAACCCCAAGATAATCTTCTAATAATAACAAACAGACAGACAGAAGTCCCAAAATACATATTATAAATTTTGGGACTTCTGTCTGTCTGTTTGTTTGTTTGTTAGCAATGGCCGGGAAAACTGCCGGACGGATTTCGACGAAATTTGATACCTAGGGGTACTTTTGTCCGGGGAGTGTTTTGGGACCTTCAAAATGGTCAATTCAAGGTCAAATCGCGCCTTTCGACGGATTTCGATGTTAGATCCACGGAGGTTTTCAAAACCAGCTATTTGAAAATTGGTATCTGAAGTCCGGATTAAAGCACAGGGGAAACAGCCCGGACGAAGTCGGGCCCACCAGCTAGTTTTATATAAAATATATGCCATATTATACACCATTTGAAAGAGGAATCCCCAAAACATTGTATTATCAACTTATTCGGTGTAATAAACTGTGAACACATTGTTTTTGTTGAGATACCGTCTTGAGTTGTGTTCAAGTTACATTATTTTCAATGAAAGGGGAATAATACATTTTTAGTTTGAATGCTGTTGCATTCTGGGAGCCATACCGGGGGAAATCTTTCAATGATTTCAGCTGTTCTCTATTTCTGTATATGGGCATCTTCTGAGATACAGACGTTTCATAATTTAATGGTGATAAATTATAGTATTTTAATCAAGGTTTATGGCATAGATTGCTATTTACTAAAATCGTATATCAAGGCACTATAAAAAATAATCGGTGACTCGAAAATTAAATGGGCCTTTAATATCAATTTTATTTATAATTTCGCATCGCATTCCCCGGACAGTAAAGAGGGCTAAATATATATATATATATAGAACAGAAATCTCACGAAAACGTTCGGTATATCTTATCACGAATTGCTACTCTGGATACGCTCGTACAGATCATGTGTACGCCACCAGTTAAATTCCTGTGAACTTTTTGAGGTTCTGACATGGACGTTTATAACATTGAAAACACAGTGCATGTAATATATTTCTCAGTCAATACCCGTTCCTTGATAATGTATTTCACTATAGGGGAAGGTCCCAGCTCGAGATTGCATTATTTAGGTGACTTAGTCTTGTTCATAAATGACATTCTCAGAGAAGATGGCTACTTCATGAATAGAGAAGAAATGGTTGATAGTTAAATAGTTTAGTGTAGTGCTTCATATAATGCGCGAGAAGCAACTAAATAAATTCCTGTACTGGAAGTTTATTCATATAATTCGGTTACCGCAAACACCATGTGCACAAATTGAGTGGCGTTATAAACTGAATTTGGACCAATTAATGGGAGACTGGAGAGCAAAAAACAAGAGACATTTTCAAACCACAACAAGTACGAAATTGCAAACCAACCAATTCCAAAGAAAAAGTAAAATCAAGACATCAAACGTATGCACTGTGAAACCACCCGAGCAAACACATTGAACATGTCTCAGTTTCATGTCCAAACGTTAAAAACATTTGGGGACACTTTTCACAATTACAAGAGGCAAAATGTATTTAAAGTCTCACAATGAGACTTTTTCCGCAACAATAATTTTTTTTCCGAGTTATCCCCCTGCATAGCTTTTTTATATTATAATAGGTTGGCGATTATTGCAATACGATAGAGGAACACTCCGACTTTCGTACTCAGATTCATACATTTTTGTACCTCGCTTGCCTGACCGAAATATGACGGGGAAATGGCTAATTTGGATTTATTTGTCGTTCTAGATATGTTTATTGTGCCTTTTATCATTCCTTTTCATGAAAACAAATTAAAAACAAGTCGAATATGTTATGATAATGTTTAAACATTCTTGTGCATGAAATTGGGGATAAATTGTTCCCAGAGTTAGAGTACGTTATTTCACAGTCCGTATTCGACACCCTGCACATTCGCAATGCGCAGCCGAACTTCCGGTGTGGAATTTCCGAATTTTTATGTGTTAAAAATAAATAGTTTTTTCATCTGTCATATCTGCTTGTTTCGTTCATTATTCGCAGAAAATGTGTATCTCATTCTTTCGTGTACACAACGGATTAGATATAGACTGTTTTAACCCGTTTGGGTGTTAGAAATATCGCTTAATTATCAGAAAATATCATGTGAAGTGACGGGACCAATCCGAATATCGCACACTGGACTTGGTGAAGTTGGTCAACATGACCGCTTTCGCAGATTGCTGCTTCCAGCGTAGAAGGATACGCACTACGTTCATGACTGAACTAACACTGGACTGGTCACAGACACTGTGTGTGAGTCACTGAGTGTGGCAGGTCAGGCTTTGCCGTATTCAACTGTTATCATTATCATGGACATTGACTCGAATAAGTGAATAGCACTGATTGACCTAGACCTAGTCCAACAAATTAGACTTTCGGATTAATAGGAATTTTAATATTTGGACATTTATGGACCTTTTAATCCTTCAGGATTAATACAATCGTAAATGTCCAAATATTAAAATATGTATTAATCCGAATAGTCTAATTTGTTGGACTATGATTGACCCAAGCCTAGGCA
This sequence comes from Siphonodentalium dalli, assembly GCA_032622095.1. Lineage (NCBI taxonomy): Eukaryota > Metazoa > Mollusca > Scaphopoda > Gadilida > Siphonodentaliidae > Siphonodentalium > Siphonodentalium dalli. Next base: position 88,013,114 of record CP136066.1, on the reverse strand, counting down.
ATGGAAGAATGCAAACAATGTGAATGTAATGATTATTGCAAAATATGATGATTATAGTTCTATTCTGGACTCCTCAGCCCTTCAATGTTGAAATGCAGTCAACGCTGAAATGCAGTCAACGCTGATGCCGTAAAAGGTCATTGAATGTTCATTCAGATTCTATCATTCTGCATACATGTAGTACATTAGACTGATTAGAAGTACAGTAGCTACATGTGTGTGAACTTGTGAAGGGTAGAACATGATATGGAGATTGGAGAATCAGAATGGCAATGGCACCACTCACCAGTGTCAGTGAATCGAGTGAGGATGTTTACCAAACATGTCATGAAACATGCAGACATGGACAATGCTGTGAAATGGATTATAATTCATCAGACTCCCGGATCATGATCATAAGTTACCGGTACATACTAGTAACATTCCGCCTTTGATCATTATATCAAGACTAAACCTGACTTGGATAATGACTAATGGACAAAGACAGTTACATGTTACACATGCGGCTGCACATGGTTTTGATTCATTAAAATTATTTTGTAAAAATCATGAACTTATGTTATCAAAATCAATGACTAACAGTGATCACCAAAGTCACTTACTGGTACATTGTTTATGCCAAACAACAGGTCTGACACAACTTGAATTCCATTGTACCGGTACATGTACCGTATATATTCAACTATTATGAAGTGGTGAAAATATCTCAAGTACGGTACCTACTACATGTACTAAGTACAGTATATATATCGGTGCTGGCATTTTTGATTATTTAACTGATTTACTTGTACTAGTAGTTAGAATTTTGAAATCATCTTGGTGAGAAGTTATTTATAATGTCATTCAAAATTTCAAATGGCATACCGGTACATGCACATGTACTTCTGCCATTATGAAATAAACAGGTCTCCTGTAATAAGCTGTAGAATTCTTTTTATATTGGAATATGATGCCTTCTCATTTGCTCTGTTAAAATTATAGTGTTATATACATGTACATTTTAAGGGGTTGTGCATTAAGAAGTGGGATGATTCCATGAAGTTTTAGTAAAAATAGAGAAAACCTGGAGTTTACGTATATACCGTACCAGTATACATTGTGTATGGTAGTACAATTAAGATATAATACATGTAGTTGAATATCACTATGATAGTTGAATTCAAGAAGAGCCAGACTTGATAATGACTTACTCATATTAGCATCTACATGTACTAGTAACGGTACTCTCATGTGCAATAATAGTGTCAATAATATGATAGTGTCAACACTGTTATTATATTTGGAGAACACTTCCCATGACCAGATCACTAAGAGACATAGAGTGAAATTGCTGTGGTTTAAACTATTATTAATTTTAGCTAAAAAATCCCACCATCACTATTATTAGTTTGTCTCTATTATTATGCAACTTAGAGGATGTTGTCTGAATGAACTATCATTTATTATAAGTACCTGATGTATCAGAACAAATTAAAAAGGTAATAAACAGGCCAGACACCTACAGTATGGTCGGTTCCAGTACTGCTAGTGTTATTGTACCAGTACTGTTTATATTCAGTACTAGGACAATTTAATGAAAGTTATGCAACGAATGATTATGTAGGCCTACTGATGTTAAAAGGAGTATAAATTTAAAATGACCTTGCCACTTTAACAAACACATCGCTATTAATATAATACTCAATAATGAGTTTGTTAAAGTGGTGCGCTCGTTTTAAATTAACATGGAGAATATAGCAATTCATCTGGGTCCAATATGTGTACATATACATGTATACCGGTACACGCAGAGCTGATTGATTTACAATTATGGCTTTCATTATATCGTAGACAAGGTGTGGGATGTTTCTTTCATTTTCAGATGCTGTTAAAATTATTCATCAGGTTCACTGATTGTAGCTGGGACTAATACATGTATAACATATATTAGTCCCAGATTGTAGTCGGGTTGAGATATGGTTGCTGTTAGATCTTAAAGGTACTCAATCCGAATTAACGGTCGCAAATTACTATTTCCTTGACTTCGGGGGTAAAAAATATTTGATTCGAGTCGAGGAACCCACCCACCACAGCTCAGAGTGATCAGATATCGATGTTATAAATCTATTAATTAATATAGTGGCCCAATAGACAGTCAACGAGAAGAATTTCATTGACCAAATTGCGGGCAAAGATGGATAACTCTAAAATCAAGTGGCTTTTTGTGTCAGATATTTGACAAACCGGCAAAATAGAAAGTCATCGAGAAGAATTTCATTGACCAAATTGCGGGCAAAGATGGATAACTCTAAAATAAAGTGGCTTTTTGTGTCAGATATTTGACAAACCGGTAAAATTTCGTTGAACAAAATGTTGATAAATAACAGGTTTTGTGCAATTTTATACTATAGTTGATGGTGCTTTTCATTATTTTTGGGCAATTATTAGATTCTGAAAACTGAAGCGTCATTTCAAAAAATGTTGTTGTTGGAATGTGATTATATGGGGACCCTCTGATCGGATTAAGTACCGGTACCTGTAAGAGATTTTATGGTATCTGGAACATTTCATATTTAGTTACATGTAGCATGGCATTCAGAAATATGATATGTCGCCTTGAGGCAAAAAATTATATTACCATATTTATGGTAGTGATCGCCTACATGTATTGACCAAAATGGACAGGATTACATTTTTCTCTTGTCTTGTCTATTTCATTCCTAACTTAGAAGTATGTCGATCTGGTAAATAATTGACTGGAGAGAATAGCATTTATGTCTTGGCCACTAACTGGGAGCTGTGATAATAATAGTAAGTTATCGTTGGAGACCCCCCCCCCACAATGGAGATCTCTAGTCGCATACATGTAGCCAATGTGTCTTATACCTTATAACCGGGGAGGTGGCTACATGTAGATGGTCCCCATTGGTGGGTGGTTGGGAAACTTGGGTTTGTCCACCTTGACATTTTCAAATGTACGTACCTTGAACCAGACCAAAGTCAAATGTTCTCGAAATACATATTTTAATATTTGGACATTTACGATTGTATTAATCCTGAAGGATTAAAAGGTCCATAAATGTCCAAATATTAAAATTCCTATTAATCCGAAAGTCTAATTTGTTGGACTAGGTCTAGGTCAGTTGAATTTTCCAAATGGTACCTCAAACATTTCCAACTGAAATGTCCAACCTGACACCCTCTAAACCTAAATTGTTCAACCGATAGCCATTCAGACCAAACTTTGGACCAAAAGTAGAAGAATATACTGCTGTTGGTCTAAAAACAACACATTCCCCCACTAAATACTGGTTGGAAAATCAAACAATCAATAATATATATTGTTTGTATCTCAGGATGTCTACTGTTCACATTTCTACCTACATGTAGCTGGGACTAATATATTATTATATATTATATGAGTCCCAGTCTCTAGTAAGCTATTATTATGGGAGGCCAAATTCACATTTAATAATCAATTGCGCTTAAGCGCAATCATTGCGCTTAAGCGTAATTAATTGCGCTTAAGCGCAATTCATGGTTATATGTAACAAAACACCCCTGGTGAATAAATAGATTTCTCCATAACTTAGCATTAACTCCTATTGACATGTCACTTCTTGGTTTCATTGGTTTGGATGGGTAGGGAGCTAGCCCAACTTCTTTATCAAAATGGCTGACTCGCAATAGTCTCACCTTCTGTTTTAGTTGGAGCGATTCGTGATAGCATTATATTATCTTCGGTATATATTAGTTGGGGCTACTTGCAATAGCATTACTTTCTGTATTAGTCGGGGCGACATTGACTTTCTTAAATTTTCGAGTATACAGGCACACCATATGAGGGAAGCAAGCCTCGGTGACACCACATTCACACTATATGATCATGGAAATACTATAGATTTGTGCAAGAGCTGCTGATTTAATAAGAAAAACTAGAGCTTCAGGACTGAGACACCAAAGCTCCAGTAATTACACACCATTTTTTGGACAGGGATCAGCTGCAGGGATGCTGATAATATGAAAATAGGGTTTTTTCCCCCTGATTTAAGTCAATAAGTAAACCATACAGTAATGCTCTAATTAATCGACTCCTTAACCACAGCAGAATTATGGATAACTTTTCAGGATTTAGTCGGAAATATGGCTTGTTGCCATTCATCGGAAAGCTCTCGAGAGCTTTTCGATGAATGGCAACAAGCCATATTTCCGACTAAATCCTGAAAAGTTACCCATAATTCTGCTGTGGTTAAGAAGTCGATTAAATAGAGCATTACTGTATGAGGAAAGAAAGCCCTCATGCAGTGACACAGCATGCATGTATAGGATATTACCATAGTAAAGGCTAAAATCTGTGCAAAAATACATTAAAAACATCATACAAAACATTCCTAGAGTTCCGGGAAGGCGACATCAATTCTTTGGATAGAGGGATGCTGATAATATGTAATTAGTGGGTTCTCCTTGTTGAACACATACTCACAGTTTGACTGTTGAGTACAGGTCAAAATTAGCCCAATGCTCATCTTGTGTTGCTAGGTGATACACCAGGTCATGCTAATAGTTTATGGGTAGGTTAGATAGTAGTCACAATTACGCTTAAGCGCAATTGATTGCGCTTAAGCGCAATTAAGCGTAATTAATTACGCTTATGCGTAAATGCCCTATTTGCGCTTAAAGGGGTACTGTACCCCAATTTCAATAAATTCCCGGTGACAATAGCGATCTAATATGAATATTATATTATAAAATAACTAATTTGAGTCGACGATGTCTACTGAAAACGTTCCGGGTAATAGGCTATCGTAAAAGTAAAATTGAATTATTTAATATAAATTCATTTATGGCTGGATTCATAAAATGGAGAATTATGCCATTACGAGTTACCGTTCTTGAAATCGCATCTGCTGCGTGTCTTTTATCGACGGCCGTTCGCGAACATTATTGAGTTGCAAACAAAACATGTTACCTGCAAAAGAAGGCCCGTTATAACCGATTCGGAAAACAGGGAGAAAGAAACAAGAGTCATAAAGAGTCAAGTATTTTATAGGGAGTGAGATTGTTCGATGGAAGAGATTGAATGCATCAATCGAAGCTGTGAGCAATGAACTTCCGGTTCTTCCTGCGAGCTGCGTCTTCTCCGGTGAAGGTCAAACACATGGCGCGTAGTTTGAAATCGTAATATTTTTGTTTCCAAGATCAATATTTTCTTAGCTAAATTAGGTTTATACGAAACTCATATAACACGAACACAATCTAACTTGAAAGTTATTTCAATGGGAGTAAATAAAAAAATCGCCTATCTTTGTGTACAGTACCCCTTTAAGCACAATATGTGGCAATTCATTATTAAATGTGAATTTGGCCTCCCATATATTATATGTTTTGGGTTGGGAGGTAGGCCTACCACCCGGGGGTGATACGTGGTGGCTAAGAGTGTTTTTATGTGGTATTTAGGGCGGGCCACCCACACATTCCGTTAAATCGGTCGAAATCCTTACCATTCTCGAAAATGGTCCATACCCAATTTTCACCCCTCGGGGTGGTACCACCCGCGGGGGGTGATGGGTGGAGGTCGGGGTGTTTCTATGTGGTATTTGGGGCGGGCCACACACCCATGCCGTCAAGTCAGCCGAAAGCGACATTTTTGAAAATAAGGAATATATATACATGTATAGGGAAGGGAATAAGTTCCAAATGTCATGATCGTTGTGATAGCGCCATATACAAATGTCTGCCATTAGCATGAATTGTAATTCGCCAGACACAAAGAATGATGAGGCGATCAGCATAATAATTGCATTAGAATATCAATTGTATGGAATACTATTATGGCCACTTCCTAATGGCGCCGAAAGCGACAAAAAGTGTGCCATTAGTAACGCGCCGAAAGCGACAAATGTGCGTCGTTACGGTGCATGGCGGAATCTAGACCGTATACTATATAGATTGAAATTTGAGATATATGATACATGTTTTTGCCGACTGGCCCACAAAATGACTCGTTCCCAATCTACATGTTACCAATGTCAACAGTCATGGCAAATTTCACAATGATCCGACCAAAGTTACAACCTGTAGCCTATGCCAATGGAAATTGTCGACGGACGTACTTATGTTCGCAAACCACAGTGATTGGCGATGGGTATACCAAACCATGGCAAATTGGCAATATCTCAACTTGAATTTTCATATTCAGCAGCTTGAGCTAAAATGGATGCTGAAATAGAGTCTTACATATCAAATTATGCAGCTTCTCATGTCTCAGTCATAAATAATGATAATCCTATTTATTCGAACAACGTATTCGGAAACACAAATGAATAGTACAACCACCGGTCCCTGGCACAAAATGGTCATAATACTAAAAGTACATATATATCAGACACAGGGGTCCCTGGGGGTCCGGAATTTTTTGTTATTATATTATTTTTAGGGTCACATTCCCCACTTTAAAGAAATAACACCAAGCTTGGTGAAAATGGCTTCAAAATCACAATTTTTTCAAAATACCAAATGTGTTGACAGGACTGCCCCTTCCTTAAATAGTATAATAGTCTTTAAAACTAACATCCATAAAATGGGATAAAGCAAAACAAGTTTTAAAAATCCATTCCCAAATTCCAAAAAATGATCGATTTTTTTAAAATCTGCCGATCTGCCCGTCCGTTTGATCGCCTATATATAGCAACAGTTATAAACATTATCAGCGCCCTTAATCCCCGGGTTGGAATATCATTGGTATGGAATACTATTAGGACCATTTCCTAATGGCGCTTTCGGCGCCATTAGGAAACATATATCTCAAATTTCAATCTATATATAGTATACGGGCTAGATGCCGCCACCGACAACGACAAAATGTGCGATATTAACGCATGTTTCGACGCGCAGAAAGCGACAAAAAGTGCGCCATTAGTAACGCGCCGAAAGCGACAAAATGTGCGTCGTTACGGCGCACGTTTTGTCGCTTTCGGCGCGCCGAAACATGCGCTAATATCGCACATTTTGACGCTTTCGGTGCATGGCGGAATCTAGCCCGTATACTATATAGATTGAAATTTGAGATATATGATGCATGTTTTTGCCGACTGGCCCACAAAATGACTCGTTCCCAATCTATATGTTACCAATTCCAACAGTCATGCCTAATTTCATAATGATCCGACCAAAGTTACAACCTGTAGCCTATGCCAATGGAAATTGTCGACGGACGTACTTATGTTCGGAAACCACTGGCGATGGATACCAACCCATGGAAAATTGGCAATATCTCAACTTGAATTTTCATGTTCAGCAGCTTGAGCTAAAATGCATTCTGAAATAGCGTTTTATTTATCAAATTATGCAGCTTCTCATGTCTCAGCCACAAATAAAGATAATCCTATTTATTCGAACAACGTATTCGGAAACACACATGAATAGTACTACCACTGGCCCCTGGCACAAATTGGTCATAATACTAAAAGTACATATATATATAAGACACAGGGGTCCGGGAATTTTTTTTATTATATTATTTTTACGGTCAAATTCCCCATTTTAAAGAAATAACACCAAGCTTGGTGAAAATGGCTTCAAAATCAATTTATTTTCAAAATACCAAATTTGTTGACAGGACTGCCCCTTCCTTAAATATTATAATAGTCTTCAACACTAACATCCATAAAATAGGATGAAGCAAAACAAATTGTAAAAATCTATTCCCAAATTCGAAAACATTTCGATTTTTTTTTAATCTGCCGATCTGCCACTCCGTTTGATCGCCTATATATAGCCAAAGTCATAAACATTATTAGCGCCCTTAATCCCCGGGTTACGTGTATGATATGACCCTATGTCCACATTTTCAGAGGGGTTAAGTCGTTTTGTCGCCTTTTTCCGGACAGACACACGAACTCAATTTATTTTTATTAGTAAAGGTTGGTGCTAATGTCACTACATGTATATATTTGCACGCGTGACACCCCGTCAACAACCCCGCCATCGCTAATGTACGTCCCTAGCCTCGGCACAGAAACTGACCAACATCCCGCGTCTGGACGTCGCCTTGATATGAATCTTGAAAGCATAATTTCGAGTTTTACTATACGAGTATAGGCTGCACTTTCAAGATTGAACAGTCCGTAGCTGCAGGTAAAATAAAGTCCATCCTGATTACGATGCGGCAAACTAACTTCATTTATATTATTCGATTAATACAAGCCATTACCGGTACTCTTTTCATCATTACTATCAATAAAACACGAATTATGCATGCACGCAAGAAACAGGTCTGTTGTGACAAACGCATGGCCAAATAGCCTGTCTCTTTGAAAAGCCGACGAAATTCCTAACAGATGTACATCGTTTATGAATTTCGTCTGCTTTCCAAAGAGACATACGCATCGTACTCCGGTATCAGGCTATAGCTATTAGGAGGCCATGCAGTTAGCTCGTACTGTGAGAAGCACACTCGATTAATTATCTTCATCCGGGCACTCTGAACCAACGGGGCCCGCATCTTGGTTATATCGCAATAATCAAAGTGCCCCTTTAACTTATAAAACATAAGAGATACTATTTGGAATAAGTAATACAGAAAATAATTATTTAACGATAAATAACCTGCTATTTTGTTCTATTGCTGATTAAACGTTACATATATGTAGCATAGATGCAGAAAATCAGCAATAATAATTTAAATATTGAAGCAGCTATTCAATTTCTTACAAAGGACTATCAAGTTGAAAGCATGCAAGCAAAATAAATACTTCAATTGAGAAAAGGCCTGGAATAAAATGGGACAGTGTCCTTAATCTCATCTCAAAATTTGAGATTAAATACTAACCCTTAAATGCAATCAAAATACTTCAAACAACAAATAAAAAGTACTGTTGAGGCTTTTAATATCACATGAAATAATTCATTTGTTGGAGGAGCATTGGTATACCTTGAATAGGTAATGTTTAAGTTATAGTGGGTACAAACCGTTCTCACCCCTCTGCAAAAAAATGCTCAATTGAAAATGACCAATCATACAGACAATAAAATCCATTTTTTTTCTTTAAAAAAAACTATATTATCATAAGGGCATAATCAATAAACTTACTGAATATCAGAAGAAAAACATATACTATTGTATTACATATTTTATTTCAGGAACACACGTTTTAGTTTGAGGTTAGAAGTTATACAATCGACACATGTCCATTACAAACATACTCACTTGTGATCGAATGCAATTTTGAATGTCGCTTTCTCTGGAACAACATAAGCAAATCCCGCAGTGTTGAAAGTCTCATCCGCTACGATAAAACTGTCACAATCATTCAACAATATGTAGTCCAGTACAGACCTGTCCACCATGAAAGCATATCTCCCTGTTCGAACTAAACCCACAGCATCTTCGATATCTCTGGCATATACACCGCTCGCGGATATTTTACTCCAGATCTTTCTGTAAAGGTCGTTGTGTGACTCCTGGAAAAAAGTAAACAATTGGATATAGTTCGCATATAATTTTAATAGATATGGCCACAAACGTGGTAAAAAATTATTAGGCATGTCTACTTTTCCCCTGCTGCATCGCTACAAGAAATCAGATTTGAAAAAAGTTTACAGCCGAAGATTGAAACTAATATGTTCTGCAAGTTATTAATCTAAGTAGCGACTGCAGCAGTACTTTGGGGGGTTTTGAATCCACTTTTTGACTTAGATTTTTAACAGGTAGAAATGAAGCATGTTTTACAAATATCGCAACCCATTTATTTTTCAATGCAGCACTGTAGCGGATGCAGCAGTGCTTTTGGAGGGTTTTGAATCCACTTTTTGACTTAGATTTTTAACAGGTGGGAAACGAAGCATGGTTCACCCATATCGCATCCATTTTGTTCAATGTAGCGCTGTAGAGGTTGCAGCAGTGCTTTGGGGGTTTTTAATACACTTTTTGATTTAGATTTTTAACAGGTAGAAACGAATCATGTTTCACCCATATCGCGTTCCATTTTTTTTTCAATGTAGCGCTGTTGCAGCTGCAGCACTGCTGTGGAGGGTTTTGAATTAACATAAATATACCTCATTAGTTTAACGTGGCGAATGTAGTGGCGATATATTTCTGCTTTTGTATGTGTAGCGATGCAACAGGGGTAAAATGGGTATGTCTAATTTTTCGACCACATTATCAGCCATATATGAATTTTAATGATGCATGGTTTTCTCTTCACAGAATGTTATATAGATTCCCGGGTATAAAATAATAAATATGAATCGAGACACCTGGGAAAGTATCAATCAATTAATATTCATTTTATTTTATAGCGCCCGCGAAGCGACATAGGGTATACGTATACGGATATGAGATATACTAATCGACTTTTTCAGCCCATTCTAAAAATAGATTGAACTTACCTAAAATAGGATAATTTATTCATAACTCAAGGGTCAGCCGAGTCCAAAAAATTATTGTATTGTATTGATTATTACCACCTCGAAATGTGTAATTGGGCAAAATGCTCCAGGGCAAAAAAAAAAAACTTTGTTCCGGTAAATGTTAGCTATACTTCATCATACGTAGGAACATCATGCTCCTAAAGCCAAAGATATTTAACAAATTGAATGTAAATTAAACCAAAGCCCTGGTTAACAAAAACTGAAATTGCATGAAAAAGTTTTGTTTACATATTTTATAAAATTATTAAAAAATATTTTCCCCGAAAGAGAAATCTAGTGGCCTTACTGGCCATTAAGATTTGATCTTCCATTTTCTAACGGTATTTCCGCCTAAAAGATTGAAGAAATATTCTCAAAGTTCAAGGCCGACAAACGGAAACTATAAGTTCTGATTGAAAGATCGCAGAGTCCTATTAAGATTGCTTCTTGGGAACCCAGTAAAGGCGTCATGACATCAAGACGTACATCATGACGTCACAACCTACATCGGCGCACAAAATTTCAGACAGGACTGCGTCGATGGCCAGACAGCTGAGATTCGTATTACACGGGCAGGCTAAACATCCACATTTACGTTATATGTGATTATTTACATACATTGTATATATTATTTTATTGTGTCCCGTTAGGGTTTATCGTCAAATCCTTCTAAAGATAAAACTCCATCCGATAATCACATGAACAGTAACAAGCGGGCGCAAATTACGTTTACGTATGATCATTTCAGCCAAACCTTGGCTGTTTATTTCACACCTGTTTCTGGGATAACCTGTGTGTCGACTGAGAACCTGTGTGTCAATTGAGGAGAACACACGGAGGATTTGTGTAAATGTTAGCCCAAACGACATTTCGAAGTAACGACGGGTTTGTTGTTTATTTCGAGGAATAATACCGCATCATATGAATTCAGCCCAAATATATTGACAGGTGTCAAGGGTCTAACTCTATACTGAGCAATAAAAAACTAATATTAATAAATACCGAGTATATTTAATTTAACGCCAATGGGTCGTTTATGTGCGTTTAAGAGTGTATTTATGCCTAAAGCAAAGTGAAATAACGATCTTAAAATGAATTGGCCGGTATATTTTATTAGTTATCAGGGTTACCAGGGTCGTAGTTGCATAAATTACAATATATTTTATGTTTATGCTAAGATAACTTGATCGGTATTGAGGTTAACACAAATCCCATATATGGAAATTCCAAATATGGAAAGTGACGTGCGCAACACAGATACAATGGTCTTACTAAAAACGAAGCAATAATGATAACAACAAACACCGACCCAGTTAAATAATGACATTAAATGGCGCTGTATTGCGTCTTTAAGAGTGTGTTGATGTCTCTATCGTGTGATTAACTAATTAAAAATTATTTCGCCTACATATTTCGATAATTATCAGGTCCGCAGTTCGATTATGAAACGTTAAGATTATTGCTTGGTATTTGTTTCAAATCAGATAGCTGCATCTCGGTTATCTGGATCAGATATATTTATAGCGTCGAAGCGAAGAAATGTTGTCAAATTCCACGTCTGAATACGCGTCTTATTCTCACTTATACCGTGTTTATATCAGTTTTATTCTATGTGTTGTTGTGTATTGTATTACTTTGATCAAGCTTGCGCTTTTGTTATTCTCACAAAAGGTAATTTGATGCGTGTTTGATGCGTATTTACATTTCAAAATTGCGTCTGCCATGTACAGTAACACTAACAGTGCGACGGAATTCCACATGTCCGAGCGCCATTGATTCCTTAATTACGAGACTAATTTATCGAATGAGGTCAAATTTTCGCATATAACAAGACTCGTATGTTATTCTGCACCATTCTGACGAGAGCCGACTTTCATTTCGCATTATTTTCGTTTTTATCGAAAAATAATCGTTCTCTATGCCTATGGACTGGAGATTCCCATGTAAATTTTTTCAACCAAAAAAAATTCATTGTTTTGCCAATTTCAAGCTAGTTTATAGCATGGTCATGGCATAATTTGGCCTAGCGAGTGTCGGTAGACGTTTCTTGAGTGTGCACAACAAATTTTGGTCCCAACGAAGCAGGCTAAAATCCTGAAATTTGTCAATTTTACTTTGCGTGTGAAGAAAATATTCATTTAAACTTCCAAAATTGGTTGAAATATGCTCAACAACATTCAGTTGAATGGTGACATTATTTATAGTCACCGACTAACTTCCACGATGAATCAAATTTGTTTTTATTGGTGACAATTATGTCGCGAGAGATAAAAATGTAATTTTTTTTAAGAAAATGTTAAATTTTAGCTCATTTTAAGACTTTAATTGCTTGTAGATCGGTGTTAATTATCTTCGTCAATGATGTCATGTCACGCTTGTTAATAATTCATTTGTTCGGAAATACTTATTGGGGGTAGAAATGTATAAAATTTAACTACCACCATTTCAAAAACAACACCGATAAACAATAACGCTCTTTGTTCCATGCAATGGAAATGGATATTTATTGTCCTGATATCAGTGATATAAATGAATGCCTAAAATTAGTATTATCCTGAAATAAATTTATGCCACTTTGGCGAACATGGGAACCACGGTACAATTTATGCCATTTAGGCACACTTCAGAGTGAAATCAGGGCTTATATTTCGGCGAGAATCCAAATCTAGATTCTCGTAAATATTCTTGCAAATTACCCTGGATTCTCGTGAAAAAGTATATATGGATTCTCGCAAAATCAGATGAAATATATGCCCTGGAAATATAGCAAATCGTTTAATGCTTTAGAATTTTTGTTTTCGGAGATTTATATATATGCTTAAAGACATATTATGGACTTGTTATGGACTTTTTCGGGTGCGAGAAATTGATAAGTTAGTGCTCAGGCACTTTGCCAACCTGGGGAATGTTATCATTCTACTAACATCACTGAAAATTTCCAAAAAAATCCACCACACCACTTCATAGAGAACATCGTCTGAACTACTCCAAATTGTAAATATTTACATCTCGATTCGGGGCGCAACTATCGGCTATAATTAAACAAAAATGATTTCGTCATCGAGAGTCATTGCATTTAACTAATATATAAGAATGACGTTGTGTATCATCCATTTGGATTAATATTCGTAACGAATAACTACTTTGAGAAAGATTATTCTTAATTTCTATTTGATCACTCTGCCCGGTGTCTGCCGGAGTGTTTCACATCACTTTAATTAAGGAAGACTGTTCAGAAAAACTGCATTTCAAGAAATCGTTTAATGCTTTAGAATTTTGGTTTTCGGAGATTTATATATATGCTTAAAGACATATTATGGACTTGTTATGGACTTTTTCGGGTGCGAGAAATTGATAAGTTAGTGCTCAGGCACTTTGCCAACCTGGGGAATGTTATCATTCTACTAACATCACTGAAAATTTCCAAAAAAATCTACCACACCACTTCATAGAGAACATCGTCTGAACTACTCCAAATTGTAAATATTTACATCTCGATTCGGGGCGCAACTATCGGCTGTAATTAAACAAAAATTATTTCGCCATCGAGAGTCATTGCATTTAACTAATATATAAGAATGACGTTGTGTATCATCCATTTAGATTAATATTCGTAACAAATAACTACTTTGAGAAAGATTATTCTTAATTTCTATTTGATCACTCTGCCCGTTGTCTGCCGGAGTGTTTCACATCACTTTAATCAAGGAAGACTGTTCAGAAAAACTGCATTTCAAGATCACCAAACAACTTTCCTTTTTAGGGCCACCACATCTTTCCAAAGATGTACTTCTTCCATTTTGTTATCAAAGACCGAAAAATGTCGTTAAACTAGAGATCCAAATACCCACTAAGGGCCCCTATATCTTGAAATATTAAAGACCGAGAATGTCGTTAAACTATAAAGACCGAAAAATGTCGTTAAACTAGAGATCCAAATACCCCCTATATCTTGAGATATTATAAAGACCGAAAAATGTCATTAAACTATTAAAGACCGAAAAATGTCGTTAAACTACAAAGACCGAAAAATGTCGTTAAACTAGAGATCCAAACATCCCCATCCTCTTTTTTTTTTTTAGACAATTAAGAACGAAATATGTCGTTACACCATTAATACATAATTTGTGTTTATGAAAGTCTGGCACCCATTAGCAGTTTGTTTTCAGTACATTTTAATATTCATTGGAACGTAAACAATTATTCGCTGACAGAAATCATGTTAATATCGCCTTTCGTTACTGGTTTCCTCGACTCAAATATTTCTCACTGCTCAATACTTATAATTAAAAAAAATGTTCTGTGTTTTGTGTCACTTCTTAATAGCATTATGTATTCTGCTATTGACAAGAAAAAAAGTTGCAGTATACCTTAAAGGTACGGAAGGCCTTGGTGGGTATCCTGTGAACGTATTTCCACCTGCCAAAAACCGCTACAAACGAAAATAATATTCAAATATAGACATACTTTGTTAATATACAAATGAGAAATATCTCATAAACAGTATGTTATTGTCGTAAATTTGACGATTGTTATGTAAACAAAGCATAAAAAGTTACTTTCTTGGTGTTTCTTTATATTATGATGGTAAACATAAAGAGCGTTCTTTGTTGCTCAATTCCTTATTTGGAAATAATAAAGAGCGTTTATACCATTTGTGTGTGATTAGCCAGTAGCATTGTGCTGCCTTCTATAACACAATCAGACTCTTGTTTAGGTAAAATTTAGTAGGTCTTTATGTGAGCATGATGTTTAAGCGATAGTGATCGTATATTTGAACCAAAATGTATGCGTTTTAATATTTTTCTGTTTACGGTGTTTGGAACAAATATGAATATTTTCGACCACTAAGCCCCCTCGTCCCTTTAATATAATTAATATAACATCCCTCATCCAATAATCTCCAAATTGCATATCTAATTTCAATCCTAGTTACACGTCACGCCGCCCCTCATCATTTGCCAATTGTACACCCTTTTTTTTACTGCTGCTGCAACTGTTCAATTTCTTTAAAAATGGCCCTCCCGCCGCCGAAATTTACCTCTGATTTTTTTTTTATCATCGGTCCGCACCAAAATTGAAAACACGTCCCTATATAATATACCTATTTAAACCGAGTATACACGGTGGTGTAATAGATCAACCGTTAATTTAACCGTTTATGTAGCATATTTCCACGCATACGTTATCACGACAAATCCCTGCTGATCTGTTATTAATGAACCAAACACTTAACATGTCAACACACTCTGGCCCGCCAATGCTACAGTATATAAACGTAACGGGGCAAATATGCACATTATATTGGCAGCTAACGAGAGCATTCATCATCAGCAATCTGCTCACCCCTTTTAGCCGATACGATAGAAACTAAACGATTTGTTACTTCTAATTACCCGTACTTAATTACACTACTTGCGTGTTAATAAAGTACGACCCCATTACCACTAAAGGTGAAACATGGGATTTAGAACATTAATATTCACTCTTACATAGTTCCACATTCAAGGTTCGTCTTGTGTAATCGTATGTCAGTTGTAACTTTGTGAAACTGCAACCGAACTGAATTATTCTATGCTAAATAGTTCATGGCTAACCTGATGCATGCATCTTAGTTTTCTTGTATTACATTTGATATCGAATTTCTCATCACATCCGTGGGACCGCTATTTTTAGAACAGAAATCCGCACGGAAAAGTCGAGAGTATACATCAAGCGCACAAAGAAGGACAACTCTATCGTGTTACTGTAACCTCACTATCAACAAACTGTATTTCAACTATAGATTTACCACGATCTTACGATTAAAATAAACTGCATTATTCTGCCGTTAGAGACAACTAATATACAGTCTTCGGTTTTATCTGTATTCTATGAACAAAATAGCTATATAATTATGTAATTATGGTCTGAAATCGGGATTTATAAAATTTATGTTGTTCCAACGACGGCCCGGAAGACATGGACCACAATTATTTAACATATGAACCGCACACAGAATCCCCCCGGCACGGGTCATTATTCCGAAGGACCGCTATTCCGAAGGTCCGTTATTCCGAAGGTCTGCTATTCCGAAGGTCCTCTATTCCGAAGGTCCACTATTCCGAAAGTGCACTTTATACGCACACAATCCGTGTGACTGGAAATATTTATAAATCGACTATATATTACGCATGGTATTATAAACATAATGTCATGATAAAATACTGCTAGAATTGAATGAAATTGGATAACAGAAAATGATAAAAATTAAGTTTCTCCAGCTGGATGCGTGATTTACAGGTGTTTGTTTTCAATATATAATTGTTTATAGCGAGCGAGGCGTGTATCAATTCTATGGCATTAAATTAGTAAAAATCTAAACGTTTTGAGCATAAGATTGCTGCATGAGATTAAATTATAAGAAATAACCCGTGTTTAGATTAAGCTATTTCTGAGCTATAACCGAACTATTTGAAGAAAAAAATTCGCGCATTAAATGTAAATAATTTGTCTTCAAACATTCTGCATAACAACTGCATAAACTTAATCAAAATAAGAGTTATACACTCGATAAAATGTGAAACAATATACACAATAGAGTGGGTCGTAACCTATGCAATGGATTAAATAATACTGACCGCAAAGAGAGTCACAAGATTTGTTCCTCCGATAACTAACGGTTCTATATCGTCCTGGGCAGCAAGCTCTAGTAAACTGTTTATAGGACGTTCCGCCAATGACACTGTCAGACACGCTGCTAAGTTAGATGTGTATGTGGCAATGATAATCACAGTGAACACCGACCAAAAACCGAGGATCAGTCTTCCGGGTAGGGCTTTTGGTCGTGGGTCGTAACCTGTGTAAAACAAACCTTTTCGTAACCTGTGTAAAACAAACCTTTCGTAACCTGTGTAAAACAAACGTTGTGTTGAATATATAGCGAGAACTATTGTCCCGATGTGGTGTCTTTTGAACACCAAGCAGGACTGTTAACCAAGGTCAATAGCCCTGCTTGCTGTTCATGAAACACCATCGGGGGGAAATAGCGATCGCAGTTCCGCCAAGGCAGTCAATGTGTGCTTTATTATATACTGTAGCAGGGGGACCAGGTATTGTTTGTTTTTATCAATTTTGGTGCCGCGACCCTATGGATTAGGGCGTCACTTTGACATCTTCAAAGCGCATCGGTATATTACATGCATGTATAATGACAGTAAAGCCTAATGTAAATTAAGAGGAAATTTCGTAACCCTGTCACATCTCTGACAACTTTGAACCACACTATTGGACTCAAGGGGAAGCCTACATCTAATTTTGGTATTACATGGCTGTAAAATATTTTAATTCGCCATTCTCCACGGTCCCCTCCTGCCACAATTCCTGGTCCAGAAGACGCCAAATTTAAGCCCACACCACTATATTCCATATGTATAGATGATTATATATATTGTACCATTAGACACAGCATATGTCATGGAGATGAGTATGGATAAGTTTGGTGAAAATCGATTTTGTTGACCTTCTCCTTTTTTCTACCACTGATACTAACAACATTGCTGTGAGACCCCTTTGGAGCCATCTATATGGTCCCCCGTCAATTTATATAGAAAACAGACATACATTCGCAAGTATAGATAAATATCGGCGATTAAAACATTCTTATTAATGCTAGTTCCCCTCCGCTCCGCATCCCTGACACAAACGGCACCAACGTTGTGGCTTTAAACAACACGATTAGACTCCGCGTATCGTGGAAAAGAATAAGTATCAATCAGTTTCGGTGCCCCTCCCCTCCAGTCCCTGACTCGAGCGGCGCCACTTTAGGGATTTTTAAACCGCACATTTAGCCTCCTCATATCACGGGGGTGAGTATGTATATATAACTTAGGTGACATCTCGGCGACTAAGCACATTCTTATCACATTTAGTACCGCCCCCCTTCCCATCTCTGACCCAAACGGCACCAATTTGGCTTCTTTAAACGCATATTTTTTTTAATTTTGGTGTCCTTCCCCTCTTCAACCCGTAATCGAACGCCGCCACTTTTGGCATCTTTAAACCACACCACTATAGATTCCACATATCATGCCGATGATTATGTATACGTTTGGTGGAAATCGGTGACAAATATGTCATATATTATGTTGCCCCTCCCCTTTCTCTGTCCTGACACCAGAAGCCTCACTTTAGAAAATTTTAACCGGGAGTATTATCTTCCTCGTAAAATGGTGGAAAATATGTATGATATCTGGAAAATATGCCCGCACTGGAAGAAGGGATAAAACTGTCCTAATTTGAAAAAAGTATACAAAGTTTATAACTTGACCTCAGTCTTAAAAAGTCTCCACAACCCTTTTCTCACCAAGAAGCTGAAATACTTTCGACCACTACGAGTTAGGTAAGTACGGTTAATCGTAGCTGAAAGTTCAATGTCTTTAGCTGAAATGCCGGTGTCCTAATCTTCTGGGAATTATAACTCTGAGTGGATGACCTATAATTATGGGTCATTGACTTTTAGAGTTAAATGCTTTGTCAAAGCGGATTATTAATTGTCCATCTGGTTTGATGTAAGCGACACGTGTCCAGTCAGATCACGACATTTGGCGGCTAAGGACGTTGTCCTTTTCAGCGGATATATACTAGGAGATCCAAGCTCTCGGACACTCTGGCAGAGACTCTTGTTCAGACACTCGACTCGAACGCATTAGCGAGAAGTCATGTTATTATATTTTTTCTCCGTGGCCGCCTGATGTGATGTTGTAAATATTTGTACAATAAAATTCATCAACGTGTTTCCGAGAATTCCAACTTAATGGTTAGAACCTGGGGAGTGCTACATTCCTGAGATGGTGCCGAGTTAGCAGGACATTTCTTGGAATTCTTGGACAGGTGGTCACGGAAGAAAAATATGGAGGAAACTAAATGGACGAAATAAGGTATATATGAGGCAATTTGCAATTCATTGGCTGGTTCACCTGGTTCACAACCCGTATAGCTATTAGGTCATTTATCTTTGGTTTAAAATTGTTGTGCCAATTTTCCCATATAAGGTATACTTAGAAATTACTGTTGTATCAGTGTTTCAATGTCGAGTTGTTGTTTCAAAAATTGTTGCGTCAATTTGAACCCCTCAGACATTAGGTAGATTTATCTTTGGCTTAGAATTGTTGCGTCAATTTTTCCATATTAGGTATGCTTGAAAATTACTGCTGTCTCAGTGTGTTTCTATGTCGAGTTGTTGTTTAAAAAATTGTTGCGTCAATTTGAACCCCTCAGACATTAGGTAGATTTATCTTTGGCTTAGAATTGTTGCGTCAATTTTTCCATATTAGGTATGCTTGAAAATTACTGCAGTATCAGTGTGTTTCTATGTCGAGTTGTTGTTTAAAAAATTGTTGCGTCAATTTGAAATAAATTATATCTGGTCAAATTTGTTTGTAAATTGGCCATTAATATTAAATCTGACAAATTATGCATGATATAGATATTGTGAAGAAGAAAATTCTCACATCGAGTAATCTGTCGATTATATTAGTTTTTAATTGAACAATATATGGGTAAAGTAAAAAAGTTGTTCAGAGAATACACAGTTGTAGTTTAAATTGTTGCGTCAATTTTTCCATATAAGGGTTTCAAAAATCGTTGCGTCGATTTGAAATAAAGATTGTTTGTTTTTCGAGGTATTATTGTTACATGTACGCTCAGTGTGAATAGCCTAATTGAACAAAATGTGGTTAAACCAAAAAAGTTGTTCAGGAAATATACAGTTATAGTTTAAATTGTTGCGTCAATAATACTATATAAGGTATGCTTAAAAATTACTGTTGTCTCAGAGTTTTCTATGTCAAGTTGTTGTTTCAAAAATAGTTGCGTCGACAGCTGGCGTCGATTTGAAATAAAGAGTGTTTGGTTTTCGAGGTATTATTAGTTACATGGACGCTGGTCTAAATTTTTGTGCAAATTTGCCGTAATAACTAAAATTGATAAATGTTATCAGCTAGAAGAAATAATCGCTGGAATTATATTTGTGTCCATCGCTATATGGTTTCCTATAAATTTGATAAGATTGATGCTACAATCTACACGGAAAGAGATTCCAGTGAATTATTAAATGATGCATATATATACAGATGTAGTGAATACACAGTTAGTTTGTCTGTCGGCTTGTTTTCAAACAAGTTGGAGTTAGTTGAAAATTTCCAGATAAAGAAATTTGGCACAAGTTATGGTTAGGTAATTTAGAAAGTGCTTATTGAAGCCTATTATGGTATATATATAGTAGGATTTTGTCAAAAACAAAAACAAATTCTTGGAAATTCAGGTTATACAAGTACTAAATTGTCACACCATTATGCAAGTTATATAGGTATTAAATTTACTGATGATTTTAGGATGTTGTCAAGTTAATCAGTATGATTTTAGAGAGTTCTAGTTTTAAACGAATTGTGGGTTCAATTTCTGTTAAGGCTGTTCTGTCGGTCAATTGAGCGTATAATATTAAGTTTATTGTGCTCAGATTATCAATTCGAAAACATTGGTCATTTATGACAGTTTGTCAAGAAAACTGGTTGCGTCCAGCGAGATATATCTTTAAATAAAAGAAATTAGTTGAAGTAATTCGGAAAATTTTAAATTACAGACATTATAGTCACTTGAAGTTTGAAGTATGGTTTAGGAATGTTCAATTTAGCCAAATGATTCCAATGTTTTGCAAGAATATCTACACGGATGGTCAGTGGTATTTTGTGTTATGACACACCCGGATTGGGTTAAAATGTCGATTTTTAAAATAGATAGATCGCTGTACATGTATCGCCATTGTATATAGGCGTTATCAAAATGGTTTTAATGTGTTCAAGTTTCGAACAAACCAAAGTTGATCAGAGTTGACAAGTCGGAAAGTCAGAAATGTAACTGAATAATCAATTATGGTATGCCCATACACGAAAAGAATGGCTAGAAAATTTATTATGCCATACTAAAATCTGTTCCGGGTATTCTGAGAGTGTCTGTAAGTAATAAACCAGACTAACATGCTACCAGCATGTCTAAAATGTTTGTTGGCGGCACCGAATACACGGAATAGAATAGAAACACAAAAAGGAACTTACCTTTAACGGAATTTAAATGGATCCGAAAATAATCCGATTAATTCCATGAAAATTATACTGTTTAAAAACATTAGAACCAGAGTAAATAAGATGAAATATTCCTTGAAAACAGGAGAAATATCTCCACCCCACAGAAAACTGTACACAACTGACTGTACAACGAAAACATACCACAGCAGCTGATCGGGTGAATATAATTTAATAGAAATGAAACCTTGCCCCAGGGCATGAAAATTTAAGTCTAGCAAAGGTCCTCCAAACGCCATTCAATACATATTAATTGTACAGGGGACTGAGTTGACCTTTGAAGATTATTCATGCATGCTAACTTAATTAAGTCGTTGTCCACCCACAGTGGTCGAGTATGCAGGCCCGTTAAAGCTGCATGCGTGTATGACCAATTTGGCGTGAACAAAACATTTCTCATGGCCATCAATTGACCAGTCTCGAGATAATTAGTGTTGTGAAGCCTATCTCAATACCGGTATTAAGATGAACGTGTAGGCCTGAGCCTGTTTATAAATAGTACGACATCCGTTCTGTGTCACATCGAGTGTTACCAAAACAAATTTGCATATTTTCAAATTAGGAGTTGTCTGAGTTCCTGAAATTATAAGTTAGGAGTTGTCTGTAGATTTTAAGTTTAAAGGGACATAGAATGATGAACTGGAAATACATTTAAAGAATTAGCTGATGTCAGGAAAATAAAAGTTGTATAGTGAACCATTGAATTGTTTTAAAGGGACATAACATATATAATAATGTAATGTAGGTTGTATAAAAATCCCATATACAATTAGCTATGTGAACCAATTAGACAAGCAAATTGTCTCAGGGGTTGTACATTTTATTCCGTTGTTTCACAAGGAATAACTATATATGAAATATTTGACATTTATGTAAAATGTCCGTAATTGGTGTGGGTGTTACATGATAGTTGTTAGAATTACTAGCTGACAAGCTATATATTACTCGAAGGGTATGCCCAAATATGGGGCCCGTGATATTTGATTTGGCGTTCCAAGTTTATGGAATCGTGCTTTGACACAAATGACGAGATTTGACTTGTCGGCGCTAATGATGTTGAAAAAAGTTTATGTTATAGAGCATTAAGTTACATGCTGGTATACATGGAGATGTTTAGTTTGGCATTCCAGGTTAATGGATAGCGATTTTTACGTGACATGCGTGATTTTAACACGCCGTGCCAAAGATTTCTAAAATCTCAGCATTTGTGCAAGATCGTTTTGTACCATGCTCGTATTTGTAGAAGCTTGGAGCCAAATTAAAATGTGAATTGGTTAGATTGTCAGTTGAAATCGTGTTCTACACGTCTAAGCGTGTTGTAACGCTATTGACATTACCCAGATAATTCATTTCAGTTCTTACACAACGTATATGAAGTCTTTTCCACTAGACAGTATTGAACCTTTATTTATGCCCAAATTCAAGATCGAGTTGAACTTTATTCATCTTTCGTATCGAAACAAGGCAAATATAACCCTCCACAGGAAGTCAAATTCTGGATATTAAACCATATTGATCCTTTGTCAAATGTCGCCCGAATTCAAGGTCAAATTGAAATTCATTCCAATTTTCGTACCGACACAAGGCGATTATTTGAACATAGCTATGACGATGTGATCGACGCCTCTATCGTTTGGATCTGGATCCGCTGGGTATTCGGAATGGAGCCAGGACGAACGGAGTTAATAGGGAGGCCACTATTAACTCCCAACACGGAATGAGAAGCTAATATTCCAGGATGGTGCTATTCTCCTGTTCGGAACAATTCCTGCTATCGACGATTCGGATTATGACATTCATGCGTTAAAACTTATGTTTTATTGTGTTAAATGTATGTTCCAAATGGGATAGTTTGGATCTCCACTCACGGAATTATCAAGTTTTTTGTCTTAGGACAAAAATCTTGAAAAAGGTGATGAGAGTTATGTAATACTTTCGACCACTACGAGTTAGATAAGTACGGTTAATCGTAGCTGAAAGTTCAATGTCTTTAGCTGAAATGCCGGTGTCCTAATCTTCTGGGAATTATAACTCTGAGTGGATGACCTATAATTATGGGTCATTGACTTTTAGAGTTAAATGCTTTGTCAAAGCGGATTATTAATTGTCCATCTGGTTTGATGTAAGCGACACGTGTCCAGTCAGATCACGACATTTGGCGGCTAAGGGCGTTGTCCTTTTCAGCGGATATATACTAGGAGAGCCAAGCTCTCGGACACTCTGGCAGAGACTCTTGTTCAGACACTCGACTCGAACGCATTAGCGAGAAGTCATGTTATTATATTTTTTTTCCGTGGCCGCCTGATGTGATGTTGTAAATATTTGTACAATAAATTTCATCAACGTGTTTCCGAGAATTCCAACTTAATGGTTAGAACCTGGGGAGTGCTACATTCCCGAGACATCTCGGCCGTTTTACTTGAAACGGTTCAATTGTTTTGAAAATTTTGATTAATTTTCCAATTATTTATCTCATTTTCGTATACAATGAATGCAGTGATATTTATAGTTCTGATATTTTTCATCTATCTGTTCTCAATCTTTTTATGAAAACAAGAAGAATTTTTTTTTTATAGTTTGAAGATACAACATTTAGCAATGTAAATCGTCCATATATGTGGTCAATTTCTATAGAGTTTATAGCTCAAATTTGAGTCCATGGTCCAAAGTTATATATCAGCTTAAATTTCCTTTTAATGTGCTAACAGATAAAGTGCCATATTGAATTTCAGTCAAATATCAATAAAGTTGGAAATGTTCAAATAAGTTCAATATACGACCTGTATGGAACATTTCCTAACGCAGCTACTCGTAATGATATAAATAGTGTTGTTAGTGTGAGCGGTGTGTTTACTTTCGGTAAGTTCCAAATTCCTTCCAATGCAGTTCACTTATATTAACGGCTTGCAGTTAATTGCACATTAATTACACTGTCTTAAGTTTTAAGTGACCACCTTGTTCAAGGAAACCCGTTATACTTATATTTTATTTCACTCAAATAATACACATGCATGTGTAACAGGAGGTCATTCAAAATAACAATCTTGAATCAATGAATGAATGATTGGCATTGGTGCCAATGTGGTATTTGCATGAATTTCTCAAATGAATTGTTTTCGATATCTCGGAATAGAGGGTGTGTATATCTACAACGAATGGCAATGGTTGTAATTAACATAGTATTAGGGTGGCGGTGAACTGATCATTTATTATATGACTATCGCCCCCCCCCCCCCAGTACCACTATAGTAAAGCAATCATTTTCCGACCATCTGATCATCTACAGTTCGATCCAATGTCATACCACCATTCTCTGTCTCGCATATTGCGCACGTCCGTAAAAAGCCGGACTGTTTATTGTACAAAATAGTTAATTCATTGTTTATTCTTGTTACTAATGGCCTACATTGGGATTCATTTCATAATTCATGACAGAAATGGTGTTTTTTTTTAAAATAAAAAACATGTCATATAATAAACCTGTTATCACTGCAGTCAATTGATCTGGACTTCGCTTCACGTCTCGTTGAAGAGGTCAGATCCCAAGTTTTGTAAGCTTGCCGATCTTGTCAGTGTTGAAGATAAGTAACGTCTTCTCAGTGATTCGGAGTTTTCGCAATTAAAAATATAATAATATTCGTCTCCTATCACACCGGCGCAATAGACTAAAAGTGCATGCTCACCTTGTTCATTAACTGAGGAGAACATCAGCCAGATATTGTCGAATAAATTCGGCTTATCTTGCCCAGATCTCGAATATGTTCCATCCGGGCTGTTTCCAAATCGCTGGCGCAAAATGGCCACCGCCGACATAGAACAGCCAATAACAAGAATCGCCGCGGCTAGAGTAGTCCACACCGGAAGTGACAATGGGCTATACATCCTGAAGAATCCCTTGGAATCTTTGCCCGGTGCTTTCATCAGTATTCCAATGCCATCGTCAACATGAGGTAGGATAAAATCTATAACTGTCTCCCTGATTTTAGTGACAGTGACTGGCGCAGCAATAAAGTCTACTTCCTGCAACACATACACGCACATGCATGAGCCTTTTCGTTCAGACTGATGGCATATTACCAGGTAAATTTTCATTAAATTCTTCGTAGATCGTTATCTATTGCATCCCGAAACGATCATCGTTGGCAATACACAATAATTACGTGTCTGCTATTGTTCTATATTCTACTATGACCAGATGTTTGTGAGTTAATTTGGGGAAAATTTAATTTGTTTAAGAACTTAGAAAATTTTCATACATGCATATCTCACTATGCATGTAGTAATTTTAAACAGATGAGCATATTCACTCTAAACATCCCTTTTATTTGAATATTGGTCATCAAGAGATTAAACTAGGAACTTGATCGACCGACATTGAGAATACAGCTATACACGTATGTATTCGAGAGTTAGATTGATTGATTTATTGGGGTTTAATGTCGATTTCAGCAACTAAGGCCATATCACGACATTGCCAGTTTTAGTGGTGCAGGAAACCGCACATTTACGGCTAATCTAAAAGCGATTTCAATGTCTGATAAACTCGTCGACCAAGTGCGGCAAACCAGCGACAATCGGCGAGTAACTGGCAACTCCACCAGATAAAGATTTCGAGGTACAAAGTCCATGATGGAAATATTTGGATTTGAACCCTCAAGCGAGACGACTTGGAGTTGTACCCCTAACCGACTGAACCACCGAGGCCCCTTTCGAGAGTTAGAAAAATTAGTATGTTTCCACTCACCCCACGTTTAACCATTCCAACCATACCAGTCCATGTACCGTCGTCATGTGGAGTTCCCCATTCACCATCCGGAGGTTCCACAATGGTGTAGCTGTAATTTTAATCCAATTTTTTTGGACAATTTAGTGATAGACATGTTGAGATACATGTATACGTGTATTTGTTTATATACGTGTATTTGTTTATATGCCCTCTCTCTCTCTCTCTATCTCTCTCTTCTCTCCTCTCTCTCTCTCCTCTCTCTCTCTCTTCCTTCTTTTGGGGAATAGAGAGGACTTACAAACTCACGTTTATCAGTTACAATTACAGTCAGGCCAAAAATAAATACCTTTATAATTATATTATGTTTGTTGTAATTTAATATCCAACTCTACAGCATTTTGGGTTTTTTTTACAAGTGCAATAGATTTATTATTTGTCCATCCTGTTATTCCATACATTTCAAAATAGTCCCAGTTGCAAATATCTGGCTTATTATTGTCATTTTTAATAATTTATAGGGTACCCATTGTTTGACTTCATATTTATACGAATGACCTTCATGCTATTGCAGAAAGCTCCTCTCCTCTCATGGACAAGACTATGATGCTACATATGTCACCAGAGTTTAACGATGAAAACAAAAGAATAAATAGCTCGTGGTACCTAAAGTGAACTTATTATAACATGTTACCAATCTCTTTGAATTACACTCATGATGTTCATATTTCCAAATTTCCAATACATTGTATGCATTCCTCAATATGTGTTCTATATCAATTTGAAGGTTCAGTGCGATTTGTTGTGAATTTATCGAGTATTTTACCAATTTACCCGACTCACCAAAACAAATTTGTGCAAACTCATAACATAGCACTCGTGCGCTGGATTATATTGTCTTACTTGAATTTGAGACGCTCGGAGAGCACAATCAGCATATCCATACATAGGCCAGAGTAAGATGTCACATTGTTGATTCTTTTTGAGATGACGAAAGGTGGCCACTGGAATTTATAAAGATGTATTACTGAAAGCTGGTCTATCTCTCCCGGGCCACAATAACAACAACATCATCATTTCTATAAATTCCTATTTCAATTCTATAAATAGCTTTTTTGTGAATAAAATACTGATAAAACAGAATATTATTTATAACACGCCAATCAGCCCTCGACCAATGGAAGTTATATAATGAGGTCCGGTGACCGACCTTTATTTACTGTAAAGATCTTTAAGCGTCGTCTGTTCTATCAAACAGTCTGTCGTGATTACAACAAGCTGATGTATTGTATTCGCGGCGCACAGCTTGATTGACCAATTATATGCATTCCCGATCATTCAAACAAATAATTGGCCCACCGAGGTGAGCATTACTAATATGGGCTATTATACCATGTTTTTCACAACAAGCACATGCAGGGACGCAGCGAAATGGAAAACAGGGGCGACATATGCCAAAGAAGATATAAACGTTAATACAATTAAATCAGAACAATTTGTAATACCAAATATGCCATACTAAAACTTCAGATCGATTGGGGGGGGGGGGTATATATTCGGACGAATTGTATGGGTATTTGCTTTGTTGTGGAAATCCTACAGTTACTATCCTGCACAGTGGCTAATTTAGTACCCCCCCCCCCTCACCAACACAATAAACACATGTAATCAACGACTGACTGTTTTACACACAGGCAACAACTAACAAACATTCAAAGTAAATAAAGGTCGATAACCGGACCCCATTGGATTAAATCTGTAATTTTCAATTTGAGAAACAGTAAAGCCGCTGGTCACGACGGGCTTTTAAATGAATATCTGAAGGCTTCTGTTGAGAAAATGATGCCCATTTATTCCTTACTTTTCAATTTAATCTTGGAATCTGGAAACTACCCCCGGGAATGGGCCGTCGGGATGATAAAACCTATATATAAAAAGTCTGGTGACCGAACTATGCCGGATTCATATCGGGGAATTACACTTTTAAGCTGTCTTTCTAAAGTATTTACAGCCATTCTAAACAATAGAATGGTTTCTTTTTCAGATGATCATGAACTAATTTTAAAAAATCAGACGGGATTTAGAAAATCCCACTCAACCGTAGATAACATATTTGTTTTACACAGTGTAATCAACCTATACCTAAAAAGTGGGAAAAAATTATATTGCACATTTATTGATTTTAGAAAAGCTTTTGATACCATATGGAGGGATGCAATATGGCTGAAATTAGCCCAATGCAATATCAACGGAAAAATACTTAATGTCATTAGAAATATGTACGGTAAGATAAAAACATGTGTAAAAGACAGTCACAACATTTCAGACTTTTTTGTTAGTAATGTGGGACTTTTTCAAGGGGAAATAATGTCACCTTTTTTATTTTCCTTGTACATTAACGACATCCAAGATTTTATGAATGATTGTGCAATACAAAATTTGAGTTATTTAGATGAACTATATATTGAAAATGTGGGATGTTACATAAAATTGTTTTGTATTCTTTATGCAGATGACACAGTATTAATGTCTGATACAGAAGAAAATATGCACCGTTCTCTCCAAGCATTTGCAGATTATGCAGATGCTTGGAAGTTACAAGTGAATACAAAAAAAACTAAAGTCATAATATTTAGTAATAAGTTACCCAAACCAATTCCAACGTTCAGATATCGAGGTCAAGAACTCGAGACAGTTAAAGAATTTGTATATTTGGGAGTAACCTTTTTTTACAATGGAAGATTTTGCCAAAATTTGAAAAAAATAGTTACAATTGGCACAAGAGCAATGTATGGATTACTAAACAAAGTGAGATCTCTCAAGCTTCCAATCGATATTATGTTAAAACTATTTGACTGCATGATAGTACCCATCCTATTATATGGGAGTGAAATTTGGTGTCACGAAAGAACTAAAATTATTGAATCGCTTCATCTAAAATACTGCAATATTATAGGATATCTGAAAACAAGTACACCAAATTATATGGTTTACGGTGAATTTGGCAGACACCCTCTGTCCATTGAGATAAAGTGCAGAGCACTATCTTACTGGTCCAAACTACTATCACACGATGGCTCAGAACTTGCAAAAAATATATATATTCTTGTTAAAGAATTGGATCACAATTCTGATGGCTCCTTCAATAGCCCATGGCTATTTTTTATTTCTAAAACACTGAAAGAACTTAACATAGAAAGAGCATGGACAAATCAGTCGGGTTTAACAAAGGCTGAAATTAGAAATATAAAATCAGAGCTTATTGAGCGACACACAACAGAACTATTTACTGAAATGCAGAATGCAAACTCATCTAGAGCACGTTTTTATATGAGTATTAAAACGAGGCCGGGCATGGGTCGCTATCTAAGTTTCTTACCGGCTCACTTAGCAAACATTTTGCTAAAATTTAGAACCGCAAATATAAAACTGCCTGTCGAATATACAAGATGGAAATCTAAATCTGTGGATAATGGTGACAAAACCTGTGATATTTGCGGTGATGGCACGGGTGATGAATACCATTTTATTATTATTTGCAAAGAACTACAGATAATTCGAGCAGACTATATCCCGAAATATTACTGGGAGAATCTCACGAAAGAAAAATTCGAAAGACTATTATCTTTGGAAAATCAACTATTACTGAAAAAAGTTAGTATTTTTATCAAATTGGCATCAAGAAAATTAAAATATGACTGAGCCGATTATTCCAAATTGAAAAACGTGTGATTAAGTGCATTATTTATATCCGTGAATAATTATTTCAGGCAAAATATTATGATAATGATATTATAAAGGATTAAATTTTAATATAATATATATAAGATATTATAATACATATTACGATATATCTATACATTTATCATATTATATATTAATATATGTATGATTGTGTAACAATTGTTTTTTTGTGACCTAGCTATTGTAAATATTGTAAATATTGTATATATGTTATAGCATGTTTCGATTAATTGACGACTTTGCAATAAACAATCAATCAAATAACTTACGTTGGTCGAAAGTGCTGCTTGTGATATTATACATCCGGCTTCGAATGTATGGAATACATAAATCCGATACGTAGGAATAATGCACAAAAGAAGAGAATAGTATAGTGGATACTCTTTAATTAATCCAAGATAAACGCACAACACACAAATACATATAAATATAGTCCACTGAATTATTGAAACTGGAGCACAAGGCGTCTGCCCTAAGCTTGTGGATGTACACCAATTTCTTGGTCGAGGGTGGTAGAATAACAGTTACTGTAAACACAGACTCCATTGTGAGATATGTGACAATGCGTTGAACTATCTGGGTGTAATATCGACTATATGGAGTACTGATTGGTATTCGCCGGACCAGGTTTGCAAGACTCACGACATACTTAATTATTACCACTTTATAGGGCGTTCTCTAGGCCATTGATAATGTTTTTCGGGGCGTTCCAAATAGGGTATTGTTACCAAAACAGCGGGCCGCGGGCCGATAATGAGAAGCCTAGTTCAATATCGGCCCGCCGCCCGGAAACTCTAGATCTCGTTTATTATCGCGAGAGTTACGTCCCTTCAACTTCCGATCTGGCGTGTTTATTTCAAGAAAATAATGGGAAGATGTATCCGATTTCCTCTACACTATAGTGGTTTTATGATTGGAATTCACGCTATATGATTGAATTATTGTATCAAGCGTAAGTATGCATTGATAATTTTAGCTGTCAACCTCTCATTTGTTGTTACTCGTCTCCAATGCTGGGTTTTCCCCTGTCCTATTTTCGAGACTCCGTCAGTCCGTGTCAGCTGACAAGTCAAATGATATCAAATTTAAATGTTCTTGAAAATATTTCTCTCTTAATCTACTTCATTATTCCACTAAATCCTCAAATGGGTCAAATGTCCAAAACTGTGGTAATAATAGTAATAACATGATTTCATCGGGCATTATGGTTTATTAACGGCCCTCTGGAATGATTAACAGCCATCGGGCCTATAAGCGTCCCTCGACTTCGTCTCGGGCCGCTAATATATGCCCTTAGGCTGTTAATCATTCCAGCCGGGCAGTTAATAATCCATAACGCCCTCAAAAATCATGTTATCTTTATATTGGTAAGAAAAACTCATCACTAATTGTAAATTTCTCGGGTTGATTGGGTGTTATAAATATGTCATAAGCACCGCGTCCGATTTATAAGTGAAATTACACCACTCGCGCCCTCCGGGCGATCATGATCTTTATTTCACTTATAAATCGGACGCGGTGCTTATAACGTATATATATAATCTGTCTATAAAGGCATAATAGATTGTTTTATTTCGATCGTAAAATCGTGGTGAAATCTAGTCGAGACTCTGGCTGAAATGCAATATGCTGTGATTGAAGGTGCTATAACACGATAATAGGCCTCCTTCTCAGTACGTTTTTTTGGAACGCTCTAAACGTATTCACGATGATTTATGTTCTAAAAACAGCCCAAAAAGACTGTCGGAATTGACAAAAATTATAAATAATAATTATATTAATTGATAGTAACTTTTCCGGACAGGACTGGTGTTCTTGCTTCATATATATTATTTTATATCCAGGAATATATATAAAACTTTCTGCATGGGAAGAGATACTGTTTTTATTCTCATCCTTCTAAGTTCTTGTATACCTTTTCGTCAGGTGCATGTGAATAATTAGCTCACATCGGCAGAAAATACATCAATATTCAAACTATTTACATGAAACAATCGAACACAATTGTTTTAAGATGAGCAGGCACAAGGATTCCAGAAGGCAAAGCCATTTGAAAGTTCAGCTTCAATTGGTAATCGAATATAAACTTGCATATAATGCATATTTTATTGTTTGTGTATGCTTCCTATCTATTATATTGTCGACGCCAGAATACACATTAAAGTACATGACAGCACATTCGTGACGTAGTGGACATACATAATAGTTACCACATTAGTTGCGACCTTGAGCGTTGCTCCTTTGAAGTTCTTGAATGTATGCTTGAAGTTCTTGAACGTATGTTGATCAGTGAATCTTAACCCATTTTGTGAGTTCCATTGACCGATGTAAGACATTGCATCTGCATCGTTATTGTTCGACGAACACAGTTCATATTCAAAGCTAACCAAATAGTTGTCAGCACCAAAGGCAATATGTCCAGTTTCACCTTCAAAAGAAACCTGGAAAATAATTATTAAGGTTATATACATATATTTACATACACCTAATATCTCTTCCGATTTCCCCATAGCGTTACGGTAGACACGCCCCCTTATTCAATGCGTTCATAAACCTATGAACGCAACGTGACGTCACTTCCAATGTCGTTCATAGGTTTATGAACACATTGGTCCCGGAAATGACCGGAGATTGTCGGACATTGCCGACTGCTTGAGTATCTATAAAGTATACGTCCGGATTTGGCAAGAAATTTATTTTGGTCTATAATCAGTGCTGTTGCCAGGTGTTATTGAGCGTTGATGTTCAAAAAGCCTGCTACTCAATAGCGTTTTATCATTTTCCTTACCGCTACAAATACCCCCCCCCCCCCCCCGAAACTTAATTGTTAGTTTCAGATATCATTCTTGAAATCAACACGTCTACATTAGTTACCAGCTAAACAAGACAGTTTGTCATATGTGTATACTTAACTGTGAAATTGCGTTTTTTTTTTCGTTCTCCGTGAACGGATTCTCAAAATGTTTGGTTTTCCAAAAAACCAGGATTCAAACTTTCTTAACTGAACCCATGCGTTCATTTAAATAGATGAATAAATTGTGGAAAAGACAGACAATCCTAGTTCATAATGAATTTAAGTATATAAATATAAATAATAAACGGCGGATTCAACGTGGTCATGGGTTTTGACCGCGATTAAAAATCAGCAAACTCCGCATGAACCCCTTCGGGGTTCATGCAGTTTGCTGATTTTTTCTCGCGGTCAAAATCCCATGACCACATTGGAACCGCCGTTCATTTCTTATGTAAATACTTTAAAACATTAAGCCCGCCCTACCCATGTGTATATGAAGTATGCTGTAAATGAATGTTAGGCCCGATAGCAAACCAACCAAGTAATATCCTCTAAATATAGATGTCAAAGCATAATGCCCAATTGCTCATAAAACTTTGATTCGTTCCGATATCGTCTGGAAAAACACTTTTAGAAAAAAATATTTGGTAAGAGTAAATATCGGCCCAGCTCAGATCTTGGTCTATATTACCACATCGTCTCAAGTCAACATTTATACATGTATGCATATCGCCATGACAGTACACATGTGTGAATGACGCGAGTGTATCAAATAAATAGACAGTCTGCATATGGTAACGGGTTCTTCCACTCTCGCTTGGTCTTTATATTTTTATTCAATGATTTTTTCTATTTTTGTTATGTCCAATGATCATGCACATAACAATAACGTTGAGATATTCACAGTGAACACCCTTGAAATGGGAATTGTCCTGTTTCGGGTTAGTGCTGTCGAATAGGTTTCTGTTCTCAGGGAAGAGTTTCACTCACACTTAAAGGTTTCATGACAAAAGATCAAGGTGGATGTGCCTTCAGTGCATATATTAATATTACATATATATACTATTATATAATTGTGTACCTTTTCCATATATTAGTATTTAAATTTGTATATATCACATAACATATTTATTGGTTTATTGGGGTTAACCCCAAAAAGTAACAGATATTCTCAACCATTATAGCTGACCTTCATGCCATATCTCGATTATCACACAACAATGTGGTCGCTATCTAATTGTTCTCGGCCTACTCCTACGCAGATTTTCAGGACATAGTATTATATTTTTGTACTAAGTATTAAAATTTGTGCAAATAAACAAACCAATCCAAAAGATTTGAAAATAAACAAAATGTGTACATTGAATAACCGGCCTACGTCAATAATCGTCAACAATCACCGATATCACAACTGTTTGGTCTGCTTTAGAGAAAGCATGAACACTTACCCTCTTTAGATTTTCAACAAGGGAACCATTGTAAGTTGCGATAGGACCAGCTCCATTAAAGCTTCTCGTGATTTCCACGTCATTGGGGTCTGGATACGATCCGTTTGCAGCTATAGCTATAGACCATACTGTATCTCGTACAGTCATGGATAATACCTTGGAATATAATGTGATGTATTATCGCGATGTCTGTATAAAGTATGCACTTCATCCACCATCTGATCAAGACCCAATGTCGCTACATGTACAGCAAATAGCAGGTTCAGTCACGCGCACATGTTTAACTTGTAACGCGTGTTGCCATTGCCAGCGAAAGTGACCATTCCGCATACACGTGTAGCAAATATGAGTAATCCAATCTACAGGTCAATCGGCGAATCTGTGCTTCGTGAACTTTTGTTAGATTCTATACACGGTGGGGAATCACGTGGTTTCGAGGTTGGTGAGTACCATGCACGCATGCAAACTGTGCAAACGCACAAAATATCATAATATACGAGGAATTTACACAAAACATAGCAGGTTGACTCTTACGAGCATATGCTGGTTTATGTTTGAAACAAGTTGATACCTTATATCTGTTCGGAAATACTTAGTGGTTTTCTATAACATTCTGACCAAAGTTGCCAGCCGGAGGTGCGTGGAATACACCAGTCCATACGTCTTGGAAAATCCTTTTGACTGACAACTTTGGTTAGAATGTTAAAGCAAACAAATGTGAATTTGGACATACATGGGGTATAAGCTTGTATAGTATAGCATCTGCTCGTAGCTGGCAAAATACTATGTAATATGTAATAGCTTAGTTTATTACCCTTTTTCCTCGCTTCTGGTCGCATTTTAGATCGCCTCGGCCATTTTGATGTGCGTGATACTCATCAACTCGAAACCACGTGATTCCCCACCGGGTTATCCACCCGTTACTTTTTTTCCAAATGATTGTTGACAATGACTTCCTTTAAATGACGTAAGTCGTCTGTCTCTCGGAATTAAATTGATTTTTTTTTCTCTCGCAGTAGTTTAAGGGGTTTCCATGCCTGAGCTATGTCGGGGAGGAAAGTTTAGATGGACATACACAGAAAACTACTCAATTATTAAGCTAGTATCCGCCACATGAAGGAAACTATTTGAAGACCACATCAAACATATTATATAACAATGCAAATGTTAAAAAGATTACATTAATTATAGTTTTAGAAGGGAATTTTTTTGGAATAGCATTCTCAGCAAGTATACAAATTGAATGGAAATGAATAACTGCCATTAAAAGTACATGATCTGAGCTACTAAAAGGCTCGAATGGCAATTTTATTGAGTTCAATACTGATTCAAGAATATCAAAATTATGTTAGGTGTTTGCTGGTAAATTATATTATAAGCTTATCGGATATCAACAGAGGAAGCTTAACCACGTTTTCGATTTGTTGCAGCCAAATAAAAAAAACGATCGTCTTTGATAAAGAGCGTCTATGCTGCCGTCACACACAAGTGGTATATAAGAAAGAGCGTTCTAAGTGATGATCCTTTTTACTATTTTTCAACATAAAATTGATGGATGCTTTTGTGGATTTCTACGATGACTGTGCCATACAACTGATAGTGATTGCACATGTTTTTACTTTATTATTTGCCTGGTAACCGTAGGGAATATTTTTTTAAATGGTGTCAAATAGGAAGGTGCATCATTAACATCTTTATATGCCTATTTTGTCCCGTGGAAGAAGATCGATATGTAGTAAAAGAGATCATACTGTCATACTTCAAACAGACACGTGACTTTTGATGCACATCATGTCTGTATTTTTGAACACATTTCACAATTAGACTGATTAATGATTTCTTCACAAAGGAACCACAATTATTCTGATGGGGTGATGCTAGCTAAATCGGGACGTTATTCGAGGATCTCCGTTGAACGGTGACCGGGTGTCCAACTTATAATTTTCAACTTCACACTTCTTGAATCAGAACTAGATCCCAGCTTTGGGTTATTCCATTTCCACCTTTGGGCTGGAAGTTTCCAACTTCTCCCTCAAACATGCCAAATGTTGACAATTTACAAGCTGGAAATTTTCCAAATGGTGGTAAAATTAAGGTATAAAAACAAACAGGCGACTGTTGGTCTAAAACAACAATTTTCAGACAAAATTATGGTTGGAAAATCAAACTATCAAAATAGTTTCAGCTTACATTTGATGCCAAATTTCCAACTAATGTGTCAGACATGCAATTTCTAACTGTTGAAAGTTTTTGCCAAAGTTTTGATGGTGAGAGAATCAAAT
The DNA here is from genome assembly GCA_032622095.1 of Siphonodentalium dalli. NCBI lineage: Eukaryota > Metazoa > Mollusca > Scaphopoda > Gadilida > Siphonodentaliidae > Siphonodentalium > Siphonodentalium dalli. The sequence goes on along the minus strand of CP136066.1, from coordinate 87,976,614 downwards.
CCCCACCCACCATGTCGTCGCAACATTGAATTAACTACACGTGCATACCGCTGAACAAATGTATAGTTACCGAGTTGTTGAACGTGTTTTCCGTAGAGCTGGCCACTTTGCATCGGCGCCTTTCCGGTTCGGCATTCACACGCTGTGTTCGGTGAGCATATATGATGTTACTGTTCCTGATCCTACACTCAGTTGTCGAGATTGGCATGTCGATAACTAGAAGCCAGTAATACTCATGGTGCATGATTTCACGCGCAAACACCTACAATTGAAATACTAGTGAGGTTTAGATCTAGAACATCTAACTTCAGAAAAATGTTCAGCTATACCAATGTTGCCGCATATCGAGAAAGATTGATTTTTTATCCGCCAATTACGAAGCGACTACCGATGGAGTTAATCGGATGACTGTTGGTATAACTAATATATTTGAGGAGAGTAGTTGGGCGCGAAGCGCCCGGGATGGTCGAAAAGATCGAGTGATCTTCTCCTTCACCCCACGATTTGTTGTTTTGAGGATATCTGAACATAGAAAAACGTCATGTCCGAACGCGGCAAAAGTTGAATCGAATGTTGTAAGGGGAAGAGCACACGAGCTTTAATAAGGGGTGTGGCCCGGGGGTGCCCCGGGTGTCCATTTAATGTTTTGTGTAGTTGCTGTATTGCTGAGCGAGTCGTGTGGTGCGCTGATATGAGGAACAGGGCCCGTGTTATAAGTTCAAATGATGTTAGTTGTGTTAGTTATACCCGAATACCCTGCAAACAGGCATTCTGAATATTCAATAGTTTTAATAAATCTAATATATAGTGACTGACGTTTGATTTATACATGTACGTTCACAATATGGACCTGTTTATTATTAGACAGGTCGCGAACTGTTCTTGTTCAAACGGCTAACGCCAAGCTTTAAATTGGGCGAACACTTGACAAATTTCGTGGTTCGATTTCACAGTCGTTGACTTGCAGATTACGATAGGTAATCTTTATATCGTCATGCGTGCGCCACTGTGCAAATGTCGAAGTGACGTTGGCCTTTTTATTAATAAGTGAACTGCGAAGCATGTAATTATATTCATTCTAGATCAGTTCCAATTGAAACCCAAGGTCCATGATATGACCGTCATTCGGAACGCGAACAGAAAACTGATTGCAAGATGCGCGGTGCTGATAATTTGTGCATGTCAATTATTCCGGTATCAAAACATTGGCGACAGTTTTATCATTATGTATCTTACCATATATAGGCATACTTATGTTACAGTAGGTGACATGTCTGTAGACTGGTATAATTTTATCTGATTATTAGACTTAACGTCCCCTCACTGGCCTTCAGATGGCTATTTGGGAGGTGATTGAAAAACCTTGAATGAATTATTGAAAGATGATAATTAGTCGTAAGTTTATGGGGTGGGGGGGGGGGGGGTCGGACAATGTTTCAGGCACGTGTGCTGATTCGTTCCTTTCGACCCTTGTTTGGGACCCACACACCCCCGCGTCCAAATTTTGTTTCCGTTTTCTGCAGTTTTTTCCCGAAAAGCGGGTACGGGTGACTGAATTACACGAGTATTGTACACTCTTAGATATAACAATTCGTATAGGTACTTCAGAGTACCTATATGTCTCCTAGTTTCAAAGCAATAGGTATCGAGAAGCATTAGGTTCTATATATTGATGTAATACCTACGAGCATTAGATACTAGTCATCTCGAAACCAATGGTGACCCATGTGATTGGATCACGTGATGCACGATACAATTCCACGAAAACATGGCGGCGTCCGGCCACTTGATGCGATTGAGTTTTTTTACAATATATAAAAATGGAGAAGACACAAACTAATAGCAGGCTTACACATTTTATGTTGCAATCGCCCTCGGCCTCGGCTTACATGCTATAGCATGTGCCCAATTATGTACATTGCAATGTACTCTGACTGGAGGTATTTAAGATTATGGAAGTTAACTTCTCGAAACGCCGGATACACTGTGATATTGTTGTGATATATTTATGGAATTACGGATAATCTCGGAGACACGGATCTAGTTATGGGACACACTTTATCACTGAATCCGTCACAACCTTTAATTATAAGTTGACGTTGTTCACTGTAACGTACTACTGTACAGCTATGCTCTAATTAATCGTCCCCTTTAACAAGGTTGTAGGGCATTAATGACACCGGTTATACCATACCACGGTCAAGCGGTTGACATTTAGTAATCTTTCTACGGTACTAGTAATAATATTTTGCGACCACTGTACTCCGCATTAATTTTTCACATGGCTACCTTACACCCAGCTTTTCGTGAGCACCATGCACCGTGTTAACTATACTCAAGACACTATTTCAATTAATAACTTGTTTACGGTTTAATCAACATTCGAAGTTGGTCACTGACCGACATTTGGAACTGCATTATCAATGCAGCGTCAAGCCATGCCAGAAATATACACTCTGTGGTGGTTATAATGCTGACTTTAAAAAGGTACGAAGGTCGGCCATGGTAGGAATGACCATGGTTAAAAGCATCAACGCAATCGAGTAACGTGGTAATATCGGTGGTCAACGTCGTTAAGGGGGGGGGGGGTCAACTAGAGTTTAGCTGTATACATACATGTACATGTAGACCATTCCAATGTCCAGATGCATCATGTTCTTATCAAAACATTTGTGGCTATCATTCTGAACGATTCGGCCATTTCCGCTTTGCTAGGAAATAACCTCTTCCATAATTGGAAACCATATTGGCGAAATTCTACATTATATGGTTCTGGTGACTCGATGACGCATAGCTGCGAATGGAGAATAATTTATTCACTATGGCTGTACCAAACTGGATTATATATTAAATACATTAAAGTACGGTTTTAAATTAAACGTATAAATTCAAATGTCACATTCGGTCGAAATTCGAATGGTCTTTATTGAATAATTTGTTTGACAACAAAGGCCTGCTTTATATGTTTGGAGAAGAACCTCTGCTATGTCGTTACGGCATACAAAACCTGTCATTTGTTCGTGATGCCAAGAAAAAAAATCGAACCACGAACATATTAGGTAGGTTTCGAACTACAACACATGTACCCGTTCAAACGGCTAACGCCAATTTGTACATTTGGCAAAACGTCACTAAATTATAGTGCTTCGATTTCAGTGACTTGCAGTTCGCGTCCAAAAGATAGATGTGTTTTTGGAACGCCGATACGTTTAGTTTAGTTTTGAGAAACGGACAGTGTACGATCAGACATATGCGACATAATTCATGAATTCAAATGTCCGGCATGTCAGGTTAGATTTTTGATCAAGTTTCTTGATGAAGACGACCCGATTTATATGTCTTGGGACGACGATCAGCCATGTCATTCAGGGAATAGTATGCACCGCATGTTCGAGTTTCAAGAAACAACAAAACAAAATTGATATTCCATACATTTACAAAATACATCGTGCAAAGTGACACTAATTGGGCGTACGTATTATATGCCAAAACTTATTTGTGCCTATTGATACAATATTTGAGACTCATAGCTGTTCCACGTTTCCCAACATTCGTATTTTATGAAGTGGCAATTGGGGCATAAAGGTTACACGTTTTAAACTCATCGTCAAGTCAAGTACAGATTATTAAGATGTAAATATCAATCGAAACCAAAACAAACAGTAACAATATGTACAACATTCTATTCCTTACCATGCAGTGCCAGCTCTGGTCACTCGACAATGATGTGCACTGGATATCAACGTTTGACACGTTGTTCTAGTACACACACCTTTAGAAAAACTGGGTAAAATACAAATAATCTGAGCTACTAAAATGAATGACGTTTTTTCAGCAGGAACTGGCGAATGTTTTCCAGAGACCAGACATTGAATATATATCGTGAACCTCCATGAATCTGGTTAACTCGGAATTTGAAATAACACGAGAAGTCCACCCATTTTCATAATGAACGATGGAGGTTTCTTGATAGGCTTGCTTCTGTGGGCACGTTTCTCTGGGAAATGAGAAGACACAGAAGTGTAAAGACTGCATAACGACCGAACATTGAAAGTGTTCTCTTTTCGATGTACGCCATAAGATTTTGTATATCAACTAAAAAAAAGTTTGAGCCCTGGTTGGATTCCTCGAATATTTTAGGCACATTCTATGAACATGCTCAAGGCAATATGCATTGCGTGAGCCAATATTAGACAGTAACTCGATCCCACCATACAGGCCACGGGGCAGGACAATATTAATGCATTCATTGATTTTGACTTAACTAATAGGAGAGCTCCCTCCTGTGAAGAGTTCAGCATTACTGAACACCAAATATGTCGATCGGATTTTTTTTTTATTACGATCCTGTACGATGTCAACAAAGTGATCACTGACATATTCATTCAAATGCTTTTAAGACACTCTTTGTTTCGTCAATATTTAAACATGGTTCAAATAATCCGGAGTTAAATTGGTGGCTAAACAACGTAGTAATTAGAAATTCCATCATAGGGTACTCCAATTGTGAATGTTTTGCATAGTGCCCTGCGAATATTCGATTCGATGCCGATATAACGGATGTGATTCGGTGTCGATGCCGAAATGGATCCCGCGATTCCAAACAGTTTGCACATCCAACATGTCCCCATCATTGACCCATTGTTGCAGAGTTTGCATTTAATTGGGTGATGATTACAATATATATAGGAATGACGCCTACGCTATATATTCTCCGGAGCACATGCGATGTAAAGGGGTGTCACTTGTGTAACGTTAAAAAGCTAACAGAAGAGAGACAAGCTGCCCGAATGGCCTAATAAATGTATGACCAGATGGTAGCTGGATAATTGCGTTATTGGGATGAATACATGTGTATGTGCCCTTTTTTATCGCCAACTGTATGATCCTGTGTATAAATCATCGGGCTGGTAGGAGCATGGTCACGTGGAACAATGGCGGCCAATTGTCTATGTCACAATATGCCAATAATCTCGCTATTAAGTAGATTAACTATAGGGTAATACCATTACTATCCATTCTGATGTCAGTTTTTCAGATTTAAAGGACAGCAATAACAATGTAATCGAAGTCACCAATTATTTACATCCTAAGTAAGATATTGATGAGTTGTAACTTTGGGTATATATGACCGTGAAAGTTATGGCCAACTAGATATTCGCGATTTCCAATTGAAATTAACATCAGTTTGAAATGGCATGAAACACTCGCCATAATTACTTCATGTCAATTTAGAATAGCTCGTTATATCGGACTATCATTGTGACTATACGTCCCCCGAATGGCTATTAAGTTGGATGTAAACAGTATTTATTATATCTTCATCAACGTTTACATCAACATGTAACCGTAGCCACACTCAAAGAAGACCGAACGTGTTATTCCACTCTCAACAGGGGGGGGGCAACTTTTTCCGGGTACGTATGTCGGGGTGAGTGGGTGGTCGATGGGACCAACAACAATTTTTTCCGCAACTCCAAAATTGTTTTCCTGCACGTTTTTTTTTACTGTGTTTGGAATGAGTTTGGTTTAAAGCACGTTAGAATAAGAGAAATAATGTAATTCTAACTGCTAAACTGACTGCAGGCAGTTATCGTGTTGTATTTTGTTGCAAGTTTTGAAATCCAAGATGGCCGCTTGACCCCAAAATTACTCGTTCCTATTTATATGTCCTATTTACGTCAATATACAAATCATATCCCCACTCACAGAAGAAGGGACGTGTTATCCTACTCTCAAGATTTTATCCTACTCTCAGCACTGTGTCACGACGTCACGTGCGTCATACGATATAATTGCGGTCACTTTAACATAAATGGATGATGATGTTGTAGCCTTAATGACGTATATTAGGTCTACCCGTATGTGTCATCGTGGTCGGGGTCGTAACATACTGGTATAGAACATATAACAAACACAACAGTCAACTTTTCTGAGTAGCGTACAGGTCTTCTCCTCTCGTGGGATGTGAGGATTATCTGCATCTCACTCGAGGAGAAAAACCGTAACTATAATTGTCTATATCCTTGCCCGTTAATTTAACCCTTTACCCAACAAACCGGCCAAATAAAGCTTCAACAGCCTAAAATATCTTCGGTCTGTCTCAATAGAACCATAGAAATGTGGATATCATTGGAACCGGCTCCTTGACCACATTGTGATAGTTACAGTTATGCCCTGTGCCAATGCATCCTCTTATATATGCGAGTCGACCATAGGTCGCCTCGCATATATAAGAGAATGCATTGGCCTAAAAAACATCTTTTTTTAACACTTTTTACCATTTTTTCTTACATTCTTTAACAATTTTATAATTTTTAATTTGTTAAGCCAATGCATTCTCTTATATATGCGAGGCGACCTATGGTCGACTCGCATATATAAGAGAATGCATTGGCACAGGGCCGTTCTGTTGGGTAAAGGGTTATCATAAATGACTGGCGATGTTGTAGCTTTAAGAACGTGTTAAGTCTAGCCATGTGTTTCATTGTGGTCTGGTTCGTAACAAACTGGTATAGAATATATAACAAGAGACAGACTGTCACCGGCGTATCCAGATTTTCTCTAAGGCGGATTCGTCAGCTGATAGCAATGGCATAATCGATGAATCGATGCGAGGAGCGCAGTGGGTGGGGAGATATCCGCATAGCACATCGCATGACCTGGTGAAGGACACAACAAAACGTTCAGACTTCTTGGTGAACATTATGAATAATTATGAACTTTCATTTCCCTTACACTCCTATGCTATAATGGAACCACTGCACGTGTATATGTAGTTCATGTTCCACCAATTTCCTTTCAAAACAGGGCCAAAATCACAAAAGAAGTTTTCGGCACAATACCATATTGCACACTTTAAAATTATTTTTACATACTCATAAGGTACTGAGACAACCATAATAAAAAACATCAGTTGACTAAACTTACATGTTGAACAACCAAGTGAGTCACATATTGATACCTTTTCGGAACACGCTCGCCAATGAGCATCATGAATACTCCATATATCCATATACACTTCGATCATGACATTACAGTCTATTTAAATCTGTACATATACACCTTCTTGTAAGAATACAGCCACACAAGGTACAGTTGTACATTCCACCATGATCATACATACACATATATGACCATATAAGCATAAACAACACACAAATGACCATGTAGCTAATCTAGGTATATCCATACACCACATCAATGCCCATACAGCCACATCCGGTACACCCGTACTGGGTACACATAACCATACAGTCACTCCATGTGTACATATTCACCTCACACATGGCCTTACAGCCACTCGCTGTATACCAATACAATTCACAACGGACACCCCACTCATGACCATATAGTCACTCATTGTATACTTATTCACATCATTCGTGACCATACAATAACTCCTTGTATACATATTCACCTCACATATGACCATACAATAACTCCATGGCTGCCATCTTGACCTCCACCCTGCATCAAGTTGATAACTTTTATCCTAATGGACCAGAATAGCCCAGATTATGGTTCATCTCTGTTCCGTTTCAAAGTTCTGCCCATTTCGTTTCAAAAATATGGCCAGAATTTCAAAAGAGAATAGAACATTTAGTTGTCAGTTGATTCACTAACATGTATAATAACCGAGTGAGTCACAATTTGCTACCTTTCGTATAACGCAGATAATTATCTTCGGGATGTACAGGGGATGTACGTAAAAAATCAACTTTTTACCAAATTTGATTGCCATTTTGGAAGCCATCTTGAGCCATTTAGTCTATAAACACCATAGTGTGACACATTTAAGATTGACCATACGATAATTACCTTTCATACCAAAGATGGTTAAATTTTACTTGAAAAAATAGTCCAAACCTGAAAAGTGATTTTTTGCCGATATTTATGTCTGTTATTAAGTTTGTAAGAGAAAAATCCAATATTTCTGGTAATGTGCGTGTTGACAATAGTAACAACTAACCATGGTGCATCAGATATGTTAGTATTCAATTGAATGGAAGGCAGAATAGCCAATTTTATATATCAATCACAACTTGTAAGCGAATGCATTTAGCAGCCATTTCGAGTCGAAGTAACAATTTTGGTTTCAATGAGTTGGAATATGCATAGGTAATGATATGCCTCACTTACAGTACACAGTTCTGCTCATTTCTAGTTGAAATATTACTAGAATCCCAATTGTGATTTTTTTGGTTAAATTTTATACCGCGTTCTGTAAAACCGAATTTTCGAGGTATCAGAAGGGGCTAGGACCCCAATAATTGCATATTTCATTGCTCCAATGATCAGTTCATATAAAAAATACAAAATAAAGTCATATTTCTCAACCAGTTCCAAACAGCAAAACTGATCTAGAAGATATTAGTGAAAACCCGTCATATTTTCAAATTCCGGCAGCCATTTTGGGGGCCATTTTTGATGGGGAGTTCCAATTTTGCCCTATACAGGTAGCATTATGTTTTAGCTTCACGAAGATATATTCATTTGTAAACATTTTCCCGCTATAATTTGCATCAAAGTGACTTAGGGCCTAGTATGAAAAACGGCGGCCATGATGGACGACATCTTGTCTGGAGTCTACACAGCCACTTTTTTTCGTGTTAACATTGCTTAAACGTTGAAGGACATAATAAGGAACAAAATGAGTGGGGTAAAGTCCCAGGGGGTGCAAGGGTACCCCTATCTGTTCCAGGACTAACTCCGTGGCTTGACCTCGACAATATGCTTCGTGTGTGACCTCGTCATTCTGTTATTAATTCGTTTTATAAGTTAAAGGCCCACATAATTTTCGAATACCAAGATCACATTATACAACATATCCCACACTCCATACCATTTGAAAGAGCAAGTATTATCAACTTATCCGGTCGAATAAACTGTGGACATGTTTTTGTCAAGGTGCCGCTGTGTATTCTGTGCTTAATTTCCATCAGGTCTGTACTGCCAGCCTATTATTCTCAATGGGAGGGGAATAAATATATCTCTTAGTTGTGAATTATGATGCATTCTGGGCCAATAACGGGGGAAGTCTTAGTATAATCTGAGAATCTCTGTCACTTGGTGGACCATCCTATGCCACAGCTGTTCCGTATTCCGGTAGAATATATATATACTAGCTGGTGGGCCCGACTTCGTCCGGGCTGTTTCCCCTCTGCTTTCCGGCGAAAGGCGCGATTTGACCTTGAATTGACCATTTTGAAGGTCAAGGTCAGGTCGGGGTAACGATTTGACCCGTCCAAAACACTCCCCGGACAAAAATACCCGACAAAAGTACCCGTCGAAATCCGTCCGTCCGTCGAAAGGCGCGATTTGACCTTTAATTGACCATTTTGAAGGTCAAGGTCATGTCGGGGTCACGATTTGACCCGTCCAAAAGGTATCAAATTTCGTCGAAATCCGTCCGGCAGTTTTCCCGGCCATTGCTAACAAACAAACAGACAAACAAACAGACAAACAGACAGACAAAAGTCCCAAAATATATAGTAGATATTCTTGGTTCATCTACCAAATAATGGTAGACAATATGGAATAAGTTGTATATAATGTGATTTGGGCATTCGAAAATTACGAACATTATAGGAATTATAGCAGGTGACACGTCGGACAGTGCTAGCGAATATAACACATAAAGGACTCATAAATGACAGTGACCGGACTGGCTATATATAAAGCCTTTCCGTTTGTCAGCTTAGGTACAGTGAAAAAATAATGGCTTACAACCTATCCGTAACATAACGTATCCCACAAAAGAACAAAATTGACAATTTTGGAAATTGACTCCCAATGAGTTGAACAGATGCCAAAATGTTTCGTCTTCGTCCATGCTTAACAATGCCTGCGGCGAAAAAGGTTGCTTCTTGTAATATTATGTCAAGATTGGACTATTGCAATGCGCTTTTCGTGGGAAGTTCACAGGAACAATTAAGTCGTCTGCAACGTCTACAGAACTCGGCCGCGAGGATTGTAGTGCGTGTTCCGAAATCCACCCATGCATGTCTCTCCAATTTTGAAAAACCTACATTGGCTCCCAGTGCGCGCGCGAATTGATTTCAAGTTAGCAACGTTCTGCTATCGTTACTTTAATTCCTCTGGTCCAGCATATATCTCGGACCTTCTTACGTTGTATGTACCAGGCCGTGATAACCTCCGTTCAAAGGAAAGGCAGCTTCTGGCTGTTCACATGGGTAAATATAAGAAAATTTAACGTCGTCTGTTTACACACGCCGCACCAAGTGTCTGGAACTCCATCCCTCTCGACATGCATGCGTCGTTCGCATTCTATTGACATCTTCAAGCAACGACTTCAGACGCACCTGTTCAATATTTACCCGCACACAACTAGCCGTAGATAGCAGCATTGCATCATTCTCCGTATCCGTTGGTAGTAAATATTCCAATGTCTGCACATGTATATAACCTGCATATAGAGTCCCAAGCGCTTCGAGCTACACCAGGGATGAAGCGCTATACAAATGCTATATATTATTATTATAATGTCCTCACACAATAAAGGAGATACATACATTCATGGATGACATGAGAAAGGAGAGGATAAATACTAGCCATATTAAAGAAGAGGCTAAATATAATAACGACTAACGTCCCAATTTATTGCTCCTCGTTCTCGTGACACAAATTTTGAAGTGGAATCTGGATCCTGAAGCAGTTTAATGGAATTTTAAAAAAGTGTTTTAGAACGTATCCCACAAAAGAACAAAATTGACAATTTTGGAAATTGACTCCCAATGAGTTGAAAAAATGCCAAAATGTTTCGATAGAATCATCATCAGTTGCAGATTGCTGACTCTGGTCCGTTAATGAACGTTCAGACGACCACGATTCAATCGTAAGTTAAAGGATTTCCATCGTAGGAAGTAACCGATAGTTAGACTGCGCATGCTCACGTCAAAATCGCAAGTCAAAAATAATATCAAGCACTGTTTGATTTTAGATTCGTAATCGTGGCGTATCCTTGGATACCTCCACTTGCGACGTAATCGCAGTCGTGTGTACGTAAAAATCGTGGCTGGAAAGATCTCAGGATAGTCAATCACATGTTTTACGAACAACCTACGATATCATCATGTATACGACGACATCGCAATCGTGTGAACAAACTATCTCGTCGGGCCCGATTCCCCCACTTACGATTGTATCGTGGTCGTCTGAACGTGCACTTACGTTTCGGCTTGCTCAAAGATATATAACTCATAACTTTTAATTCATACCGAACACATCAATATCTCAGCATTCCGCTGGCTTGAAACCACGACAATCTGCTTCGTATGTGATCTCGTGATTCTCTTTATTATTGCATCTAAAGTTTCAGCATCTTGGTCATGTTTCAGTCGTAAGTGCAGAGCGAATATATAGTATCTCGATAAAGATAGTGTAATCGCCTGGAGCTCCAGCAAACCTGCAAACAGCAAACATGGACAATGGTTCAACCCATTGGTGTATCTTAGTCAGATTGTGAAATCAGTCATTTCGTGAAAAACTAAATTTTGCAGTCATTTCATGAATTGCCTAAAACTTTAAGCGAAAGGTATTTCATGAAATTACTAGAATATTGATGTATTCTTTACGCTATCTCCATAATATCTTTGAGTAAACTCGTGTAGTACATATAAGACGACAAAAGTTCTTTGGTAATTATGCTTAATGAAACACCGAGTGATGTCATATACACGTGCAATACATGTGGCAAGATCTAAAGTCAGTGCATGACAAACTAGACACAAAGGTTAAGTTGCGAGGGCCAATAGTGACGTAAAGGTCGTGCTCGCGTGGCGCAGCGTATAGATGGATGACAGTTATTTCCAGGATTTGACAATGAACATCAACATTATTCAGGCTGTCAAAAATTCTTCGTGTTCCCGTCGGAATTAACCCTTTCGTTGCTGGGTAGTACATACCACTCGAGAGAAAACATCGTCTGAACTACGCTCAAATGTAAATATTTACACACTCCGGTAGGGTAATCAAATAGAAATGGAGAATAATCTTGCTCAAAGTTGTTATTTTTACAAATATTAATCCAAATTTACAACAAATACCGTCATTCTTATATATTAATTAAATACAAAGACTCTCGGTGGCGATATCATGATATATGCATAGATAATTACCAGTTTTCATCAGACATAAATCACAATTAAAGACATATTATGGAATTGTTCGGGTGCATGGAATTGATAAGTTATTACTCATGCGGTATGCCAACTAGGGGAATGTAGCATTCTACTAACACTGCCGAAAATTTCTTAAGAAATCGACCATACCACTCCAGAGAAGACATCCTCTGAACTACTCTCAAATGTAAATATTTACAACTCGATTCGGGACGAAACTCTCGGCGATAAACTAACACAAATGATCTCGCCATGCGTGTGAATAAAGAGTTTCCATATGTTACCAAAAATGTCACATTCATTTGACAAATCCATAAAACGTCTATTTATCTGTGTCACTGTTGTATAACTGCATGACGTGGATTACAAAGTACAAATGGTTCGTGGCAGTGTATTCACATTCATCTATTATTCGATGTATAACACATGGATTGACGTGTCGGCTGGGTATGGGGTTTGTGGCACTCCCCACACAAACGTTGGCCAATAGTTTCAATATTTGGAAATTATTATTGTTTCATGCCTAGTACAATATTACCTGGGAATATTAAACCAAAGTTTTGTTGAATTTGGCATGATATTTTGATATCACAGCCAGTATATTTGTAGTGCACTTCGTTGTACCAGTTAGAAATTTCCAACCCGAGTGCGATGCTGTGAAAATGGAATTTCACAGACTTGGATATTGGGCATGGTTCAATGGTTGTGCAGTTGCACCTGCAATGTGGTCACCTCCAACGCCTGACATAAGCTTCATGCTTTCTGTCAAATCCTATTTTCTAATGTGTTTTTCTTTATGGCATGGGCCTATATATACTATACAATTTATGTTCATTGGTGATAAGACACGATTTATTTGCATAAGCGCCAACAAAGGCAGTATGCTAAGAAAACAATACAATTCGTAATACAAAAAAACTTAACAAATAAATTCACGTGAACATGACATGTCTAGTCATGTATATATGCATTTTTATTGTGTGATGGCATGCATACTATTTATTCAGAACGCTTATCAAAGAAGCGCCGGACCACGTTCCGCAATTTACAGAAACTAAATATCTTGTTTTCACCAAGCATCTTCTATATCTATATTTGCGAATGTCTGTCTGTCTGTCTGTCTGTCTGTCTGTCTGTCTGTGTTCTATAGAAATTCACAGGGGACCATCTAGATGATGCCAAAGGGATCTACTAGGAGTAGCTTTTTACGAGAAAGATAATGGTCGGGGTTAGAATTTTCTAAAGTGACGCCGTTGTTGTCAGGGGCAGAAAAGGGGGAGGGGCAGAAAAAAAAATTGTCGCCGATTGCCACCAAACTTATATATAATCATCCCCATAATATGATGAATCTAATGGCGTGGTTTAAATATGGCAAAAGTAGCGCCGTTCGCGTCAGGGTGCCCGGAAGGGGGGGGCAGATTTTTTTTCTGTCGCCGATTGCCACGAAGCTTACATATAATCATCCCCATGATATGAAGAATCCAACGGTGTGGTTTAAATATGTCAAAAGTTGCGTCGTTTGAGTTAGGGATGAACGGAAGGGGAGAGGGGCACCAAAATTGATAAAATTAATTTTAGCGCCGATTTCCACCAAATTGATATATATTCTTCTTCATGATACAAGGAATCTAACTGTTCGATTTAACAACGCCAAATTGTTGTTTTTGAATGCGAGATTGGGAGGGGGTGGGCACTAAATTTGATAATACAAGTAAGTCGCCGATTGCCACCACACTTATACAAAATCATCCCCATGGTATGAGGAGTCTAATGTTGTGGCTTTTATCTGTCAAATGTGGCCTCATTCGAGTCAGGGTTGCATTGAAAGGGACAGGGGCACCAAAATTGATGCACAATTTATTTTAGCGCCAATTTCCGCCAAATTGACACACGTTCTTATCCATGATACGAGGAATCTAATCGTGATTCAAAGACGCCATAGTGGTGCTGTTTGGGTGAGAGATGGAGAGGGGAGGGATTGGCACCAAATTTGATAAAATAATTGTTTAGTCGCCGATTATCACCAAACTTATAAACAATCATCTCCATGATATCAGGAGTGTAATCGTGTGGTTTAAGGATGTCACAAGTGGGGCCATTCGAGTCAGTGGTGTATAGAGATGAGAGGGACACAAAAATTTATATCTATATTTTTAGTGCCGATTTCCACCAGATTGATACATATTCTTCTCCGTGATACGAGGAATCTTATCGTGTGGTTTAGATACACCAAATTGGTGCCCTATGGGCGAGATATATGGGGACCTTAAATTTGATACGAATTTTATACTCGCCAATTTTCACCAATTTCATATATATGCATCTCTAATCTCTAATGAGTCTTAGTGTGTGCAGCTTGAGTCCGAAATAGGGATAGTACCAATTACCATCAAATTCAGACACGTTCTTCTCAAATGATACAAGAAATAAAATCGTGCTGTCTGTCTGTCTTTTTGTCTATCTGTGTGCGTTCTATATATAACTTCACGCGGTACAATCGAGATGGCACCAAGGCGTTCTAAGAGGGGTAACTTTTTACAAGGAAGATAATGGTGCGGGTAAAAAATTTTCTAAAATGACGCTGTTGGTGGGAGGGGAAATTAAACAAAATATGGTGAAATTGTTTTGTCGCTGATTTCCACCAAACGAATACATAATCACCTTCGCAATATGGCGTTGTTCGAGTCAGCGTTGCATCAACAATTGATGTAATAAACCAAATTCCACCAAATTTATACACATTTTTCTCTAATGATATACCATGAATTAAATCACATTTGGTGTCCTTTGCGTCACGGATGGCGAGCGGATATGCACTATCATTGATAAGATTGCTATTCGCCGATATCCACATATAAGTTATATATATACAGTCACAAGGCCATCTCCATATCATGTTAAGTAGTTGGGCGTTCACATTTCACAATCCCGACATATGGTGACCCATATAAGTCACTTGAACAATTATATCTTCTTAACAGTCATATTTATATGGAATGGCAATCAAGGCATTCACACAATGAGCTAGCAAAAAGAGCTGATAACTAGAAGAAGCATATATTTATCATTCTATTGAAGAGATACATATATTCGTGCAAACTGAGACACCTCGAACCGTCAGAGGATTGCATATATATAATAACACAATTTAGTCTGTTCCATTCAATACAGTTTCCACAAAAAGTTACAATTTGTCAAGAGATATGGAAGGCCTGTTCAAAAATAGTGGTCACAGTGTGCAGTCAAATATAGTTTCTTCAGAAAATGCAGTTAGTAGCACAAGACTTTTCAGGATCCAACCAATACTGACATCTGAAGGGTTTTAGAACAGACTCATCGACTGACATAAACAACTCAAAATCTCGCTCTGTGCCTGGCACATGTAGCTGATATATTTGCGCGGCAACATTTCGTTTAAACTAAGAATATTTAGCCAATATATAGCACCATGAACAGAGGAGCACCTGGAAATTTCTTTGAAACATCGGTATCTTCATGGAGATATGATAGCCATGTCTTAGTCCAACCCACTATATTGATTGATACATCTCAATATGTAAAACCCAATTATCACCTTTTATCGAACTAATGTGTTTGTGATGTTCATGTATCATATTATAACGTCTAATGTATACGCAGTTGTAAATAAATAAATACTTCATTATTGGTGGAACGGATTAATCGCAATAAACAGAATGGTGTCCCCCGTGAGCCACTACTTATATTCCATGACTGTAATAATCATGTTGTGTGATGCTATTTGAATATACAATTTAAGAGAAAATGTATAACACTTTAAGCAAGAGCATTCTCTATTCCCAACACATATCCACAGCATACATTAACCTGGGCAACGCCGGGTAACCCTGCTAGTAGTTAATATGTACCTCATCACTTATCATATACTATAGCGTTTTCAACCTAAGCGAGAATTCATCTTTGCAAAATTGCAAGCATCTTGTCGTATTTTGTGATAACTGATACTTAAAGGTACCAATCCGATTAGACGCTCCTATATTACAATTTCTTTGGCTTCGGGGGTAAAAAATACTTGATTCGAGTCGAGAAATTGCGGGTGTAAGATGGATAACTCTAAAATCAAGTGGTTAGTTATTAACAATAATAACCACTTGATTTTAGAGTTATCCATCTTACACCCGCAATTTGTCTGTTTGACCACGAGGCAGACTAAATTAGTGTCCCAGATCTCGAGAAATTAACGAATTTCAAAAATCGATATCTGATCACTCTGAGCTTTGATGTGTGGGTTCCTCGACTCGAATCAGATATGTCTTACCACCGAAGCCAAAGAAATAGTAATATAGGACCCTCTGATCGGATTGAGTACCTTTAAAACACGATCCTCGCCTATTTTTAGTGCCAACAAAAAAACAGCATTCTAATGATTAAGCTATATATTTACTTAATTTTAGCTGTTAAAGGCGTTAAGAAAACTAACACTAGCCCCTTCAACCAATCTTTCCGATCTGACATGTTTGTCGTAGCGACAAATTTACTTAAAATGCTACTGCATGTACGCTAAAAGTGGTGTGTGTCTGTGGTGGACGTTTTTGCTAATCACTATAAACCGTCGATCAATCCAGCTCTCATATATGTTCCTTTGTCGTAATGGCTATCAGTTTCTGGTTCATTTAAATAGTTAATTTTGACAATCAATATTACTATTCCAAACACATCAACTGGATTATAATTTAATTTGACGAAGTTTTATTAATTATTTTCTCCGAACGAGACTTGCTTCGAGCGTTTGAAAAATAAATTACTCCGGCCTATCAGTAGCATTCAACATCACATTCTCCGAACTCTAGACTTGATAACATCTTCTCCGCACTGTCGTTAACAACAATTTCGAGTGATCAATTTCTTTTGTGGCGATTCATGAAGAGTTCGCGATTTCCGAAACAAATATTATCTCAACAAGTTGTCGGTGTGTGATTTTTCCTGATATATGTCCCATTAAATGAGCTATTAACACTGGAATTGTGTCGTGAAAAGGATAAAACACAGGTTTTTGTCGATTCTTCGAGAATATTTTACGTAAATACTGCGAATCGCACGTATATTAAATATGCTAAGTATTAACGCCATATACAAAACAAGAGAATAGTCATTGCTACATCGATGTAAAATCAACTCATGTCGTCAACAACAGTGTTTTGTGTTAAAACATGGGATTATTTTGAGTGATATCCACTATTTTTCCTGCTCCGAACTGTGTTTGTCCTCCCGATTGTCTGTATCCGATTACAGGGCGTGGTATAGGTCTCATAACACACGATACGTGTCAACAATGTGGTCAACGCGTAATTTTCACCGTCGATATTGATGGTGATTGGTCATGAAATTGAATACATACCAACAGTATAATCGTAGAGGAGCACCACCTGTTTCCATTTGTGGTAGCTGGAAATATCTGCGATCAGTCGTGCTTTGACATCCGACTTCGGCAAAAGTGTAAAGGTGTTGTTTCCGAGCGAATAATTCTTGCATGTGCTGCTTGGGAACAAGACCAGAGGTATCGGCATAGGTTGTGAGTTGAGGTACCTTGATGTCCGACAACTTGTGAAAGCCATGATAACATGGGAACCCATATCTCTGAATCTACAAACTGCACAATTGTTATGTACACATAATCTAAATTTCCAGATTTTCTGTCACGTAGATGATATTTTCTCACTCTAGCCCAATTTAAACAATTTAATTATTAACATCAAATATGTAAAGTGAATGAAACGTGTCAATCGGAAAACGCCAGGTCTAATTTATTTACTTATGGCAAAGTGCTGGCTGGATTGTTTGTGTTTGAGCAATATGTGTTATTAACGCCACCGGTGTATACTGTTGGCCAAATTATAGAAATATTTGGGCCTATGGGGATTTTATAAATAAATAATTGTTTTTTTCCGGTTATTTTGGGACGCGTTAAAGTTATACTGTGACCCCGAGTCAGGTAAAAGCTGTAGTTGGAATGTCCAAGTTCGTGAAAGTTCTATTGACTATGCCGATGATTTGAGAAGCTTTATTGTTTTAGGATATTGTAGAAAGGCTAATCTGGCCGTGTCACATTAAGCTATAGCGATGTGATATTTCGGGTTTTCGTGGGGTGTGTATTCGCTGGATGTCTTATAGTTGCAGTATGTAACTATTATGACCGCGTTAATTGCGTTCGGTGTTTATGTGTGAACAATGGCTGGGCCATGCACACTTGAAGATTTTATGGCGGGAACACAATTTTTGATCCGCATTTAGAAGCTTTCTGGTTTGGTGAATGAAAAATCTGCAGTAATAAGCCGTAGTTTGTTGTAATAATTTGAAGGATTAGTTGTTTTAACGGAATTCTGAGGTGTTGAATTCATGTAACCAATATATTTTATATAATAATTTATATTTATGGCTAATAATATGATCTTGGTGGCGTTACCATTTCTGACTATGGTTTTCTTGTATGTTTTGTTCGGGATATAACCGCATGACTCACATTTTTTGGACATACATCAAACTTATATTCTAAACGTGTACCTACTAACAAGATTGTGGGCATCAATATAAGACGTTTAGTGTATGTTATGCCCTATGGGTGTATACTGCCAGGCTGATCTGGTCGTGTCCATGGGACTATGGGGATAACTCGCAGAAATTGTAGTAGACGAAGAGTAATGTCCAATTCCCACAATCTAATACAAAATGTGACATTCAATGTTTTTTTCTGGGGATATTTTCCAAGATTAATAAATTAACCAAGACATCAAGTATCATTTACAGAAAATGTAATTTAATTTCGGTAAATATACAACAAACTGTTTTATCCGCATACGCCAAATATTACGACAAATCATAAAAGCGGAACGACGGTAAACAAGTAACGGAAACAACTTCTATAAGACAGGATTAATCAGCTATGTCTGACGTTGCATGTATGATATATACTGTATAATAAGATATAATAATCAAATAGTAACATATATAATAAATGTATTGTATTAAAAATGTATTTGCACATTATTTTTTATGAACTGTTTTCTGTTTATATATTCGTGACTTGTGTTTTTTTTTTTGACGAATTAAATTTTTTTTTTTTAAAGGAGCTATGGGGTAACTTTGATTAATAACGAACTCGCTATATTGCGAGTCCAGTTAGACTTTTTGCAGGATGTTTGTATTCGCGGATGTATCTTCGCTGATATCTCGCGGATAAAAGTATTACCGGGCGATACAGGCAGCCCAGTGGTATATATATAATAGCCAATATTTCATGCAGGCAATGGGTACCCGCCATATGTAGGCAAGAAACCGGCAAGTAATCAATCAATCGCGGGTAAATCACCACACATTTAATGAATTTTATTTAACTGTAAATCACCATTATACACGTGCATACAAAAGACGATGAACGGTCGTCGCGGTTTTCATTATGTTAGCGGTTCGAGGCGAAAAGTTGCATTTAAAGGTACTCAATCCGATTCGATGGTCCCCATATCATCAGATTCCAACAACAACAATTTTTTTTAAATGCCGCTTCAGTTATCAGAATCGATTAATTGCCCAAAAATAATGCTAACCACAGTCAACTATAGTATAAAATTGCCCAAAACCTGTTATTTATCAACATTTTGTTCAACGAAATTTTGCCGGTTTGTCAAATATCTGACACATAAAAGCCACTTGATTTTAGAGTTATCCATCTTCATCCGCAATTTGGTCTTCTCGTCTACTTTTACTGGGCAACTATTCCAGGTAGAGAAATATCATAGATTTAAAATATCGATATATGATCACTCTGAGCTATGATGGGTGGGTTCCTCGACTCAAATCAAATATTTTTCAACCCCGAAGCCAAATAAATAGTAATTGAGGGGCGCTTAATCGGATTGAGTACAATTAATTTATTCTGCGGCTTTCTGACAAATCAGAGATGCTGTTTCTTACTGGAGGCGGAACCTATATCATAATTACTGTAGTCTACCTGCTTTAGCTGCTGCAAACGGATTCACTGCAATATAGTGCAACATTTCCTCCATTGTTATTTTAATCAATGTTTCTGTTGCACGCATCGTCGATCGAATAGTCTCAGATAGTTCGATGGTCTGGTGCTCTTGCTCAAACACGACGCCTATAATATACCGAATGCATACATTGAGAGATAGACAGCTGCAGCTATTATTCAGTTGTTTATTTCTTTCGTTCCATGAGAACATTGTGACACAGACAAAATATTTACAAAAGTAGTTGACGATAATGACAGTATATAAATATACAATATGTACAAGTCTCCAGGCAACACATAGTCTGAGCATAACTAGTTTGGCATTACACATTACAGGTAACAGCAGCCGAAAATCCGGTTTTCTGGTTTTGAGTGACGATAAAAAAAAGTTACCGCGATGGAAGAGTGGTCACTTGGCGGTTTGCACTCCAAAATACTCTTAATGATATTCGCTTTTTAATTTTTGCGATATCGAAAGAAGTCGATAAATATTTGAGCTATCTTTCTACGGGCATTTTATGTCCCAGAAAAGACGCATTGAAGTCATAAAAATACAAATTTGAACACGATGTTTGGGTCCCAAACAAAAAACAGTCATTTACATGGCATGGAGAAGTAAAGAGCGTTCCGTGTTAGTCTATATATTCCTGATATGGAATAAATAAAGAGCGCTGGAATATTGATTTGGCCATGATCAGTATTGTTCAGAGCATATGATGCCGGTATGTCAATATTTCGTATATTTGTCAACTTATCTTATACCCCCTTCCAAATTACGTAGACAAAATTTGGAAGCTCGAATGGGCCGCGGATGGCCTTCACTGTGGTACTGCTGTTAAAATAGTCATATCCGTTAAAGCTGCAACCAACAAAGAATATTAAAATATAGACAGTATTTGTTCTTATACCAAACACAGATATCGCGTAAATGGTATGTTATTGTCAAGTGTGTACGCTGTGTTATGCAAACAAAAGCGAAATTATGTTACAACACGTAAAGAGTGTGCGATAATCAAAATGTTCAATACCGGGGAAACCCCTCTAATGGATATTCACATGGTTAAAACTGCCACCATGTTGTTTACAACATACCGGTATAGCGCTCGCTAATCCTCGCCACTCAAGATTTCGGTGTTGAACGAGTAATCGCGAATCACTCCAAAAATATCGCCACGGTGTTGATTGTTCTGATTATCACACACTTTTACGTGGTATATATAAACAAACGCTCGGCCCACACAAAGTGTGTTTTGTGGTTATTATCGCACGCATACTATCATTATAAAGCACCTTTCTAAATATCTAAATTATTACCTACAACCAGGGTCTTTCGGACAAAATTATTCCATGATATATAGGGACTAAAATGAAGTAAAGTTCAAGAATTTCCTTTTTGCATGTGTTGGTATGCGATTAAATACCCCATCATATTTACTTCTGTGTAAATCAAGAACTACTTTACTAGATAACATGTATGTCGGTGAAAATTAACTTGAAATTAACTGTCATTTTGTAGCTAGGCTATGTTATAATCCCATTGGGTTAGGTGTAAAATTATATTATATAAGGTGGGCCAGTATAATTGCCCTTTGTAACTTGTGTTCAGTTTGTCTCGGTATGGGAATACCACTTTATTCATGAGTGTAATGTTTTAACAACTGAATGAAAATCACCACATGTGAGAAAATATAGAATAGTGTCAATAATCCCCACAAGGTTCAGTGTTAATTTTGGACAACATCAAATGAGTTATTTTAGCAGTTATGAACCACTTTAATGTTCGGTAGACGGACAATGCAATTTAAGCTTGTAATTTTAGATCAATCTGATGAAAAATGTCACCATACGAAACGCTTTTTAAATAGGGATATCCTCAATTGGGACAGATTTCGGACAAATCAAAGCCGCAAAACAAATGTTTAGTAAACGCATTACTGGACCTTACACATAACACGCCGAGGGCCTCATTCAGAGACGTGGCGACAGTTGGAAATTTCATACCTGCCAATACATTAGTTGGAAATTTCACACCAACAGTATGTTGAAAATGTTCTTGTAGTTTGATTTTCAAACAATTTCTTGGGGGGAATTAATTGTTTTTGGACCAATATTTGCAAATGTTCTTATTTTTAGTAAAAATTTTGGACTGAAATAGTCATCAGTTGGAAATTTTCCAACCTCAGGGGGGTGTCAGGTTGGAAATTTCCAACAGTTGGAAAGCTTGTGTCCTGGTCCCTCCGCCATGGCCAGTCAAAAACTGCTAGTTAATTTAAGAAAACAATATTATCATACATTTGGTCAATATTGTCATTGGAATTGTCATCAGTTGTAAATTTTCCAACCTAAGTGGAGTGTTAGGTTGGAAATTTCCAACTCTAGGAGGGCTAGAGGCTAGTCTAGATGCTAGGATTTTGCGATTTTCTTGTTCAGATTACAAAATTTTCATTGTGTCTCCGCTGTGGCCAATACAATTATATTTGTTCAAATTTGTGGACTGAAATGGTCATCAGTTGGAGAATTTTCCAACCTGATGGGGAGTATGAGGTTTGAAATTTCCAACACTATAGGAAAGCTTCAGTTGAGGCCAGTCTAGATGCTAGGATTTGCAATTTTCTTGTTTCAAATTTCAAAATGTTCTCACATCGGGCCGAACAGCCATGGTAAGCCTGGTGTGTCGTGGTCTGTTGCCCGTAGCCGTGTGCTTTTGTATGGAGTTAAATACCCGGTATGTAAAATATCTTAATGTTCTCGTACCGGGAATATAGAACCATGGTTTATGGAGATATGGGATATTAGGCCTAAGAGCACTGAGATACAAGGCGGGGGTGCAAATGGAATTATGCAAAACTTGTGTTCCGTCTTATTCTGATTCAAGGGGGTGTGCAGTTGGAATTTCCCATGGTGGACACCCCCCGAACGGAAACCCTCTAGCCACGTCCCTGGCCTCATTCACTGAACATTTGCAAATGGAACGGCTTTGATGTCGATAAAACGTCGCACCAAAGTAGACACTCGATTAAAACAGATTGCGGAAATATCATAAGCAAAAACTCTGATGTTGTCAAATGCAAAACTAAAGGATGCTCGACAACCCGCAACGCCCTATATGACATTAAAATCGTTACATTGGAATCATTGACAAAATAGTCTCTTGGCCTCCCTGAAATTACTCTACTGCTCTACATCTATTATTTATAGATGTAACACCAATCGTCGTTCTATGACTCATGTCGAGTAGTAAACCGTCCTATACAATTTTTAATTTCAGAATCGTGCCACTCTATATACACAGGAGCAGGAACCTACGTCAATGTAATGGTTTATTACTCAGACGCAATATGTGCAACATGATAATTAGATACATAACATGACTAAACTACACTCAATATAGAGAAAACAACACAATTATAAGCACCACCCATCATCACCACCGCAACATCGTCTACGCCAATATTATCATTACCAACGTCATCATCGTCGTCGTCCCTATTGGTAGTATTTTCGTCATCAGTGTCGTCATCATCTTCGTCATTATAATCATCATCATCATCATTATCATCATCACTCTATATAGTCACATCGTCATAAGTTTCTACATCGTCATAATCATCATAATCTTTATCATCATCACGATTATCATTATTATCACCGTCGTCGTCATCATCTGCATCATCATAAGCAGCAGCATCAACACTCCATATGCATTTCATCATAATTGTCTACATCGTCATCATCTGTAGTGTCATATAGTAATCATCATCACCGTCGTCATCAGCATCATCCGTCGCCATCGCTCTTTGCATTACACTCGGCTAATACGTATATTTTCTATATATGAGCCACATTGTTCTTGGTCATGCAAAAACAAAATATTAGTGTAAGTACCATAATCATTATCACCGTGAGCAAATATTAACAACAACAACAACATCACCAGTAAGAGCACATCAGCCGTGGCATAGGCATCAAGTCTCTAATCAAAACCGGGCTTGATTTAAATTTGCTTAAAACATATATAAACGTTTATCAGACGGGATAAACTGGTAGGGTTCTCTATTGCGAGGGTTCATTATTCCGAAAGTTCGCTATTCCGAAGGTTCATTGTTCCGAAGGTTCCCTATTCCGAAGGTTCATTATTCCGAATGTTCGCTATTCCGAAGGTTCACTATTCCGAAGGTTTTCTATTCAGGGGCCTGTACTATAGATTTACAATTGCCGTGTTTGATCACGTGTACAAGGTTATGGGAGGTACACAGGAGGCGTGAAGTGCAATAGACCACTGTATTGTAATAGAGTAGATTATACCCGTGTGCTCATTACCGATTGGAGATTGGGTTTGATCAGACTGGTATTCAATATAATACTCCAGCGATTCTGCATGACCACCCAACTAGAAATTGAAATACATCTTAGAGCACAATCCCATTGTTGCAATCGTTCCCTGATTTTTGGTAAAGCACACCAATTTCCAAGGCTGGCGAAGGAATAGTTCAATGATAATCCCATTGTTAGTCACCCGCAACTCATAACAAACAAATCGCACGGGCGCTTCAAAGTGGGAACAGTTCGTGTTGTTTCGGACATATCTATTCACATTCAGTTCATGTTAATCACGTTTTTGGGCGTGGCTAACCGGTTATTATGCCCAATCGCGACCAGCGCACGTCAAATTTCCAGTTTATTGCATTATGTGTGATCAATTGTGCTCTAAGTCGGTCAGAGCACGCGAATTGTTCTTCACCAGAATAAATCTCGTCTCCGACTCGATTGATTCTGATAAAGAACAATTATTGTGCTCTAACCATTACTTACAACTTGAATTGTTGGAACAGACGATAACCATTGATGAAATATAACACAATGCACGAACGGTTGCGGCGTACTCACTGAGCGATTATTTAAAGGATACCGATTACCACTAATACAATTGAACACGGATTATCCATGCACTAGCGACAACATATCAATGAGTGTCTCCGATGAATATCTTTTTTTCATTGGTCAATCAAGTCACATGTGGTAAACCTATTATTTTATTGGTCACCATGCATGTGAACGAGGCGTTGCAAGAAGTCGCCTTTTCATTGTAAGAATAAGAGTGGAGGTCTATGGTAATCGACACCTTCTGTGTGCCCCACATAACCTTGTACACGTGTTCAAACACGGCAATTGTAAATCTATAGTACAGGCCACTGGGCATATTTAACCAGAAATGAATCAAACTTTGCACCCCCACAAAAAAACACACGAGGAATGAATTATTTGATTATTTGGTCCCTTCTAATACTAAGTAAACCTTCGTGAATTTTTTAACTGCGCTGGCCCACCTGGGTTGGATAACCACTTGGTATGTAAATATATTATAATGAACTCTAAAGACAAATAAACCACATAAACTTCAGTAAGTAAAATAAAATATCACACTACCACTATCTGTGGTGTCAAACTGAAACTCAACTCTCCAAGTCTGATATGAAACTGAAATAATGTGTAATATAAATGTAGAACATGCCTTTCTCTAATCTATAAACATGTTTCTGGCACAAAGTTACTAATACTATAAAAGACAAAAGTGCTACAGTGTTACATACCCAATTTTTAATGAACAGACATTCACATGGATCTCTATCAGTCTCAATAGCATTTTCTTAGTAAAACATGACTGTCTTTCACTTGTGAAATAATGAGATATTATTTATTTATATGTGCTATTCTACAACCATTTAGCTATTGTTAATATTAAAATGATCCATCTAACCACGTACACTGCATATTGTAAAACAGGCAAGAAACAGTTTGATAAGCTAGTGTCTAGTCTGAAATACTTGGGTAATTTTGTACCAGAAAATGTAACCAAAGTTTCTTGTTAAAGTCATTCATTTCTTAATCCAGATTAGATAAAGATTTTGTAAATCACTTTGCACAACGATAATTGAAACTTCACCTGAGTTTAAATTAACTTAAATAATTCTTCAATCAGCTTTAACGTTTTTCAAAATTCAATTTAGAAATGTCAGTTGAACGACATCGATGATAAAATGAAAATGAATATATCTGATACATTTTGCATCGAAAGTCACCTCTACATCTGCCTCCATTAAATCCAATAAGATCGTAGTGGATCGTTCATAGGAAACTATATTAATACCACCAGTCAAAACACTTATAAGGACACACTTCCAATGGAAATATATAGGACATACACTTTATGAAATACTGCATAACAAAAAGAGCTGAACTGTCTCAGCACAAGCAATACACTCATATGAGATTTAAACATTTATCTAGAAAACCTCATCTCAACCTGGGCAGCATATCATTTTCCGGTGTGTCAGGGTGTGTTGTGTGTTTACAACTTCACTTTTATAACTAGCATCTTAAAAAAAATATATAAAGTAAACACAATAAAAACACATTACACAAAGTCCAGTGCAAAGTCTGGAATAAATAATTAGATAAAATATTTGTTTTAAGTTGTTTCACTGGTTGTGTCAGCTGGTTGTGTTGAGTTTTTCATGATAAATGTTTTTAATCTCATGAGTGTATTGCTTGTTCTCATAGTTATAATGTATTAGTATTGAGTTTAACTGGTGGCGAAAGTACACCAAAGTTGGATGATGCTTGAAAAAACAGAATGGTCAAATTACGAATGACTGATAATTATTATATATGTTCTAATTTAACCATTCTCTGTTTCTCAACATCAGCCACCTTCACTGGACATTCTACACCCTGATGTTTTTGCCTATAATGGCTCTCGAGCTTGATAAATTTCATTCAAATGTGACTGGAAAGGGGGGGGTCCCAAAACCATGAGTGGAAAAAAATATTCTTTTTGTACAAAGAGGGGGGTGGGGGGTTAAAGTGCTGCAAAAAAAAATTCAGCGTTGTGTATGCAAATTCCCCCCCCCCCCCCCCTGTTCTAATTGCCATATTGTCCCAGATGTCGGTTATTAATAGCAAGAATACAGTATCAGTTTATCGTTTATTATGGACAGTTGAAAACACGATGACTGTATGACTGAAATAAACTACAGGTAAGAGATACAGTCTGTCCGAACTGGCAATCTGTATTTGAAAGAAACATCAAAATTAAAGTCCCACTTAATTTTCGAACCCTCAGATCACATATATAAAATATATGCCATATTATATACCATTTGAAATAGGACTCTAACATTGTATTATCAAATTATCCGGTGTAATAAATTGTGAACATGTTGTTTTTGCTGAGTTACCGACGTGTTTTTGTGCTTAAGTTTCATCTGGTTTTGTTGCGCAAAGTATATTATTTTCAATGTAGGGGGAATAACTCTATATTTTAAAGGTTGAGTTATTCCATTGAAAATACATTTTAGTTTGAATTCTGTTGCATGATGGGAGCCATTACGGGGGGGGGATCTTTTTTATGATTTCATCTGTATTCTATTTCTCTATGGGCATCTTCTGAGACACAGACGTTATAGTACTTTAATCATATTTGATGGCATAGCTTGTTATTAAACCGTATATCAAGGCACTATAAAAAATAATCGGTGACACGAAAATTAAGTGGGCCTTTAAAGTCAATACAAAGTCACAATTGCAGTTAGGTTCAACTCATACACGTCTTTTCAGCGATACAGCTACGCAGTATGTTATGGCGCTCCAGTATTCATTACGCGTTATAGCCCCACTGTTATAACAAGAAAACCATAGTCAGAAATGGTAACGCCACCAAGATTATAGTATTACATATAAATAGAAATTATAAAAAATACATAAAATATTTTGATAACAATTGCGTTTAAACAAGTAATCCTTCAAATTATTACTAACAAAGCAAGTAAACGACTGTGGGGTCACTCAACAGATTATAAAGACTTGGACTTGGTATACTGTAAATGCTAAAATTTAAATTAAATAATTAAAAGATAAAATTTAGCAAGTAGTAAAAGTTAATTTTCTCATTTAATTTTTTTTTTTGGTTAAATAAAGCAATAATTTAAATGTAACATTTGGTTTAAAAAAAATGATTGACCGTGGCTCTTCCAATAATTGCGCGACTGACCTGGTCAATTGTTCTTAAGAAGTTGTTTTGAGAATTACTATGGAGGGAAATAGTTATGGCTGTGGCTTCGCAAGTAATTAACTTGGTGACGTGATGTTAACAAATCTGAACTCCAGTAAACCAAGGACGCTCCATACCAAATATAAGGTAAATTAATAATTCTTTAGAAGTTGTTTTAAGATTTACTATGGAGGGAAAAAATTGTGGTGCTGGCTTCGCAACTATTTGACATCATTGTAACACATATAAATATTAGTCACTCAGGCAATAGATGTATCTATTCTGTATATTAAGTTATTGGGTCTTACGTGTCTTGAGATGTCTAAATAGTTTTCGATGGACAGATCGCACAAGGGACCCACGCCAATCTTCTCTGTTGGGATTCCAATTGTTGGCTTATTAAATATGCACATATGCTTAAGATACAGTCGCACGCTCCCGTAAGTCGGGTTTTGGATCCCAGTTAATGAAAATATCATTGAAATAATCGGTTTCCCCCAATAAACATCCATATATTCAATATACATGTTTTGGAGCAGAATTAGGCAGTCCATATTGGACGCCATCATGGAATTTATTTTGTTTTGTTTTAATTTTCACACATATTTATTAGTTATGTGGATGGAGTTCTCATTAAACCTCACATCCTTATATTGGTTACAGTAATGCCCAAAGTAATTGACCACTTAACCACATCAGACTTTTTGGTAATTTTTCAGGATTTAAAATCCTGAAAAATTACCAATAATTCTGCTGTGGTTAAGTGGTCAATTACTTTGAACATTACTGTATGAGGATTGAGTTATCATTAAACCTCAAATCCTTATATTGGTTACAGTAATGCTCAAAGTAATTGACCACTTAACCACAGCATAATTATGGGTAATTTTTCAGGATTTAAAATCATGAAAAAAATACCCATAATTTTGCTGTGGTTAAGTGATCAATTACTTTGGACATTACTGTATGTAGATGGAGTTAAACCTCACAACAGTGTGTTGGGGATTTGGACCTTGACTTGGGACCTTTGGTTTTTAACGCAACAAATGCGCGTACACCTTATACACAAATTTCTTATGTAACCAGAGTTTTTCTTGGATAAGATGAGTTTGGAGCCTGCTTACATTTCAAAATGTTGTCAGTTTTGTATTCTCTGCAGCGGAACTCGACGCATGGAAGCAAAAGTTACAAGAGATGAAATGTGTACGTAACGAGACTATAATACAAATGAAAAAATTAATTCAGGGAGGGGTGGGCGATACAGGGAACTAAGGGTTGAACCGATATAAATTTATAGAGCGATAATGACCCATGTTGACATATTATGCATCTCAACTCTACTGAACATTGCAACAATGCTATAAAATAGGGGGTGTCAGAATCTTAGTCATCTCTATATAGTGCCAGAATAGTCATTTATGGACTTCTATAAGATGTTGGGTTGGTACGTTATATGGACTCGGAGAAAAAGCGGTTCGTACCGATGAACTGACATAAATTAGTGGAGTGATGTTGTCATGTAATGTATCGCGACTGTACTAAAGCAGCAATGACATAAAATGGGGTGGGGGTTATGAAATTATCTCTATCTCTATAGATGGCACCAGGATTATATAGAAAGGAATAGCAATTGATATACGTATACGGTATACTATAGTAATACCATAGACATATAAGTACAAGTATCACGCGATAAAATATTAAGTAACGTGACTATATCGATGAAAAAAAAAAAATTGGACCGGGATTAGAGGTTGGGTTGGTTATATGTGGATAATTGGATATGGAATTCATACCGATGAAACGATACAAACTAGTGGAGCGATAAAGACCAATGTTGACACTTAGTCAGGCTACGCGGGAGAAAATAGGGGTTGATACGATAGGCCGAAATAAATTTGTCGGGTGATAATGACCAATGTTGATGTATAAAGTAACGCGACTGTACTGTCGCACAAGTATCAGATATAATGGTCAAATATGGACTCTAGTGCCCAATATGGAACAGCTCAGAAAACATTTGCACGGCCCTAAAATTTATTTAACAAGGCAATTGGCATCTGCCATATACAAATCGATTTATGTCGATAAATCTCTTATTTTTCAAAAGTTTTAGCTCACACTTGGTGACACGAAAATTAATTGGGCCTTTAAAGTCAATACAAAGTCACAATTGCAGTTAGGTTCAACTCATACCCGTCTTTTCAGCGATACAGCTACGCAGTATGTTATGGCGCTCCAGTATTCATTACGCGTTATAGCCCCACTGTTATAACAAGAAAACCATAGTCAGAAATGGTAACGCCACCAAGATTATAGTATTATATATAAATAGAAATTATAAAAAATACATAAAATATTTTGATAACAATTGCGTTTAAACAAGTAATCCTTCAAATTATTACTAACAAAGCAAGTAAACGACTGTGGGGTCACTCAACAGATTATAAAGACTTGGACTTAGTATACTGTAAATACTAAAATTTAAATGAAATAATTAAAAGATAAAATTTAGCAAGTAGTAAAAGTTAATTTTCTCATTTAATTTTTTTTTTTGGTTAAATAAAGCAATAATTTAAATGTAACATTTGGTTTAAAAAAAATGATTGACCGTGGCTCTTCCAATAATTGCGCGACTGACCTGGTCAATTGTTCTTAAGAAGTTGTTTTGAGAATTACTATGGAGGGAAATAGTTATGGCTGTGGCTTCGCAAGTAATTAACTTGGTGACGTGATGTTAACAAATCTGAACTCCAGTAAACCAAGGACGCTCCATACCAAATATAAGGTAAATTAATTATTCTTTAGAAGTTGTTTTAAGATTTACTATGGAGGGAAAAAATTGTGGTGCTGGCTTCGCAACTATTTGACCTCATTGTAACACATATAAATATTAGTCACTCAGGCAATAGATGTATCTATTCTGTATATTAAGTTATTGGGTCTTACGTGTCTTGAGATGTCTAAATAGTTTTCGATGGACAGATCGCACAAGGGACCCACGCCAATCTTTTCTGTTGGGATTCCAATTGTTGGCTTATTAAATATGAACATATGCTTAAGATACAGTCGCACGCTCCCGTAAGTCGGGTTTTGGATCCCAGTTAATGAAAATATCATTGAAATAATCGGTTTCCCCCAATAAACATCCATATATTCAATATACATGTTTTGGAGCAGAATTAGGCAGTCCATATTGGACGCCATCATGGAATTTATTTTGTTTTGTTTTAATTTTCACACATATTTATTAGTTATGTGGATGGAGTTCTCATTAAACCTCACATCCTTATATTGGTTACAGTAATGCCCAAAGTAATTAACCACTTAACCACATCAGACTTTTTGGTAATTTTTCAGGATTTAAAATCCTGAAAAATTACCAATAATTCTGCTGTGGTTAAGTGGTCAATTACTTTGAACATTACTGTATGAGGATTGAGTTATCATTAAACCTCAAATCCTTATATTGGTTACAGTAATGCCCAAAGTAATTTACCACTTAACCACAGCATAATTATGGGTAATTTTTCAGGATTTAAAATCATGAAAAAAATACCCATAATTTTGCTGTGGTTAAGTGATCAATTACTTTGGACATTACTGTATGTAGATGGAGTTAAACCTCACAACAGTGTGTTGGGGATTTGGACCTTGACTTGGGACCTTTGGTTTTTAACGCAACAAATGCGCGTACACCTTATACACCAATTTATTATGTAACCAGAGTTTTTCTTGGATAAGATGAGTTTGAAGCCTGCTTACATTTCAAAATGTTGTCAGTTTTGTATTCTCTGCAGCGGAACTCGACGCATTGAAGCAAAAGTTACAAGAGATGAAATGTGTACGTAACGAGACTTTAATACAAATGAAAAAATAAATTCAGGGAGGGGTGGGCGATACAGGGAACTAAGGGTTGAACCGATATAAATTTATAGAGCGATAATGACCAATGTTGACATATTATGCATCTCAACTCTACTGAACATTGCAACAAGGCTATAAAATAGGGGGTGTCAGAATCTTAGTCATCTCAATATAGTGCCAGAATAGTCATTTATGGACTTCTATAAGATGTTGGGTTGGTACGTTATATGGACTCGGAGAAAAAGCGGTTCGTACCGATGAACTGACATAAATTAGTGGAGTGATGTTGCCATGTAATGTATCGCGACTGTACTAAAGCAGCAATGACATAAAATGGGGGGGGGGGTTATGAAATTATCTCTATATCTATAGATGGCACCAGGATTATATAGAAAGGAATAGCAATTGATATACGTATACGGTATACTATAGTAATACCATAGACATATAAGTACAAGTATCACGCGATAAAATATTAAGTAACGTGACTATAGCGATGAAAAAAATAAATAAATTGGACCGGGATTAGAGGTTGGGTTGGTTATATGTGGATAATTGGATATGGAATTCATACCGATGAAACGATACAAATTAGTGGAGCGATAAAGACCAATGTTGACACTTAGTCAGGCCACGCGGGAGAAAATAGGGGTTGATACGATAGGCCGAAATAAATTTGTCGGGTGATAATGACCAATGTCGACGTATAAAGTAACGCGACTGTACTGTCGCACAATTATCAGATATAACGGTCAAATATGGACTCTAGTGCCCAATATGGAACAGCTCAGAAAACATTTGCACGGCCCTAAAATTTATTTAACAAGGCAATTGGCATCTGCCATATACAAATCGATTTATGTCGATAAATCTCTTATTTTTCAAAAGTTTTAGCTCACACTTGGTGTGTGTGAGTGTGATACTTATATATTCCTAAAATGACAGGGTACAGCACGTAATTATTTTTTAGATCGAAGAAATGATTTTTGTTCGATGATACAAGTTAACACTCGATTTCCCATTAAAATCAATTTATGTCTATAAAACTGTCATATTTCAAAATTTTGAGCTGAAATTTGGTGTGTATGTGTGTAATACTTATATATTCTTAAAATGACAGAGTTCAGCGCGTACTTATGTTTTAGATGGAAGAAATTGAATTTGTTTTCGATAATAAATTTACACTACACTAAGTCTTGTCTACAGCGTGGACCGTGGACGGGTCATCGAGTACTGAGTAGACGCATTTTATAAACAGGCTTTTGTCAATTGCCATGTTGGTCAAACTAAACCCCTTTCGACCGGGACAGCAGATCCAAATAGTAGCTAAGATGTATTTAGATAGAATTATCAAAAGAATTTGACCGATTCGGGTGCATTTTAAGAGAATCGAATGGAGAAATCTTGGTGATAATTCCAGAAAATAAAGATGGCGGAGAATCACAATGAAACTACCCACAATTCACTTCTAGGGGTTCCCAATGGGTTACACATTATTTTCAGTCTATCAAATTATTTATATTTTCAAAAACAAGTTACTTTAAGTTTACAATTTCAGCCTATCCTGACTCTATCGATACGATTTATCATATTTTCCTAAGCATATTATACACCGGTGGCGTTAACAATTTCGGCATCT
Source organism: Siphonodentalium dalli (assembly GCA_032622095.1). Lineage (NCBI taxonomy): Eukaryota > Metazoa > Mollusca > Scaphopoda > Gadilida > Siphonodentaliidae > Siphonodentalium > Siphonodentalium dalli. Next base: position 87,942,910 of record CP136066.1, on the reverse strand, counting down.
ACGTGATTCTATCGGTACGATTGAGTAAGGTACAACAAATCTCCAAGAATACATTCGCCCTGTCCACCACACAATATCAAAATCACAGAAACTAGATACACCACATGTGGCGTAATGATCAATATAATCCGCCTTTATCTGGCGTATTCATACCTCTAAGATTATTCAGATATAACATAATACGCGATGGCATTAAATCGTATGGAAACATGGCAATTGTGTGGGCTGCGTGACGTGTATACGTATTGAGAAATAACGTCATACGTAATGACATTCAATATCAAGGAAACCCGTGAAAACCAAAAACATCACATTTATTGTTTTAATGTTTTAAGTTATTTCCTTCATAAAAAGAGTTTTCGTGATAAGGAACCCTCTCAATACTTTAGAATATAGAATTAACCTTTAAAATAACAAAACCTTCGGAATAGCGAACCTTCGGAATAGTGAACCTTCGGAATAGCGAACCTTCGAAATAGAGAACCTTCGGAATAGTGAACCTCTGGAATAGCGAACCTTCGAAATAGAGACATGTCCCCAAACTACATGAGATGTTGAAATTTTCAATGCACAAACAACAAGAGCATCGATAGGGCGTGGCAAAATACGCCCTTTAGCCATTTCGAATTGTACTACCGCAAAATAAAATAATATTTTAGCTTTCATTTGAAGAAAATCTGATATACCCCTAATTTCAATGCCAAAATGCAGTCAAATTCTAAGTCGAAAAATGGCCGTAACTCATGTAAAAATAATTAGACAGAACCTATATTTGAACTTGGCCTGTAGATTTAGCTGGGAAATACACATGCAGCTTTGGTTCAGATCAAATAATCAAAACTGGAGTTATCGGTCGGAAACCGAAATGTTATGAAATTGGTCAAATTCAAAAAGTTGAAAAAGGGCCGTAACTCATGTAAAAATAACTGGACGAAACCCATATTAGAACATGGCCTGTATCTTTAGCTGGGAAATACACATACCAACTTTGGTTCAGATAAAGTAATCAAAACTGGAGTTATCGGTCGGAAACCAAAAATGTTAAAATATGGTCAAATTCTAAGTCGAAAAAGGGCAGTAACTCATGTAAAAATAATTGGACAGAACCCATATTAGAACTTGGCCTGTATCTTTAGCTGGGAAATACACATACCAACTTTGGTTCAGATAAAGTAATCCAAACTGGAGTTATCGATCGGAAACCAAAAATATTAACGGACGGACGGACAGCCAGACGGTACGACAGACAGACGGGCGGACGGACAGACTGATAACATAATACGACCTATTTTTTCAAAAAAAGGGCGTATAAAAATTAGTAATCGGTAAACACTGATATCTATAACAGAAATCTACAAGGGAAATATGTATCGATTGTGTCAGGATTTCGAACCTCAGTCTTTTAAAAATGTTATTAAAATGCTATCATGATAGAGACGCTGGGGAAGCGTATTTGTAAAGACACCCGGAGATCCTCGCTATTCGCTCTCGGTTAGCGTAAGTTGTTTTTTTTCCATAAAAAAGTTGTTTTCGAGAAAGCTGTCTTTTTCTATGTTAACACAACGAATGAAGCAATGAATGTTATAGATTTCTTTGACAAACGTGTGTTCTTTTAAATTTCTGACGCGAAAATCGGGCGTGTCCCAAATAAATTTAAACAAGTTCCGCATATTGCAAGGTTGATTGTGGGCGAAGTTCGACATCCAAGCTCTCTGACTACTGTGAAACGTACGCGATATGTTTGTATCAAGTGTTCGAAAATTTAATTTCAGTCGATGTGCTGGGCTGTACAAGTGTATTTTGGGTACGTTTATAATAGCACTCTTCTAACTTTTTATGAGATCTTCGTAACGAATTTCTGCATAGACATGCATGTTGGCCTGAATTTTGCGATGAAAAGTGGGCATGTTGTACTGGGATTGTGTTCTATTTTATAAACGAGGTATACACGCATTCGGAAAAGAGTCTACAGCATTGGTTTTCTGGATGGTTATCACACACTTGCCAGCTTTTGTACGATAAAAAGATTTTGTATTTGAACATTGGCCACATTTTCCAGTAAATAGAACAGTCTTCTATGTTCAAATTCCAAGCTAAAACGGTGTACATATAAACAACGTATCGCCCCCCCCCCCCCCCCCCCCCACGGCGTTAATGCCACCTCCACTCGCTTGTCTGTTTGAGCGACATTTAGGAGTGATGGTGAAAACTGTTTTCCCGCCAGTGAGCCGCTATACACAGAGCAACCGCAACGCACAAGCATATCCGGGTGCAAGGAGTGATTCTGAGGCTAATAACAATGTATTATTTAAAAAAAATTGTTTAATAATTGCATTCGGAAAAAGAATGGTTCTGCGTTCGCACAAAACGAGCTCGATATTACTGAATATGAAGCTACCCATTATGAGATATAACATGAGAAGGGGAAACAAGTGACTGTGTTTTAAAGTTTACCATAAATCGTTAGTTTACTACAAGCGACAAGCATCTGATTGTGCAAAATGCATGTAGAATATATCGCCAACTCTTCACTCTGAGCATGTGAATAGTTTGAGACATGGTGCTAATTGCAATTACGTGAAAATGCCCCGTAATAATGATTTCGTTTATATTGAGAATGACATGGGTTCGTGTAGCAGAGGGAACGTAGAGTGGATGGTACAGTGTACAGCTACAATTATTGGCATCCGAACAAGACAGGCGCGAGTATTCTGGCTAAGAGACTCAAGTATGCTCGGGATGACTTTTTACAAATGACTCATACACATATACACGGTCAGCCGGAACTGGAAAACATTACGTTGTTTCACTAATATATGTTAGATCAGTTTCTGCTGTTTGGAACTGGTTGAGAGTTGTGACTTTATTTTGTATTGTTCATGTTAATTTATCATTGGAGCAATGAAATATGCATTCATATGGTCCCAGCCCCTTCTGATACCCCCAAAAAATCGATTTTACAGAACGCGGAATAACGTTTTACAAAAAATCACAATTGGTATTCTATATATCAACAGGAAATGGACATATTGTGCCATGCGAGTAAGACTTATGACTATTCCAACTCACTGGAGCCAAACTTGTCACGTTGGATCAAAATGGCTGCCAAAATGACAGCCAACATAGTAGATATTTCCCAGCGTGCCATGCAATCGCTTATAAGTTGTGATCGGTGTACAAACTTGGCTATTCTGTCTTATGTACATTAAATACCAACATTTCTGATGCGCCTTCGTTAATTGTTACATTTTAACCACCGACATTACCAGAAATATTGGATTTGTTCTATCACAAACGTGACATCAAAATCGGCAAAAAATTACTTTTCATGTTTGAACCTTTTTTTCAAGTGAAATAAAACTAACGTACGTATCAAATGTGTTTATTGTCCTTGATATGTCTTCGGTGTGTGACACTGATGTATTTTTGGACAGAATTACTCAAGATGACTTGCAAAATGGCAACAAATGTGGTTGATTTTTCGCATACTAGGATAACCCGAACATTATTCTCTTCTGTTCAGAAAATGCAGCAAATCTTTACTCACTTGGTATCAACTTGATTTTCTATTCTGGTTGTCCCAGTACCTTGCGAGACATGACTTTCGTTTAAAAGGAAGCAGTATGGAATATTGCCAAAACACGTCTTTTTGGGATTCTGGCCCTGTCTTTTAACGGAAACTGAACACTTAATCCTCAGTGTATGTCAAAATGGCAGCCAGGGGTGACCTGTGGGCACATGCGAGGTGTATACAGAGTGTTATTGTATGATCATGAATGGTGTGAATAGTTATACAATGAGTGGCTATGTGGCCATTAGTTGTGTGTTAGTGGTGATATGCATATGTGTACAATAAGTGGTGAATAGTTCTACAAGGGATGGATATATGGTAATGGGTAGGGTGTACACAGTGAGATGCAAAGGTGCACAAGGAGTGGTCATGTGTGAGGTGAATAGGTATACACAGAGTGGCTGTATGGTCATTGAAGTGGTGTGCGTGTATAACGAGATTATCTGCTCGGTCAACTGTGTTGTTATGTATATGTGGAGTGACTGTATGGTCATGTGTGTGATTTACAGGTGTACCTAGGATGAATGTATTGTCATAGATAGGTGTATATTCATACATGTGCTGGCTGCATGGTCATAGGCGTGGTGTATGGATATACAGTGGTTGTATGCTTATGGGTAATATATATTATTATTATTATATCGTTATTTCCTCCAATCATTGAAGATTTCATATAAAGTATATAACATTGTTATGCACATCAAAATGAACAGAATAATATTATCAATAAACGTAAGAGAAGAGGAATATAAATTAATGTGAGGAGCAAGACGTATTTACACGTATGTACAATGATGGGTTTGATGACAATGATCACCATGATGGTGATGACGATGATGATGATGATGATGCTGCTGATGACTATGATGGTACGATGATGGGGTGGATGATGATGGTGGTGGTGGTGATGATGGTGGTTACGCTGATGACCATGATAATGTTGATGGTGTTGATGGTGATGATGATGTTGAAGATGATGAAGAAGATGGTGATATTGTTGTTTATGATGATGGTGATGATGATGAGTATGATGATGATGATGATGATGATGGGGGTGATGAGAGTGATGTTGTAGATCACACATTACACGTAATACGCGTACATCATGTACACATTTTGTTTACAGAAGTATGCACGCATAGTTCTAATAGGGTATGATCACGGCGGTTTCAAACGCCGCGTTAATTGATTTTGAACATTGGAATGGGTTGTGTTCATTCCGTTTGCTTGCGAGAGAGCGTTGTACGTCAACCACAGTTGTGCAGTATATACGACTATGTATTTAGTAAAACAATCCATATTATCAATAACATGATGTATACGATCACTGACGTGCGTTAGATGAAGGGATATCATGCCATCATCATTTAATTCACCAACGGCCATGAAACAAAGTATAACATACCGGTCGATTAAGCCAAAAACATGTTGTTTCGTATCAGTTTCAACTCCTTACAGTCAATTAGGACGTGTTTGACTTTGTCGGCATACATGCGTTCACAATTAGGGCATCTCAGCAAGAGGTTGCATTGATAACCAGTGCTGTCGTGATGTAGCATCGTTTGTTTTGTGGAAATTTTCGGCACAAACTCCAGAGTTTGGACATACTGAGCGCAGAAAGCGAGTGATAGCTATGTCTGACGACACTCGCATGTTCCTTTCTGCCTCATTGACAATTTTATGTTAGTTTTTACACGAGATTTCCATCTCTTTTGATGGGAAGTGATTAGAACATATATACTCATCGACGATATCCATAAGGTTATATTTCTCGACAATGGCAACAACATCGCCATTCGCCAATAAACGAGATGTTTGTTGCTGTTGAGTGAACAAAGTGGTGACGTCTACTTTGCATGCTTTACTAGGTGCTATGCGACAGAGAGATCCAAACAACGAATGTTTTCGGGCTATATATATCAGTTCTGCAAGCAGTCGGTAGACCCTGTATACGCTTCAAACAAAAACGATGCATCCGTTCTATTTTAATCCAATTTGTCGCAGAAGTGTCAGAGAGAAAATCAGAACCATAGAGACAATACGATAAATTTGTAAATGATCATATAGCTTTGGTGTGTTATACCGCCTGCATGTAGGCCAGCATTGGTGAACATCACGTAGGTAGAACGTAATTTTGAGCATATGCTTTCGGTGAGTATATTTTGAAAATTGGTTTTATGCAAAGTAATGCCAAGATGCGTTATTGCGTCCGTTTCTAAAATTGGACGGTCGTTAATTAACCAAATTCGCGGAGAATGGTAGATTATGGGCTTCACGTTGAAAACAATTACATACATTTATTTTCATTGTATACAAAACGCCACTTTCTGCTATAATTGCTGCATAATGTCACAAAGCTTATGTAAGCCAAGAGACGAGAGCGAGAGCAACGTCATGTATTCTGCCTGGGTTGGAGAACAACCGTTGGTCCCATGCAATCTTAGACCAAAATTCGACAATTCAAGCTCTTTTAGTAAATCATCTATATAAATAGCATAGAATATCGGCGATAAAGTTCCCTCTTGTCTGGTATCTTGACTTATTGTTATTACCCGAGAACTGAGATTTCCATATCGTACTGTACATGAGACTGAATATTTGCAAAATTTTCCCATTTGCTCCACGTTCTTGTAGTTTAAACAAAAGACCATTAACCCAGACAGTATCAAACGCTTTGTAAGCGTTAAGAAAGCATGAAAAGAGGCGATAATTATTTTCTAACGCGTATGAAATACTTTCCTGGAATATATAAGAGGCATCAAACAGCTTATATTTTTCTGAAAGCCATGTTTCAGAGCATGTGTTACGATGAGAGTCGGAACATTTCTTTTCTTTCAATACGGTTCAGAAGAACTCTTTCAAAGGTTTTATAGAACACAGGTAGTAGAGTTATGGCTCTGTAACTGTCGAATTTTGATTTAAGCTTGCCACCCCCCCCCCCTTGTATAATGAAACATTGATCCCAAGCTGCCTTACCCCTTTTCAATGACTTCAGAACTGAAGTAACTTCTTCTATTGACTCTGTGTATGTAAGAATATCATCTAGAGCACCAGGTACCGGACTATCAAGGAGTTGAATAGTAGTCTGCGAACGCATTAATTATTTCAGTTGGTGTTCTTAAGATATTGCCATTGACTTCAAATAAATTACTGGTCGTTTCTTTACGTTTCGATCTGATTGAATTGAACTTCCTGAAAAACAATTCCTGATCCATTTCCGCGTCATGGTCAATATCATTATTCTGTGTGGGCATGAACTTCGAGTTACATCTACGCAATTCTCTCCTGTACGTACATTTTGATGCTTTGTAATTAGTATAGCTCGCATGTGAATCACCTATTGGTCTACCTTCGGATAACCAGTCATTTCTAGATGAACGCATTTCTCGGTGTAACAATGTCAGCGAAGCATTCCAGTATGGCTTCAAATACGGTTTGAACGATTTTTTTGGAACGGACGCCTCCGAAGCTGACTGTACAATGGATACGGTTTTGTTATAACAATGGTTAAGATCGCGTGTATCCGATGCATTAAGTTCAGGCAATGAAGACCCGATCGAGGATCGATAGTTTGAAACTATCATTTCGTTAGCTAGAAATTTTCTCCAATCCCATGTAGCTTGTGAAGATTTCCCTTGCGAATGTAATATGTCATAAATTATGATATTGTCATGAGAATAGGCATGTGATTTGATGTATTCTCCTCATTGTCACCAAGAACAGCTACGCGATGAATTCGCTGAATATCGTCTTGGTGAACAAGAATATGATCAATGATTGTCCCATCTGAAGAACCGGAAGGAACATACGTTGCAAGTCGATGCATGGGTACACAAGGAGTGGTCATGTGTGAGGTGAATATGTATGCATGGAGTGGCTGTATGGTCATTGACGTGGCGTGTGTGTATAACGAGATTAGCTGTCAACTGTGTTGTTAATTATATATGGAGTGACTGTATGGTCATGTGTGTGATATACGGGTGTACCTTGGATTACTGTATTGTCATCGATAGGTGTATATGCATACATGTGCTGGCTGCAGGGTCATGGGCGGGGTGTATGGATATATAGGGAGTGGTTGTATGCTTATGGGTAATGTATAATAGGTGTACATGGAATGACTGTATGGTCCTGATTGTGAAGTTTATATGCATACATTTATAGCTGGATGGTCATTGACCGGCGCGTATATGTACACAAGAAGTGTCCTTATGGTCATGGTTGTATATGGGATGCATATAAATCTCTGTTGTTGCTGTGTTATCATTGGTGGGTGTATGTGTATACATGATCATGGATGGGATGCATAAGTATATAATCAGTGGCTGAATTGTCATGGGTGAGTACCGTGAGATATATATGCAAGTCTGGAGTGTTCGGATGGCCGTATGTGCGGGGTATTGGTATATCCATTCTATCGTAAGGTGTATATGTATACGTGTATTATGGGTATCTTGAAGGGCTGTATGGCCATACTTTTTGTGAGGTGGATATGTATACCTGGGAATGACTCTATGGTCATGTGTTGGGTGTATAGGGTATATCTTGAGTGGCTATATGGTCACGTTGTGGCCAATATCTATACGGGGAGTTGTGGCCAATATGTATACGGGGAATTGTGGCCAATATGTATACGGGGAATTGTGGCCAATATGTATACGGGGAATTACAGTATGGCCAATGGTGAGGTGGTGTGTGGGGTTTTGGTATATATAGAAGGGCTGTATGGTCTATTGGTGAGTGAATATCTATACCTGGAGTGACTATGTTGGCATGTGTGGGTGGATATGTATATATCGCATGACTATATATGACCATGTTGTGGCGGATATATACACAGGGAATTATTTTCTGGCCAATGGTGAGGCAAATATGTATGCAAGAACTTTGACAAACGTGTGTTCTTTTAAATTTCTGACGCGAAAATCGGGCGTGTCCCAAATAAATTTAAACAAGTTCCGCATATTGCAAGGTTGATTGTGGGCGAAGTTCGACATCCAAGCTCTCTGACTACTGTGAAACGTACGCGATATGTTTGTATCAAGTGTTCGAAATTTAATTTCAGTCGATGTGCTGGGCTGTACAAGTGTATTTTGGGTACGTTTATAATAGCACTCTTCTAACTTTTTATGAGATCTTCGTAACGAATTTCTGCATAGACATGCATGTTGGCCTGAATTTTGCGATGAAAAGTGGGCATGTTGTACTGGGATTGTGTTCTATTTTATAAACGAGGTATACACGCATTCGGAAAAGAGTCTACAGCATAGGTTTTCTGGATGGTTATCACACACTTGCCAGCTTTTGTACGATAAAAAGATTTTGTATTTGAACATTGGCCACATTTTCCAGTAAATAGAACAGTCTTCTATGTTCAAATTCCAAGCTAAAACGGTGTACATATAAACAACGTATCGCCCCCCCCCCCCCCCCCCCCCACGGCGTTAATGCCACCTCCACTCGCTTGTCTGTTTGAGCGAAATTTAGGAGTGATGGTGAAAACTGTTTTCCCGCCAGTGAGCCGCTATACACAGAGCAACCGCAACGCACAAGCATATCCGGGTGCAAGGAGTGATTCTGAGGCTAATAACAATGTATTATTTAAAAACAATTGTTTAATAAATAGGCTAAGAGACTCAAGTATGCTCGGGATGACTTTTTACAAATGACTCATACACATATACACGGTCAGCCGGAACTGGAAAACATTACGTTGTTTCACTAATATATGTTAGATCAGTTTCTGCTGTTTGGAACTGGTTGAGAGTTGTGACTTTATTTTGTATTGTTCATGTTAATTTATCATTGGAGCAATGAAATATGCATTCATATGGTCCCAGCCCCTTCTGATACCCCCAAAAAATCGATTTTACAGAACGCGGAATAACGTTTTACAAAAAATCACAATTGGTATTCTATATATCAACAGGAAATGGACATATTGTGCCATGCGAGTAAGACTTATGACTATTCCAACTCACTGGAGCCAAACTTGTCACGTTGGATCAAAATGGCTGCCAAAATGACAGCCAACATAGTAGATATTTCCCAGCGTGCCATGCAATCGCTTATAAGTTGTGATCGGTGTACAAACTTGGCTATTCTGTCTTATGTACATTAAATACCAACATTTCTGATGCGCCTTCGTTAATTGTTACATTTTAACCACCGACATTACCAGAAATATTGGATTTGTTCTATCACAAACGTGACATCAAAATCGGCAAAAAATTACTTTTCATGTTTGAACCTTTTTTTCAAGTGAAATAAAACTAACGTACGTATCAAATGTGTTTATTGTCCTTGATATGTCTTCGGTGTGTGACACTGATGTATTTTTGGACAGAATTACTCAAGATGACTTGCAAAATGGCAACAAATGTGGTTGATTTTTCGCATACTAGGATAACCCGAACATTATTCTCTTCTGTTCAGAAAATGCAGCAAATTTTTACTCACTTGGTATCAACTTGATTTTCTATTCTGGTTGTCCCAGTACCTTGCGAGACATGACTTTCGTTTAAAAGGAAGCAGTATGGAATATTGCCAAAACACGTCTTTTTGGGATTCTGGCCCTGTCTTTTAACGGAAACTGAACACTTAATCCTCAGTGTATGTCAAAATGGCAGCCAGGGGTGACCTGTGGGCACATGCGAGGTGTATACAGAGTGTTATTGTATGATCATGAATGGTGTGAATAGTTATACAATGAGTGGCTATGTGGCCATTAGTTGTGTGTTAGTGGTGATATGCATATGTGTACAATAAGTGGTGAATAGTTCTACAAGGGATGGATATATGGTAATGGGTAGGGTGTACACAGTGAGATGCAAAGGTGCACAAGGAGTGGTCATGTGTGAGGCGAATAGGTATACACAGAGTGGCTGTATGGTCATTGAAGTGGTGTGTATGTATAACGAGATTATCTGCTCGGTCAACTGTGTTGTTATGTATATGTGGAGTGACTGTATGGTCATGTGTGTGATTTACAGGTGTACCTAGGATGAATGTATTGTCATAGATAGGTGTATATTCATACATGTGCTGGCTGCATGGTCATAGGCGTGGTGTATGGATATACAGTGGTTGTATGCTTATGGGTAATATATATTATTATTATTATATCGTTATTTCCTCCAATCATTGAAGATTTCATATAAAGTATATAACATTGTTATGCACATCAAAATGAACAGAATAATATTATCAATAAACGCAAGAGAAGAGGAATATAAATTAATGTGAGGAGCAAGACGTATTTACACGTATGTACAATGATGGGTTTGATGACAATGATCACCATGATGGTGATGACGATGATGATGATGATGCTGCTGATGACTATGATGGTACGATGATGGGGTGGATGATGATGGTGGTGGTGGTGATGATGGTGGTTACGCTGATGACCATGATAATGTTGATGGTGTTGATGGTGATGATGATGTTGAAGATGATGAAGAAGATGGTGATATTGTTGTTTATGATGATGATGATGATGATGAGTATGATGATGATGATGATGATGATGGGGGTGATGAGAGTGATGTTGTAGATCACACATTACACGTAATACGCGTACATCATGTACACATTTTGTTTACAGAAGTATGCACGCATAGTTCTAATAGGGTATGATCACGGCGGTTTCAAACGCCGCGTTAATTGATTTTGAACATTGGAATGGGTTGTGTTCATTCCGTTTGCTTGCGAGAGAGCGTTGTACGTCAACCACAGTTGTGCATAACAATCCATATTATCAATAACATGATGTATACGATCACTGACGTGCGTTAGATGAAGGGATATCATGCCATCATCATTTAATTCACCAACGGCCATGAAACAAAGTATAACATACCGGTCGATTAAGCCAAAACATGTTGTTTCGTATCAGTTTCAACTCCTTACAGTCAATTAGGACGTGTTTGACTTTGTCGACATACATGCGTTCACAATTAGGGCATCTCAGCAAGAGGTTGCATTGATAACCAGTGCTGTCGTGATGTAGCATCGTTTGTTTTGTGGAAATTTTCGGCACAAACTCCAGAGTTTGGACATACTGAGCGTATGATGAATTTTCAGAAAGCGAGTGATAGCTATGTCTGACGACACTCGCATGTTCCTTTCTGCCTCATTGACAATTTTATGTTAGTTTTTACACGAGATTTCCATCTCTTTTGATGGGAAGAGATTAGAACATATATACTCATCGACGATATCCATAAGGTTATATTTCTCGACAATGGCAACAACATCGCCATTCGCCAATAGACGAGATGTTTGTTGCTGTTGAGTGAACAAAGTGGTGACGTCTACTTTGCATGCTTTACTAGGTGCTATGCGACAGAGAGATCCAAACAACGAATGTTTTCGGGCTATATATATCAGTTCTGCAAGCAGTCGGTAGACCCTGTATACGCTCCAAACAAAAACGGTGCATCCGTTCTATTTTAATCCAATTTGTCGCAGAAGTGTCAGAGAGAACATCAGAACCATAGAGACAATACGATAAATTTGTAAATGATCATATAGCTTTGGTGTGTTATACCGCCTCAGGTAGGCCAGCATTGGTGAACATCACGTAGGTAGAACGTAATTTTGAGCATATGCTTTCGGTGAGTATATTTAGAAAATTGGTTTTATGCAAAGTAATGCCAAGATGCGTTATTGCGTCCGTTTCTAAAATTGGACGGTCGTTAATTAACCAAATTCGCGGAGAATGGTAGATTATGGGCTTCACGTTGAAAACAATTACATACATTTATTTTCATTGTATACAAAACGCCACTTTCTGCTATAATTGCTGCATAATGTCACAAAGCTTATGTAAGTCAAGAGACGAGAGCGAGAGCAACGTCATGTCTTCTGCCTGGGTTGGAGAACAACCGTTGATCCCATGCAATCTTAGACCAAAATGCGACAATTCAAGCTCTTTTAGTAGATCATCTATATAAATAGCATAGAATATCGGCGATAAAGTTCCCTCTTGTCTGGTATCTTGACTTATTGTTATTACCCGAGAACTGAGATTTCCATATCGTACTGTACATGAGACTGAATATTTGCAAAATTTTCCCATTTGCTCCACGTTCTTGTAGTTTAAACAAAAGACCATTAACCCAGACAGTATCAAACGCTTTGTAAGCGTTAAGAAAGCATGAAAAGAGGCGAGAATTATTTTCTAACGCGTATGAAATACTTTCCTGGAATATATAAAGAGGCATCAAACAGCTTATATTTTTCTGAAAGCCATGTTTCAGAGCATGTGTTACGATGAGAGTCGGAACATTTCTTTTCTTTCAATACGGTTCAGAAGAACTCTTTCAGAGGTTTTATAGAACACAGGTAGTAGAGTTATGGCTCTGTAACTGTCGAATTTTGATTTAAGCTTGCCACCCCCCCCCCCCCTTTGTATAATGAAACATTGATCCCAAGCTGCCTTACCCCTTTTCAATGACTTCAGAACTGAAGTAACTTCTTCCATTGACTCTGTGTATGTAAGAATATCATCTAGAGCACCAGGTACCGGACTATCAAGGAGTTGAATAGTAGTCTGCGAACGCATTAATTATTTCAGTTGGTGTTCTTAAGATATTGCCATTGACTTCAAATAAATTACTGGTCGTTTCTTTACGTTTCGATCTGATTGAATTGAACTTCCTGAAAAACAATTCCTGATCCATTTCCGCGGCATGGTCAATATCATTATTCTGTGTGGGCATGAACTTCGAGTTACATCTACGCAATTCTCTCCTGTACGTACATTTTGATGCTTTGTAATTAGTATAGCTCGCATGTGAATCACCTATTGGTCTACCTTCGGATAACCAGTCATTTCTAGATGAACGCATTTCTCGGTGTAACAATGTCAGCGAAGCATTCCAGTATGGCTTCAAATACGGTTTGAACGATTTTTTTGGAACGGACGCCTCCGAAGCTGAATGTACAATGGATACGGTTTTGTTATAACAATGGTTAAGATCGCGTGTATCCGATGCATTAAGTTCAGGCAATGAAGACCCGATCGAGGATCGATAGTTTGAAACTATCATTTCGTTAGCTAGAAATTTTCTCCAATCCCATGTAGCTTGTGAAGATTTCCCTTGCGAATGTAATATGTCATAAATTATGATATTGTCATGAGAATAGGTCTGTGATTTGATGTATTCTCCTCGTTGTCACCAAGAACAGCTACGCGATGAATTCGCTGAATATCGTCTTGGTGAACAAGAATATGATCAATGATTGTCCCATCTGAAGAACCGGAAGGAACATACGTTGCAAATCGATGCATGGGTACACAAGGAGTGGTCATGTGTGAGGTGAATATGTATGCATGGAGTGGCTGTATGGTCATTGACGTGGCGTGTGTGTATAACGAGATTAGCTGTCAACTGTGTTGTTAATTATATATGGAGTGACTGTATGGTCATGTGTGTGATATACGGGTGTACCTTGGATTACTGTATTATTTTTGTCATCGATAGGTGTATATGCATACATGTGCTGGCTGCAGGGTCATGGGCGGGGTGTATGGATATATAGGGAGTGGTTGTATGCTTATGGGTAATGTATAATAGGTGTACATGGAATGACTGTATGGTCCTGATTGTGAAGTTTATATGCATACATTTATAGCTGGATGGTCATTGACCGGCGCGTATATGTACACAAGAAGTGTCCTTATGGTCATGGTTGTATATGGGATGCATATAAATCTCTGTTGTTGCTGTGTTATCATTGGTGGGTGTATGTGTATACATGATCATGGATGGGATGCATAAGTATATAATCAGTGGCTGAATTGTCATGGGTGAGTACCGTGAGATATATATGCAAGTCTGGAGTGTTCGGATGGCCGTATGTGCGGGGTATTGGTATATCCATTCTATCGTAAGGTGTATATGTATACGTGTAGTATGGGTATCTTGAAGGGCTGTATGGCCATACTTTTTGTGAGGTGGATATGTATACCTGGGAATGACTCTATGGTCATGTGTTGGGTGTATAGGGTATATCTTGAGTGGCTATATGGTCACGTTGTGGCCAATATCTATACGGGGAGTTGTGGCCAATATGTATACGGGGAATTGTGGCCAATATGTATACGGGGAATTGTGGCCAATATGTATACGGGGAATTACAGTATGGCCAATGGTGAGGTGGTGTGTGGGGTTTTTGGTATATATAGAAGGGCTGTATGGTCTATTGGTGAGTGAATATCTATACCTGGAGTGACTATGTTGGCATGTGTGGGTGGATATGTATATATCGCATGACTATATGACCATGTTGTGGCGGATATATACACAGGGAATTATTTTCTGGCCAATGGTGAGGCAAATATGTATGCAAGAACTGTATGTATGATAATGAATGTGGTGAATAGGTATACAGAGAGTGACTGTACGGTCATAAATAAGGTGTATGAGTATATCCGACCGATGTACTTGCGTGGTCGTCACTCATGGCTGTATAGTCACGTTTGAGGTATACGGGTTAACCCAGGTATGGTTGTGTGGTCATAATGCGCAAGGTGTACGTGCATACAGAGAGTGGCTACATGGTCATTTGTGTGGTGTTTATGTATATTCGTATTAATTGTCGCTATCACATGCTGTCATTTACCTTACAAGCTACACGTCAGCAGTTACAAGCGGGATCTCTCTATTATTATAGTACGTAGATGGAAATGATATTTGTCATATTTATTTATCGACATATTTTATCACACCTTTGCAGTTACGTATTTATATAACTTGGAGGTTCAAATGAGTCTTGTCCGTCCTTTTTCACTGAACACAATTTGATGAGTAGTTCCTTTAGGAAATGTTTAGATAATAAGATTAACAATGACCCTTGAACATTTCCCACCCATTAATATAAATCAATCATCACTTGTGTTATCTGTTCGTCTGCCTGTCGTCTGCATTTATTGCCTGAACACCCCCCCCCCCCAACTGAATAATTGACATTCCAATGTATAATTTTGCAAGTGAATGGGAGAACCAATTAAGTATATAAAGGGTTAAACTCACCAACAAGTAGTTTTCCTACAGCTGTCTGAAATATGAACATCAACAGAACAATAAGCCCTCGACAAAAGATAGACATCGTGTCTTCAGTCCTGACACAACCAGCCGCTAAACTAATTTAAAGGCGACATCGATGCGATAATTTACACACATGCATTTCAAATCGAATATCGATGTGTGTTATGAATTAAACATTCTTACGGGCGGCTGAGAACAATGAGATAATCATTTGTCAGCGGATAATTTGGAAAAAATAATCGTGTGCAAACAAGCAGATGGATCACTTTTATTATTTTGTTTTCAATTGTTATACAATATATATGCACATTAGTGGACTGATCTAGCTAGCAATTGATATAGCGGTTTGAACCATAAAGTGCTTTAAATTTCTGCTATGGCTATACGCCTGCATAATCCACCAGTTCAAAATACATATTACTTTGGTATTATATTAGTGAATTATCCCCAGTAAACCCACGTAAACCGTGATTAATACACTTAATACTGACCCCAGCCTATGACCCCTAGGACTTTCTTGCTCTAGAGCAGACTCTGTATAAATTATGTACCTTGGTTCAAGGGCTTCCAAAACAATATGGGTAGACTTCGTCAAATGGTTCTCCCGTCTCCATGGCAACCATTTTCAAATGGCTGCCAAAATGTATTCTTTTAACATCAGAAAGTCGATAAATAGTTATTCCAGTCAAAATATTATGTCTCATTGAATTAAATAGACATGTCCATGCACTGTATTATATATGAACTGACTGGTCATCATCATACCTCTCATTTCGTGTTGTTTTTGGCGAATATATATGTTGTCATGGCGACTGATATACCCCTGAATATGTAATATTCCCCGTCTATATAATTCTCTGCATCAATTTTAGCAAGTTGTGAAATTTTACCCAACGAGAGACATGAATTAAAAAGTTGACATATTTTGGTTGAGAGTAGGTAATGCGATGCTGTGGTGATAACAATCGCGAAACCTCTGACAAATGAATTTCACCTTGTCAACCAGACATTCGGTACAACGGAATCTGTTCTAACCATTCGTCGGGCAGCTAAGAATTAAAACAATTGGCAGTATCGTCGCATCAGTTCTACAAGGTCCTAAGCCCACTTTTCAATGTTCCGATAAATTCGGGTTTGAAGTTTTGGTTGCTCAGTTTTCATATTTGCATTGTTCTGATCTCTTTGTAACTATGCGAATATTATCCATGACATCGAAATACACCTAGATGCGACATTTCACAGAATAATAGGCGATCCATCGTAAATGTGGCATGTAATAACGCTACATGTCGTCGGTGGGATTCAAAGAAGTCGTAAAACTGTTAAAATCGTATTTTGGCGCGAAAATTTTTATTGCAAATTCGTAATCTACGCGGTCGATTACACCCCTAAAATTCTTATCCTTGTTCTAATCCAACCAGAAATGAGCTTTTAGGCCATGTGATGGAAATTCGTATCCTTGGTTGGACAAATATCTTACTTCAAAAATGTCGTATAAAGTATACGACATATTTGAAGTAAAACATATGACCATAATTAACGTCAGTTACGTTGTTCTCAGAACGTCGTATATAGCCCTGGAGCTAATATGGGTACCCTTGCACCCACCTGGGACTTAACTTCACCACACTCATTTTGTTCCTTATTATGCCCCTTCAACTTTTAAGCAATGTTAACAAGAAAAAAAATGGCCTTGTAGACTCCAGACAATATGGCGTCCATCATGGCCGCCGTTTTTCAGACCAGACCCTAAGTGAGTTTTATGCAAATTATAGCGTGAAAATCTAGTAAAATGTATATATTTTCGTGAAGCTAAGACACAATAATACCTTTTTGGGCCAAAATTGAAACTCACCATCCAAGATGGCCGCCAAAATGGCCGCCGAACTTGAAAATATGACATTTTTTCACAAATGTCTTCTAGATCAATTCATGCTGTTTGGAAATGGTTGAGTAATATGACTTTATTTTGTGTTTTATATATTACCTGATCATTGGAGCAATTAAAATGGAATTATTGGGGTCCTAACCCCTTCCGATCCCTCAAACATTCGATTTTACAGAATTCAGTATAAAACTTCACAAAACATCACAATTGGGATTCTAGGCATATTTCAACAAAAATGAAAAGAACTTTGTAATGTAAGTGAGGCATATCATTACCTATGAATATTCCAACTCACTGGAACCAAAATTCTTACTTCGGCTCAAAATGGTTGCCAGTATGGCCGCCAAAATATGGAAAATGGTAAATATATTACCCCAGCGTGTCCTGCAATCGCTTACAAGTTTTGGTTGATGTATAAAATAGACTATTCTGCATTAAATACATTGAATACTAACATGTCTGATGCATCATGTTTAATTTTTACTGTTGTCACCACTGACATCACCAAAAATATTGAACTTTTCACTCAAAAACTTGACATAAATATCGGCAAAAATTAATTTTTTAGGTTTGGACCATTTTTTTTTCAGATAAAATGTTACTATCTTTGGATTGAAAGGTGCTTATTGTTTTGGACTATCTTAAATACGTCATACATCGGTGTGTATTGACCAAATTGCTCAAGATGGCTTCCAAAATGGCAACCAAACATTATATCCCGAACATTATTCTCGGCGTTATCCGAAAAGGTAGCAAATTGTGACTCACTTGGTTATTATACGTGATAGTTAATTAACTGACAACTACATGTTCTATTCTGGTTGTCGCAGTTCAGTACGGGGCATGGTAAATTCATTTTAAAGTGTGTAAGTTTGCCGAGAACCTTTTTTTTTTTTTTTTTTGAATTTATTGAAAGGAAATGTGCAGAACTTTGAGACGGAACTGAGATGGTAAGCTGTGGCTATTCTGGTCCATTATGATAAAACAAAAAGTCAACTGGTACAGTGTGGATGCCAAGATCGTAGCCAGGGAGTTACTCTATGATCATAGGTGAGGTGAATAGGTATACAGGGAGTTATTGTATGTCATGACTGATGTGAATAGGTATACAGTGAGTGACTATATGGTTATGAATGGGTTGTCAATGGTAAGATGCATATGTATACAGGGAGAGGTCGTGAGGTGAATCGGTATGAATGGAGTGACTGTATGGTTGTATATATCCAGTACGGGTGCACACGGTGTATGGATATAGCTACATGGTCATCTATGTGCTGATTATGTATATATATTGAGTGACTGTAAGGTCATGGGTGGAATGTACATGTGTTGTCTGTATGATCATGAATGGGGTGTGTGGATAAATAGCGAGTGATTTTATGATTACGGGTAATGTGTATAGGTATATATGGAATGACTACGGTCATGGTTGAATATGAATACCTCGAGTAAGCTGGGTGGACATTATCGTGTGGGTATATAGGGAGTATCTTTGTGGTAACGGGTGGGATGTATATTTATATATCTCGTGGATGTATTATCATTGGTGGGTGTATAGGGATATCTGTATTATCATAGATGGCGTGTATGATTATACAGTGAATTGCTGAATTGTCAAGTGTGAGATGTATATGCAAGTATGGATGGTATAAGTGGTCGTGTTTGCGGGTTTGTTTGTATATCTGGAAGGGCTAAATGGCCATTGATGAGGTTTACATGTATACCTGGAGTGAATATATGGGCGGCACATGTATACCGAGTGGTTATATGACTACATGTATATGTGTCGAATAGGTATACAGGTAGTGACTGTATGGTTAATGGTGAGATGAGTACATGTAGGTATTCAAGTAGTGACTGTATTATCATAAATGTAATGAATACCTATACAGGGGTGACTAAATGGTCATGTGTCAGGCGTATGAGTATACCTGGTGTTCATGTTTGGTGACTCGTGGTGGTATGGTCATATGTAGGTTATACGGGTATATACACGTGTTGCTATATTGTCACGGGCGAGGGGTATGTGTATATAGCGAGTGGCTATATTGCCATGAATGAGGTGCTTATGCATACATGGAGTGACTATACTGACATGGCTGGGGTGTATTAGTATATCTTGAGCGGCTATTCGGCTATGGTGTGACAATTAGGAATACATGGAGTGACATGGTCAATGTTGAGGTGAACATGTATACAAGGATTGACGATGACCATATATGAATGTTTTGAATATGTACACACGGGGTGACTATATGGCCATAGGTCTGGTGAAGGCGTATACCAGGTGCATGGGTGAGGGTATGTGTATGAAGCGAGTGGCTATATTGCCATTGGGGAGGTGCATATGTATACCCGACGTGACTTTATGGTCATTGATGTGGTGTTGGTGTATGTATTGATTGTCTATTTGACCATGTGGGTGGATAATATGTATACAGGGGATGACCTTATGGCCAATGGTGAGATGGATGGGTATACAAGGAGTGACTATATGGCTATGGGTCATGTTTAGGAGTATACTCGGTGTGCCTGCATTGTGACCCGTGGCTGTATGGTCATCCATGGTCATGAGTCAGGTGTACATGTATACAGTGGGTCACTATATTATGTATATGGTGTTTATGTATATATGGAATGACTGTGTGATAATGGGTGACTTTACACGCTTAACGTTTACTCCATGTACATAAACACCATGAAGACGAAGAACTCTATGACATGACCTCTCTATTGACTAGCATATATATCCTTGAGTTATTGTGGAAAGCGATAGCCACACAAGATACACATGAACAACCCACCCATTACACCAGTCACTCCATTTGTATATAAACGCCACACAAATGACAACATAGTCACACACTGTATACACGTTCACCTGAGCATACAGCCGTACGTGGTTATACCACTACATACCACGCCTGAACACCAGGTATACACCTACAAACGACACATGACCATATAGTCATTCTATGTATACATATTCACCACCTTCACGATCATACAGTCACTCATTGCATATATATTCACCTCACCATGGACCATACAACCACTACATGTATACATATTCGCCATACCATGACCATACCCATGAGTCAATCTAGGTATACATATACACATCACCAATGGTGAGCCATTCCAGATATACCAATACCCGCACATACGACCATAAGTTCCATACTTGCCATAATCATACACGCCATCCATGATCATACATCTACTCCCTGTACACCCCCAATGATAACACATCCACAACATATATCAATATACGTCCCACCCGTTACCAACAGTCATATTGGACCAGAATACCCACATATCATGGTTCATCTTAGGGCTTCACGGTTTTTCGGTATTTAGTCATACCGCGGTTTTGTTTTTTAATACCGTGTAGTCGGTATTGGATTTCTTGAATAGTCGGTATACCGCTGCACACTATATTTTCTTTTTAGTTAGTTTTACGATAGCAAATGTCAATAAAATACATACTCTGAGGCACTAAAGCGTGCCTGTAAGTAATGAACGAGAACGAGAATCAGCGAGAGGAAACGAGAACCAGCGAGATGAAACGAGAAACAGCGAGACGAGACGATAACCAACCAGTCGCGTAACTGCAGCAAAGTGCGAAAATCAATTATCACAAAGGCAGTGACAACATGTTATACGCGGATGGATGTGTGTTTATTGTCGCCTCACATGCAGCTCAAATTAGTGTACACAAAGCAATAATTTGACCATGGGCGCCATCCATACAATTACGAAATGTAAACTATACTCTTACCATTGTTTCCGTGCTAATGTTTGTCCACCATCGAGACACCACGGATAAATACATATTGCTTGGGGACATTCTTAGTATAATCTGGACTTAAATCCCCTCATTGTACATGTATATACTTGTTTATTTGTTGTTTTTTGCATAAGCGACGTCAGTAGTACCCCACACATTGTTAAGATCACAATCGACATGCATTGCGTTGTCCTCTTTTCGCGTGTCCGCGTGACACTGCATTCACATGTGAATATTGCATTTCGTACTGCATGTCCCAAAGGATCTTAACTAGCGAAATGTTTGGACATTATTCTTGACGGTATTTAGTCATCCGCGGTATGGAAATTAATACCGTAGTCGGTATTGTGAAGGTGGATACCGTGAAGCTCTAGTTCATCTCAGTTCCGTCTCAAAGTTCTGCCCATTCCCTTTCAATAATATGACCACTATCACAAAAGAGCTTCTCCGCAAAATTCCATACTGCAAATTCAAAATGAATTTGTCATGCCCCACACGGAACTGAGACAAACATAACAGAACGTAGTTGTCAGTTAATTAACAAACACGTATAATAACCAAGTGAGTCACAATTTGCTACCTTTTGGTTGCCATTTTGGAAGCCATCTTGAGCAATTCAGTCTATAAACACCGTAGTGTGACACAATTAAGATAGACAAAAACAATAAATACCTTTGATACCAAAGATAGTTGCATTTTACCTGAAAAAATGGTCGAACCCTGAAAAGTGAGTTTTTGCCGATATTTATGTCAAGTTTGTGAGTGAAAAATTCAATATTTCTGGTGATGTCAGTGGTGACAACAGTAAAAATGATCCATGGTGCATCAGACATGTCAGTATTCAATGTATAGAATACAGAATAGCCAATTGTATACATCAACTACAACTTGTAAGCGATTGCAAGACACCCTGGGGCAATACTTACCATTTACATATATTTTGGCGGCCATTTTGAGTCAAGGTAAGAATTTTAGTTTCAGTGAGTTTAAAGAGTTTAAATATTCACAGGTAATGATATGCCTCACTTA
Source organism: Siphonodentalium dalli (assembly GCA_032622095.1). NCBI lineage: Eukaryota > Metazoa > Mollusca > Scaphopoda > Gadilida > Siphonodentaliidae > Siphonodentalium > Siphonodentalium dalli. The sequence goes on along the minus strand of CP136066.1, from coordinate 87,920,576 downwards.
CTTTACAAAGTTCATTTCATTTTTTGTTGAAATATGACAAGAATCCCAATTGTGATTTTTTGGGAAATGTTATACCGCATTCTGTAAAATCGAATTTTTGAGGGATCGGAAGGGGCTAGGACCCCAATAATTCCATATTGAATTGCTCCAATCATCAGTTAATATACAAAATACAAAATAAAGTCATATTACAATACCAGTTCCAATCAGCATTAATTGATCTAGAAGACATTTGTGAAAACAATGTCTTTTTTTTAAACTTCCGGCGGTCATCTTGGATTGTGAGTTTCAATTTTTGGCCCAGAAAAGTGTCATTATGTCTTATCATCACGAAAATATATACATTTGTATACATTTTACTAGATTTTCCAGCTATAATTTGCATAAAACTGACTTAGGGTCTGGTCTGAAAAATGGCGGTCATGATGGACGTCATCTTGCCTGTAGTCTACACGGCCACTTTGTTTTCTTGCTAACATTGCTTAGAAGTTGAAGGACATAATACGGAACAAAATTATTGGGGTGAAGTTAAGTCCCAGGGGGTGCAAGGGTGCCCATATTAGCTCCCGGACTAATACTATATAGCATGATATTATAGAATGATATGGGATTGGCAAGAAACTTGGTATTATAGCGGCATCCGTTTCGGAAGCCTCACAAGTTACTCGGGTGTGTTGCCACTGTGTCGTTTCAGCTATCTATTTTAATTATCGAATTCCGACGTACTTGGCTAACTGAGTGATCCCATATAACCGTCCATTATCAGAAATGTAATTAGTATAATGGAAATTGAACCAAGCTAACTGTTTTCTCGGCAGAAAAAAAGGTCGTATAAATTGAAATTATGTGATGTCGAGGCATAAAGTTGTTTCAAATTTGTCGTATAAATTTCAAAACGTCGTAAAAGTTTGCCGCGAAAAAAAAAAAATTTCAAAAAAGTCGTATAAGCTCATTTCACAGTTTTCTCTTTATAGACTGGTGTAAAATCGTCAGTTTCACAATAATTCGATGCCCGGGATGTGTATCGATGGATTTGCTGCACTGTTGTTCTTCTGAATATAACATATCAAAATATAATCAGTTTTGTGTCTCTCCTGTAAAATGACTAAAAAGTGCGGGAATTTTGTATACGACATGTTTGAATCCCACCGACGATGTGTCTTTCGGTGTTTCGAGAATCAGACAACATGTTAGAAATAGCAAAGTTCAAACATCGATATATAATCATTCTGAGCTTTGACGGGTGGGTTCCTCGACTCGAATCAAATATTTTTTACCCACGAAGCCAAAGAAATCGTAATTTAGGAGCGTCTGATCGGATTGAATACCTTTAACGAACACAACGGATAAATCTCTATTTTCAATGCAATGTAAGCCGTAACGCATAACTTATATGGCAATTAAGCACGTGCGTCATGACATTTCTTGTTTTCAATTGATAAAAGATAGCGGCGGTTTGTTAACCGAAGGAAATTTTACTTATATTTATGTCAATAAAGTGTTTGTTGTTGGGATTTGAAGGTTTAACATTTTTTTCATATTTATAACAGCAAGATTTATTTGCAATATTGCACTTATTCCAATATCAAACTTATTAGCTGCAAGATGAAGCTCTGCGTTGTAACACAACGCTCTTTATCTCTACCATATCAGGAATAGACTGACACTGAACGTTATTTTCTGTTCCTTGCCGCTGTTTTTTTGTTTTTTTTATTTAGTTTTTTTGCGAACAAACATAGTATTCAATGTTGTATTTTTGTTGTTACTTTCAGTGCGTCTTTCTGCTGTGACATATAACGCCTGTATAAAGATAGTTCAAATATTTATCGACCTATTTCGATACCGGGAAAAAATCAAAAGCTAATATTATAGGTTTATTTTGGAGCGCAAACAGCCTTAATCCATGAAACCGCAAATCCATATTCAAACATCATAGTTGACTACAACTGCTGTATGATAGTTGAATTGGATTGTGCCAGACCTGATAAACGTAAGAACAAATGAAAATATTTACGAAAAACAATATAAATCGACAAACAATAAACAAACAATCTAAACAAGGATAGAAAAATATGTCAAAGTATACATGTATACTATATTCGGTATCTGATGATATGTATATTTAAAGGGATACTGTGCTCAAATGTTGATTTTGATCTCTATAGTCTCCGAGTTGTAGAATAAGCTAACCAGATTTCCATTATTTGAAAGTCTGTTGAGTACGAATTAATGTTATGGATGGTAGATTAGCCGGAATGCGAAATTAAAATTGTCGTTGTCGGGTAATTTTTGTACAGTTTTCACGCAAATGTATCAAATAAATGTTAGATTAAATGTATACTAGTCGCATATACTCATTTAAGCTATTGCACAGTCACCAGTCAGTGAGTGGCTTGAGTTTACACCCCGTATCAATATTATTGTTACGCGATCATGTGTGTCACGGGTTACCCAATCCACTTTACGTGAATTAATTTGATTACGTCTTGTACACAGAATACATCTTTGACTCAAATTACTTATTATTATCTATATTATCGATATTAGATCGTTGTTATTATCGGGAATTTATTGTAAATGGCGTACAGTACCCCTTTAACCCTTTTATTGACGAGTAGTTCCCGAAGGTCATATCGGCCGATTACAGAACTTATTATCTGAACATCTCCTTCTAATGAATAGGAATCATTCTGCCATTGTATTATCAGTTTGCCGTATGTTTATAAATTCCTTAACATCCCTCCAGATGAATAATAGATCAGTTCAATAATACTTAAACAATTTCTATACTAAATGGATTATGGATTCTCATAATTGGTTATAAAAGTATATGTTGGAATGATCTTATTATTCAGTTAGAGGGACATTCATGTGATAAAATCAGACGACAGGCTGATGAAACTATTATATTATATCAGAAACATTCTTATTCTTTGGTGGCAAATGTTCAGATAATAAGTTCAACTATGGTCGTTTGTTGAACTTATTGACTGAACATTCCCTAATGTAACTACTCGTCAATGAGTATTTAACAAAGAAATGGTTAAAATCCATTCAATAATGAAAGGGTTAAACATCATACAAAGAAGTCCGCGGTTGACGGGATTTTTCGAGCACTCATCCAAATCTGTTAAGGAACTGAGTCATACCTTGGCCAAAACTGTCAAAATCCCCTAACTTTGTCAGCCTTGAGCGGTAAAGCAATGTACAGATTTGTTAAATTGTTTTCACTTTTATATGCTGATTATACCATACTCATGGCTGACACAGCTGAGGGATTAGAAGAAATCCTAGATTCTTATCATCAATACTGTATAGACTGGAAACTCAGCATTAACTGCTCTAAAACAAAAATTGTTGTATTTGGCCAAGGGAAATATGAAGATGAGATCTTCTATATTGGAAATGAGCCTATATAATTATCCAAAAGTTATAAGTATCTTGGGGTGATATTTAGCAATGAGAACCAATTTATTGATGAAAAGAAAAAAAGGTGTGCTGCGGCCAAAAAGGCTATGTTCTCACTCATTCACAAAATGAGAAAATCACATCTAACCTTTGTTGTTATAATCTATACTATATATTTTGAGAACTCCGTATATATATATGTGTGTGTGTGTGTGGGTACTTCATAGAATCCAAAACGCGTGTAAAGATTGAGCTCAAACTTCCTATGTAAGTGTCAAATCCCACCGACACGACCGTGCTCGCGTTTTAGGGAAGCTCAGAGCACCCGTTCTCCAATCTCAAATCACCGCAAAGGCACGGCGTGGGTTAATCAAGTAATTATTTAATGAGCGTTTGTTTTTGACGCATCTCTATAAAGAGCGTCTGTTTCCCATTCAACGTTATTAGCATCTGCAGAGTTATACGGCAACATTGAGTGCTTGCCTGTGCGGGGAGATTTATTGGAGCTCTTACAACATCATTGTTATAGTATGTATGACACTTACGTCAGGGCTTAGGGGGGGTAGTTATAGGCATAATGCTTCTCAGAAATCCCGGTTACAAACCAACACTCACAATTTCGTATTTACGCAAACGTTATCGCTCGAAATTTATTCCCTGCGAGCACGGATGGCGCGCTTTGTTTTTACAGTATCGGTATATACCGAAATCATCCCAGATAATCACGAATATAGCATCAGATTTCTCCCCAGATATACCGTTATAAAGCTACTGGAATCTGCCAATCTATCTATCTCATATATATTTTGAAGACCTCTGTCTGTATGTATGTTTGTCTGTCTGTCTGTCTGTCATTAATACAAATCTACGATTCTCGACCGATCGGGACGAAACTTGGTACGTGAGTGTAGTTTGACCAGGCGGTGAACGTTGTCGTATTGGCGAGCCCGTGCGGCGCCCGCTTCGCGCATGCGCAGACGAGATCTCGGAAACGGGTGGAGCTATCGACTTGAAATTTGCTATGTGAATGTATCTTGCCCCGGATGCGAATTTTATCTGGTCGCCGAGCCCGTGCGACGCCAGCTTCGCGCATGCGCAGACGAGATCTCGGAAACGGGTGGAGCTATCGACTTGAAATTTGGTATGTGAATGTATCTTCCCCCGGATACGAATTTTATCGGGTCGCCGAGCCCGTGCGACGTCAGCTTCGCGCATGCGCAGACGAGATCTCGGAAACGGGTGGAGCTATCGACTTGAAATTTGGTATGTGAATGTATCTTGCCCCGGATAAGAATTTTATGTTTTTGAATAGCCCGGACAACGTCGGGCTCATCGGCTAGTCTATTATATATTTTGGAAGATCTGTGTGTGTGTGTGTGTGAGGGTGTGTGTGTGTGTGTGTCTATGTGTTCGCGATGGACTCGAAAACGGCCAAACCGATTTCGATGAAACTTGGTATGTGGGGGTATTTTCGGCCGAGAACTGGCATAGGCCTATTAATTTGTCCGTGCGACGTGACCTTGACCTTGAAATCTGGTAATTTCAAGGTCAAACGCCCGAATATCACGGGATTTCGATGAAACTTGGTATGTGGGGGTACTTTCTTATGGCGAGTCTCATAAGCATATTCATTTGCCCGTGCGACGTGACCTTGACCTTGAAATCGGGTAACTTCAAGGTCAAATCGCCAATTTTGATGGGATTTCGACGAAATTTGATACGTGGGGTTAGATTTGTCCACTGATTGTTTTGGACCGGTCCAATCGTGACCCCGACCAGACCTTGACCTTCAAAATGATCAATTCAAGGTCAAATCGGGTAAAACCGGATGGATTTCGACGGGCACGTTTGTCGGGTACTTTTGTCCGGGCAGTGTTTTTGGACTGGTCAAATCGTGACCCCACTTGACCTTGACCTTCAAAATGGACAATTCAAGGTCAAAGCCCGGACGAAGTCGGGTCACCTTCTAGTCTATACTATATATTTTGAGACTTCGTATATATGTGTGTGTGTACTTCATAGAATCCAAAACGCGTGTACAGATTGAGCTCAAACTTCCTATGTAAGTGTCAAATCCCACCGACACGACCGTGGTCGCGGTTTAGGGAAGCTCAGAGCACCGCAAAGGCACGGCGTGGGTTAATCAAGTGATTATTTAATGAGCGTTTGTTTTTGACGCATCTCTATAAAGAGCGTCTGTTTGCCATTCAACGTTATTTGCATCTGCAGAGAGATATACGGAACATACATTAAATTTAAAAAACATTTGTTTCTGACCAACCCTGCGAGCACGGATGGCGCGCTTTGTTTTTACAGTATATAGTTATATACCGAAATCATCCCAGATAATCACGAATATAGCATCAGATTTCTCCCCAGATATACCGTTATAAAGCTACTGGAATCTGCCAATCTACGGGAAATTCCAGGGAATGCCGATTGAGCTCAAACTTGCTACCCACGGGAAGTGTCATATATATGAGTGTGTCCTTTATAGACTCGAACCGATTGAGCTCAAACTTGCTAAATAAGAAAATAGCCCCCAAGCCGTAAATATCAACAACAACGATATTACTAAATACACGTTTTCGGCAATGTGAGAGTTTTCGGGGAGCCGTGATGCAAGTGTCAAATCCCACCGACACGACCGTGGTCGCGGTTTAGGGAAGCTCAGTGCACCCGTTCTCCAATCTCAAATCACCGCAAAGGCACGGCGTGGGTTAATCAAGTGATTATTTAATGAGCGTTTGTTTTTGACGCATCTCTATAAAGAGCGTCTGTTTGCCATTCAACGTTATTTGCATCTGCAGAGAGATATACGGAACATACATTAAATTTAAAAAACATTTGTTTCTGACCAACCCTGCGAGCACGGATGGCGCGCTTTGTTTTTACAGTATATGGTTATATACCGAAATCATCCCAGATAATCACGAATATAGCATCAGATTTCTCCCCAGATATACCGTTATAAAGCTACTGGAATCTGCCAATCTACGGGAAATTCCAGGGAATGCCGATTGAGCTCAAACTTGCTACCCACGGGAAGTGTCATATATATGAGTGTGTCCTTTATAGACTCGAACCGATTGAGCTCAAACTTGCTAAATACGGGAAGTGTCATTGACGGGTTCATTGGAGAAAAAAAAATCGGGTAAAATTGAAAAACAAAATTAAAAAGGCACAATTAACTCCTTGAAAAACCAAAAATAATCGGGTAAAATTTAAAAACAAAAAATTCCATTAAAAAATTAAAAAGGCACAATTAAATCATTGAAAAACAAAATACTTAACTCATTGAAAAACAAAAAATTAAATTAAAATTGTCATGTTTCTGACTATTGCCGAAATTTGCTGCAAATGCAGCACAAGTGTCTCGGAACCTGTTGCAATTGCTTTTTCGAACAAAGCCATGGGACGAATGCCGCCAGTGGCGGGCTAACCTGCTAGTCTATTATATATTTTTGGAAGAACTGTCTGTCTGTATGTGTGTATGTGTGTCTGTGTGTTCGCGATGGACTCGAAAACGGCCGAACCGATTTTGATGAAACTTGGTATGTGGGTGTATTTTCGGCCGGGAACTGGCATATGCCTATTAATTTGCCCGTGCGACGTGACTTTGACCTTGAAATCGGGTAATTTCAAGGTCAAACGCCCGAATATCACGGGATTTCGATGAAACTTGGTATGTGGTGGTATCTTCGGTCGGAGAGTGGCATAAACCTATTAATTTGTCCGTGCGACGTGACGTTGACCTTGAAATCGGGTCATTTCAAGGTCAAACGCCCGAATATCACGGGATTTCGATGAAACTTGGTATGTGGGGGTACTTTCTTATGGCGAGTCTCATAAGCATATTCGTTTACCCGTGCGACGTGACCTTGACCTTCAAGGTCAAATCGCCAATTTTGATGGGATTTCGACGAAATTTGATACGTAGGGTTACTTTTGTCCACTGAGTGTATTGGACAGGTCGAGTCGTGACCCCGACCTGACCTTGACCTTCAAAATGATCAATTCGAGGTCAAATCGGGTAAAACCGGATGGATTTCGACGGGTACTTTTGTCGAGTACTCTTGTCCGGGCAGTGTTTTGGACGGGTCAAATCGTTACCCCAACTGACCTTGACCTTCAAAATGGTCAATTCAAGGTCAAAGCCCGGACGAAGTCGGGTCACATTCTAGTCTATTATATATTTTGGAAGATCTGTCTGTCTGTGTGTCTGTCTGTGTGTTTGTGTGTTCGCGATGGACTCGAAAACGGCCGAACCGATTTCGATGAAACTTGGTATGTGGGGGTATTTTCGGCCGAGAACTGGCATAGGCCTATTAATTTGTCCGTGCGACGTGACCTTGACCTTGAAATCGGGTAATTTCAAGGGTATGCGGCTTATACGGACCCTGGCTCTTACGGACCCTGGCTCTTACGGACCCTGGCTTTTACGGACCTCCGGCTGATACGGACCCTGGCTCATACGGACCCCCGGCTTATACGGACCCTGGCTCATACGGACCTCAATTTTATTTTTTATGTTTTATGTTTATTTAAATAAATTTAAATTATGATTGTCTTTTCAAACATATATCTGTATTAATTGAGAATTTCGGTTATTTTTTTGGTGATTTTCAAACTTTATGAATTTTACCAATTTGTTCGGTGATTTTCGGTGAACTTATATTTATGAAGTTAATATATAATTATGATTGTCTTTTCACACATATATCTGTATTAATTGAGAATTTATGTGATGTTCTGACTTGAAAAGGCATTTATTGAATCGTGTTAATTAATCTCTTCGGTGTGTGTGATCCCTTTGTGTCGTTGTATAAACAGACATGCGGTGATAAATGGTCAGTGAATGGTAATCAGGATGAATCTACTGAGTTTGATTTGTTACGAAAACATGTTAGTAAAAACACAACTTGTTTCAACAGATTCATTGCCCGTTGTATAAACACGCGTGTGTGATCCCTTTGTGTCGTTGTATAAACAGACATGCGATGATGAATGGTCAGTGTTTATAATTCTTTTTAGGAATAAGCCGAGATGAATACCGTCAAGCCAAACGCCTTGTTACACCGGTTGAATTCAGCTGCCAATATTGCCGATCACCGATCACCGATCTACCTGCGAGTGACATACCGACAGCCTTCACCAGACTCGAAGACAAAATAACCAAACACATCCAGGATCCGACGACCACCACCAAGGTTGCACTGGACCTAACAGCATTCATTGACTATGTGAAATCGACGTGGATGAATTCGACCGTCTGGCCAGTTGATACGTGGACAGTTTTCGGCAGAAGTATCCGCACCAACAATGACTGCGAAGGCTGGCACAATCGACTCAACCATGCAGCGAAAAAGGGAAATCTACCATTCTACGTGCTAGTCACCCTACTAAACGAAGAGGCAGCTGATACACCAACCAACGTCAGGATGGTTTCCGAAGGGAAGATGCGTAGACGACAGGAGAGGAAAACGAGGGAGACGACCGGAAAGTTAATGACATTGTGGAGAGACTACTCGTCGATGAGGATAAGTGCCAGCAAAATACTAAAAGAAGCCCCCAAGCTGTACGCCCCGGTTTAAATAATGTTCGTCTGATGTAATTTTGTTCCATTTTTGTTATCATCATATTTTTTTTATCTCTGTATGTATGTTGTCATAATTTAAATTTATTTAAATAAACATAAATATAAAAATAAAATTGTGTATTTTAATTGAGGTCCGTATGAGCCAAGGTCCGTATAAGCCGGGGGTCCGTATAAGCCAGGGTCCGTATCAGCCGGAGGTCCGTAAGAGCCAGGGTCCGTAAGAGCCAGGGTCCGTATCAGCCGGCATTCATTTCAAGGTCAAACGCCCGAATATCACGGGATTTCGATGAAACTTGGTATGTGGGGGTACTTTCTTATGGCGAGTCTCTTAAGCATATCCATTTGCCCGTGCGACGTGACCTTGACCTTGAAATCGGGTAACTTCAAGGTCAAATCGCCAATTTTGATGGGATTTCGACGAAATTTGATACGTGGGGTTACTTTTGTCCACTGATTGTTTTGGACGGGTCCAATCGTGACCCTGACCAGACCTTGACCTTCAAAATTATCAATTCAAGGTCAAATCGGGTAAAACCGGATGGATTTCGACGGGCACGTTTGTCTGGTACTTTTGTCCGGGCAGTGTTTTTGGACTGGTCAAATCGTGACCCCAATTGACCTTGACCTTCAAAATGGCCAATGCAAGGTCAAAGCCCGGACGAAGTCGGGTCACCTTCTAGTTGATATATATAATAAAGCAATCTTACCAACCCTCACGTGATGTGAAGTATGGGGATGTGGTTCTAATGCTATGATTGAGACAACAGAGTTATGGTTTTTTAAATTCATCTTGGGCATGAAAACTACAACACCGACTGCTACGGTATATGGTGAACTGGGCATAATCCCAGTTTCAACTATAATTAAACACAAAATGTTATGTTACTGGACCAGAATAATTGAAGGCGAAGGCTGGAAATTGACAAAAATACTATATGATTCAATGATTTGTAGTAAAAAAAACTAAGCGTGCCTTTAAATGGCTGAATGGCATCAGAAAAATATTAAATGAAACTGGAATGTCATTTATTTGGAGCGACCAAAATGTATGTAGAAGTAAATGGTTCAAAAATGCAACAAGGGATAGACTAAGAGATATGCACATGCAAGAATGGAGGGGTAAACTTGATACTTCTAATAAATACATATTTTATAGAGCAGTTAAACACAATTATGCAATGGAACCATATCTCAAATACTTCAGCCAATCAGATGCAAAGGTCATAGCAAGATTTAGAACCAGAAACCATAGACTCCCTATATAAACTGGTGATTGGGAGGAATTGGATCTCTCAAAGAGAATTTGTAAATCCTGTAATGAAGGTATAGGTGATGAATATCATGCTAGCTTAGTGTGCAAAAAACTCAAAACACTCCGAATGAAATGTATGGATAGGTATTTCTATGAAAGACCAAGTGTGTTCAAACTAAATGAGCTATTCAGTTTGAACACTGATAAATTAAAGCCAATTGTAAGACTTATCAGAGAAATACCTAAGATTTTATGTGCTTAGAAACACTAATGACTTACAATTTAGCAGCTCCAACTCCTATCAAATGAAATGTGAATTTACCACATACACAATACCCAAAACCCACTTATATGAAGTGAGGATGACATAACCCGGGAATTAAGGCCCACTATTTGTACTAGTGCTTCAGGCACTAAACTTGGCAACCCCGAACATACATGTTGCTGCATATGGCAACACCATCAACATTGATGGAATTATAACTGACCGTGATGGCATGGCGGCCAAGTAAGACTAGCACGAGACTGAATTGACCTCTCATATATGGAGAGTATACTTAATTGTATAAATTGTGTATATATTTTCATTATAAATTACAAACCAAGCCCAAAATTATTATTTGAATTGTATAAAAATGTAGATGATGTTAATCATAAATATGATAAATAATAATAATCATGCTTGAACATATAACCTCTCACCCTGTCTCATATACATTAGTACTAGTAATGGGTAAGCACTGGCACAGATAAATTGCTGCTTTCTCTCAGACTATAAAAGTTAAAACCTATGTGTATGACTTTAACTTAAGATGTTACAATTTGCATCTGACACTTAAATCAGACATACAATTCCAATGATTTTGCAGTACCGCACTTTAGATGTAGGTACCTGTATTAGATATTATACATGTCATAAATCCAGATGGACAGCAGCTCCTACTACCAGCAGGCAAACTATGCAACTTATATCAGTGGATAAAATGTGTACCATTAATTTGTTGCTAAGAATGGTGAAACAGGGTGAGAGGTGTTAAACAAAGTTCCTTGATACTTGGACTGAAATTGTATTTAATGGCCGATTGTGCCATTTGTGGATGAGATAACTATATTCCAATGTAGCCTATAATATAATTTAATATTTTATATTTATATTAAAGCCACATGGCGGTTTGCGCTCCAAAATACACAAACTAATATTCGCTTTTGAAATTTTCCCGGTATCAAAATAGGTAGATAAATACACAAACTACCAATATAGGAATGGGTCGCCAAGTATTAGATCATGTCATGAATTTATACTCTGACTACCGTAGAGGTCATATTCAACCAGTTAAAAATATGGGAACGTTTAAATGTTCTGACCTAGGACTTTATAGCATTGAAAAAAACAACTCAGTGACTATATATATTTATTTATTACTTGTTCCTTAATAATATATTTCACAATATGGGGTGTGACACTCCAGATTGCATGATTTGTCTGTGACTCGTGAGTCGACATCGAAATAAACATTGAATTGATTACCCGTGAGAAATTTAATGATTGTAAAGGATGCTAATCAAACTCGACTCAACAAAGTGACATATTTCATGCAACATCGAGCTGGGATCTTCGTGAACTACGTACACAGTGGAATACTCTATTTACTGAGGAACGATATTAACTAAGAATATATTAGCTGCATGCACTGTTTTCTTTTAAATGTTTATAAAATTCCCTATATATCTGAACATGACTTGAACTGGTGTAGAGATTCATGATATGATCTAGCTAAGTATGTATGTATATAGTTTTTCACAATTTACGTAGATCGATCGTCCATTGCATGTTTATATGTTGAAATCAACTGTAAACAAGATAGACAGGTGGGGAGAGTGTGTATACACGCACGTATAGAATTGGAACTGTGTTAATTATCTACTTGGATTAACTGTTTTGAATATATTTTTTTTAACACACGGAAAAATAAGATATCATATGAAAGTAGTAGATTTGAGCCTTGTGTTCCGCACTGCTGTATATAATTTGAAAGTTGTGTCGTGGGAACGGCGTGTAAACAATGTAGACACATTTTGAGGAAAAATAATTTAATTTAATTTAATTTAATCCTATTCTACTACTGAAACCAATGGTGAAGACGCTGTTTTTTGGGGGTTATTTTTCATGTCGATTTTATAACTATTCCAATATCAAATGGGGTAACAGGTGTGATATGGCCATGTTGGGACAGACATTCTCGTAATTATATGGTTTACGACTAAGCATTGTTTGTGTATATTTCATTTTATTGCTAACTTGGCGATAGTTGGTGCACCTAAAGTCACATATCACAGAAAATCAGCATTTTCCATTACCAATTGTCATCATGGATGCCATTTTGAATAGAACATTATGCTCTAAGTGGATTTATCGGATTTTGAATATGTTGTACCGGTAGAGGATATCATTATTATTCCTCTTCAAAATGGAATAAAAACCAACTAAGTCCAAATATTTTCTTGGTCAAAACTTTTATCGACAAGACTATTTTGTCTTTTCAGCATTTACCCATGACATGGAGGTCTAACCCTTGGAACAAACGTCGCACTACCGACGACTCGAATTCAATTATTTGAATTCGAGTCGACAAAAGTGTGACGTTTGTTTCAAATAAATGCGAGTAGACGCACTACCGACGAAGAATGCGTGTGGTCAACACGAATTTAATTGCTGATGCGTCTGATATCCGTGTTTGAAACAAACGTCGCATCACCGTCGACTCGAATTTATATCGGAGAAATGCAAACGAGCTGCATAATGACATGCTAATGAGGGGATTCCAATTGAAACTGGAAAACACCAACGATCATGACGTAATTTGGTGGTATTTGAATTCGAGTCGACGAAAGTGCGACGTTTGTTTCAAATTAAATGCGAGTAGACGCACTAAATAAATATTTATTCCGTTTGGATATACCCGCTACTATGTATGGACGTGTGCAAATTTCACATCAACGTTGGGTTAAAATTGTTCTTGTAATTTGATTTTCCAACAATGAATTATTGGGGAATTTGTTGTTTTTAGACCAACATTTGCACATTTTCCTACTTTTGGTCCAACATTTTGACTGAAATGGCCACCAGTCGGGAAGCCTGTGTCCTGGTCACTCGTGACCCCGTGGCCAGCCAAAAAACTGCTAATTATTTTCCTATGCTTTTGTTCAAATTTATGAACTTAAATGGTCATCAGTTGGAAATTTTCCAACCTTCGTGGGGGTGTCAGGTTGGAAATTTCCAACACTTGGAAATCTTGAGGCCAGTCTAATGCTATAGGTTTTTGCGGTTTTCATGTTCAGACATTTCTCCCACCGTGCCCAACTATGATCGGATTTTCAGGTTCAGATCTCTCTATATATATATAGTGTTATACCGCGTTGACCTCAACTTGCCATTAAATTGTTAAAAAGGTACAATTCTGAGCTTTGACGGGTGGGTTCCTCGTCTCGAATCAAATATGTTTTACCCACGAAGCCAAAGAAATCGTAATTTAGGAGCGTCTGATCGGATTGAATACCTTTAACGAACACAACGGATAAATCTCTATTTTCAATGCAATGTAAGCCGTAACGCATAACTTATATGGCAATTAAGCACGTGCGTCATGACATTTCTTGTTTTCAATTGATAAAAGATAGCGGCGGTTTGTTAAGCGAAGGAAATTTTACTTATATTTATGTCAATAAAGTGTTTGTTGTTGGGATTTGAAGGTTTAACATTTTTTTCATATTTATAACAGCAAGATTTATTTGCAATATTGAACTTATTCCAATATCAAACTTATTAGCTGCAATCTGAAGCTCTGCGTTGTAACAGAACGCTCTTTATCTCTACCATATCAGGAATAGACTGACACTGAACGCTATTTTCTGTTCCTTGCCGCTGTTTTTTTTGTTTTTTTTTGTTTGTTTTTGTTTGTTTTTTTGCGAACAAACATAGTATTCAATGTTGTATTTTTGTTGTTACTTTCAGGGCGTCTTTCTGCTGTGACATATAACGCCTGTATAAAGATAGTTCAAATATTTATCGACCTATTTCGATACCGGGAAAAAATCAAAAGCTAATATTATAGGTCTATTTTGGAGCGCAAACAGCCAAGTGGCTTTAATCCATGAAACCGCAAATCCATATTCAAACATCATAGTTGACTACAACTGCTGTATGATAGTTGAATTGGATTGTGCCAGACCTGATAAACGTAAGAACAAATGAAAATATTTACGAAAAACAATATAAATCGACAAACAATAAACAAACAATCTAAACAAGGATAGAAAAATATGTCAAAGTATACATGTATACTAAATTCGTTATCTGATGATATGTATATTTAAATGGATACTGTGCTCAAATGTTGATTTTGGTCTCTATAGTCTCCGAGTTGTAGAATAAGCTAACCATATTTCCATTATTTGAAAGTCTGTTGAGTACGAATTAATGTTATGGATGGTATATTAGCCGGAATGCGAAATTAAAATTGTCGTTGTCGGGTAATTTTTGTACAGTTTTCACGCAAATGTATCAAATAAATGTTAGAATAAATGTATAATAGTCCCATATACTCATTTAAGCTATTGCACAGTCACCAGTCAGTGAGTGGCTTGAGTTTACACCCCGTATCAATATTATTGTTACACGATCATGTGTGTCACGGGTTACCCAATCCACTTTACGTGAATTAATTTGATTACGTCTTGTACACAGAATACATCTTTGACTCAAATTACTTATTATTATCTATATTATCGATATTAGATCGTTGTTATTATCGGGAATTTATTGTAAATGGCGTACAGTACCCCTTTAACCCTTTTATTGACGAGTAGTTCCCGAAGGTCATATCGGCCGATTACAGAACTTATTATCTGAACATCTCCTTCTAATGAATAGGAATCATTCTGCCATTGTATTATCAGTTTGCCGTATGTTTATAAATTCCTTAACATCCCTCCAGATGAATAATAGATCAGTTCAATAATACTTAAACAATTTCTATACTAAATGGATTATGGATTCTCATAATTGGTTATAAAAGTATATGTTGGAATGATCTTATTATTCAGTTAGAGGGACATTCATGTGATAAAATCAGACGACAGGCTGATGAAACTATTATATTATATCAGAAACATTCTTATTCTTTGGTGGCAAATGTTCAGATAATAAGTTCAACTATGGTCGTTTGTTGAACTTATTGACTGAACATTCCCTAATGTAACTACTCGTCAATGAGTATTTAACAAAGAAATGGTTAAAATCCATTCAATAATGAAAGGGTTAAACATCATACAAAGAAGTCCGCGGTTGACGGGATTTTTCGAGCACTCATCCAAATCTGTTAAGGAACTGAGTCATACCTTGGCCAAAACTGTCAAAATCCCCTAACTTTGTCAGCCTTGAGCGGTAAAGCAATGTACAGATTTGTTAAATTGTTTTCACTTTTATATGCTGATTATACCATACTCATGGCTGACACAGCTGAGGGATTATAAGAAATCCTAGATTCTTATCATCAATACTGTATAGACTGGAAACTCAGCATTAACTGCTCTAAAACAAAAATTGTTGTATTTGGCCAAGGGAAATATGAAGATGAGATCTTCTATATTGGAAATGAGCCTATATAATTATCCAAAAGTTATAAGTATCTTGGGGTGATATTTAGCAATGAGAACCAATTTATTGATGAAAAGAAAAAAAGGTGTGCTGCGGCCAAAAAGGCTATGTTCTCACTCATTCACAAAATGAGAAAATCACATCTAACCTTTGTTGTTATAATCTATACTATATATTTTGAGAACTCCGTATATATATATGTGTGTGTGTGTGTGGGTACTTCATAGAATCCAAAACGCGTGTAAAGATTGAGCTCAAACTTCCTATGTAAGTGTCAAATCCCACCGACACGACCGTGCTCGCGTTTTAGGGAAGCTCAGAGCACCCGTTCTCCAATCTCAAATCACCGCAAAGGCACGGCGTGGGTTAATCAAGTAATTATTTAATGAGCGTTTGTTTTTGACGCATCTCTATAAAGAGCGTCTGTTTCCCATTCAACGTTATTAGCATCTGCAGAGTTATACGGCAACATTGAGTGCTTGCCTGTGCGGGGAGATTTATTGGAGCTCTTACAACATCATTGTTATAGTATGTATGACACTTACGTCAGGGCTTAGGGGGGGTAGTTATAGGCATAATGCTTCTCAGAAATCCCGGTTACAAACCAACACTCACAATTTCGTATTTACGCAAACGTTATCGCTCGAAATTTATTCCCTGCGAGCACGGATGGCGCGCTTTGTTTTTACAGTATCGGTATATACCGAAATCATCCCAGATAATCACGAATATAGCATCAGATTTCTCCCCAGATATACCGTTATAAAGCTACTGGAATCTGCCAATCTATCTATCTCATATATATTTTGAAGACCTCTGTCTGTATGTATGTTTGTCTGTCTGTCTGTCTGTCATTAATACAAATCTACGATTCTCGACCGATCGGGACGAAACTTGGTACGTGAGTGTAGTTTGACCAGGCGGTGAACGTTGTCGTATTGGCGAGCCCGTGCGGCGCCCGCTTCGCGCATGCGCAGACGAGATCTCGGAAACGGGTGGAGCTATCGACTTGAAATTTGCTATGTGAATGTATCTTGCCCCGGATGCGAATTTTATCTGGTCGCCGAGCCCGTGCGACGCCAGCTTCGCGCATGCGCAGACGAGATCTCGGAAACGGGTGGAGCTATCGACTTGAAATTTGGTATGTGAATGTATCTTCCCCCGGATACGAATTTTATCGGGTCGCCGAGCCCGTGCGACGTCAGCTTCGCGCATGCGCAGACGAGATCTCGGAAACGGGTGGAGCTATCGACTTGAAATTTGGTATGTGAATGTATCTTGCCCCGGATAAGAATTTTATGTTTTTGAATAGCCCGGACAACGTCGGGCTCATCGGCTAGTCTATTATATATTTTGGAAGATCTGTGTGTGTGTGTGTGTGAGGGTGTGTGTGTGTGTGTGTGTCTATGTGTTCGCGATGGACTCGAAAACGGCCAAACCGATTTCGATGAAACTTGGTATGTGGGGGTATTTTCGGCCGAGAACTGGCATAGGCCTATTAATTTGTCCGTGCGACGTGACCTTGACCTTGAAATCTGGTAATTTCAAGGTCAAACGCCCGAATATCACGGGATTTCGATGAAACTTGGTATGTGGGGGTACTTTCTTATGGCGAGTCTCATAAGCATATTCATTTGCCCGTGCGACGTGACCTTGACCTTGAAATCGGGTAACTTCAAGGTCAAATCGCCAATTTTGATGGGATTTCGACGAAATTTGATACGTGGGGTTAGATTTGTCCACTGATTGTTTTGGACCGGTCCAATCGTGACCCCGACCAGACCTTGACCTTCAAAATGATCAATTCAAGGTCAAATCGGGTAAAACCGGATGGATTTCGACGGGCACGTTTGTCGGGTACTTTTGTCCGGGCAGTGTTTTTGGACTGGTCAAATCGTGACCCCACTTGACCTTGACCTTCAAAATGGACAATTCAAGGTCAAAGCCCGGACGAAGTCGGGTCACCTTCTAGTCTATACTATATATTTTGAGACTTCGTATATATGTGTGTGTGTACTTCATAGAATCCAAAACGCGTGTACAGATTGAGCTCAAACTTCCTATGTAAGTGTCAAATCCCACCGACACGACCGTGGTCGCGGTTTAGGGAAGCTCAGAGCACCGCAAAGGCACGGCGTGGGTTAATCAAGTGATTATTTAATGAGCGTTTGTTTTTGACGCATCTCTATAAAGAGCGTCTGTTTGCCATTCAACGTTATTTGCATCTGCAGAGAGATATACGGAACATACATTAAATTTAAAAAACATTTGTTTCTGACCAACCCTGCGAGCACGGATGGCGCGCTTTGTTTTTACAGTATATAGTTATATACCGAAATCATCCCAGATAATCACGAATATAGCATCAGATTTCTCCCCAGATATACCGTTATAAAGCTACTGGAATCTGCCAATCTACGGGAAATTCCAGGGAATGCCGATTGAGCTCAAACTTGCTACCCACGGGAAGTGTCATATATATGAGTGTGTCCTTTATAGACTCGAACCGATTGAGCTCAAACTTGCTAAATAAGAAAATAGCCCCCAAGCCGTAAATATCAACAACAACGATATTACTAAATACACGTTTTCGGCAATGTGAGAGTTTTCGGGGAGCCGTGATGCAAGTGTCAAATCCCACCGACACGACCGTGGTCGCGGTTTAGGGAAGCTCAGTGCACCCGTTCTCCAATCTCAAATCATCGCAAAGGCACGGCGTGGGTTAATCAAGTGATTATTTAATGAGCGTTTGTTTTTGACGCATCTCTATAAAGAGCGTCTGTTTGCCATTCAACGTTATTTGCATCTGCAGAGAGATATACGGAACATACATTAAATTTAAAAAACATTTGTTTCTGACCAACCCTGCGAGCACGGATGGCGCGCTTTGTTTTTACAGTATATGGTTATATACCGAAATCATCCCAGATAATCACGAATATAGCATCAGATTTCTCCCCAGATATACCGTTATAAAGCTACTGGAATCTGCCAATCTACGGGAAATTCCAGGGAATGCCGATTGAGCTCAAACTTGCTACCCACGGGAAGTGTCATATATATGAGTGTGTCCTTTATAGACTCGAACCGATTGAGCTCAAACTTGCTAAATACGGGAAGTGTCATTGACGGGTTCATTGGAGAAAAAAAAATCGGGTAAAATTGAAAAACAAAATTAAAAAGGCACAATTAACTCCTTGAAAAACCAAAAATAATCGGGTAAAATTTAAAAACAAAAAATTCCATTAAAAAATTAAAAAGGCACAATTAAATCATTGAAAAACAAAATACTTAACTCATTGAAAAACAAAAAATTAAATTAAAATTGTCATGTTTCTGACTATTGCCGAAATTTGCTGCAAATGCAGCACAAGTGTCTCGGAACCTGTTGCAATTGCTTTTTCGAACAAAGCCATGGGACGAATGCCGCCAGTGGCGGGCTAACCTGCTAGTCTATTATATATTTTTGGAAGAACTGTCTGTCTGTCTGTGTGTATGTGTGTCTGTGTGTTCGCGATGGACTCGAAAACGGCCGAACCGATTTTGATGAAACTTGGTATGTGGGTGTATTTTCGGCCGGGAACTGGCATATGCCTATTAATTTGCCCGTGCGACGTGACTTTGACCTTGAAATCGGGTAATTTCAAGGTCAAACGCCCGAATATCACGGGATTTCGATGAAACTTGGTATGTGGTGGTATCTTCGGTCGGAGAGTGGCATAAACCTATTAATTTGTCCGTGCGACGTGACGTTGACCTTGAAATCGGGTCATTTCAAGGTCAAACGCCCGAATATCACGGGATTTCGATGAAACTTGGTATGTGGGGGTACTTTCTTATGGCGAGTCTCATAAGCATATTCGTTTACCCGTGCGACGTGACCTTGACCTTCAAGGTCAAATCGCCAATTTTGATGGGATTTCGACGAAATTTGATACGTAGGGTTACTTTTGTCCACTGAGTGTATTGGACAGGTCGAGTCGTGACCCCGACCTGACCTTGACCTTCAAAATGATCAATTCGAGGTCAAATCGGGTAAAACCGGATGGATTTCGACGGGTACTTTTGTCGAGTACTCTTGTCCGGGCAGTGTTTTGGACGGGTCAAATCGTTACCCCAACTGACCTTGACCTTCAAAATGGTCAATTCAAGGTCAAAGCCCGGACGAAGTCGGGTCACATTCTAGTCTATTATATATTTTGGAAGATCTGTCTGTCTGTGTGTCTGTCTGTGTGTTTGTGTGTTCGCGATGGACTCGAAAACGGCCGAACCGATTTCGATGAAACTTGGTATGTGGGGGTATTTTCGGCCGAGAACTGGCATAGGCCTATTAATTTGTCCGTGCGACGTGACCTTGACCTTGAAATCGGGTAATTTCAAGGGTATGCGGCTTATACGGACCCTGGCTCTTACGGACCCTGGCTCTTACGGACCCTGGCTTCTACGGACCTCCGGCTGATACGGACCCTGGCTCATACGGACCCCCGGCTTATACGGACCCTGGCTCATACGGACCTCAATTTTATTTTTTATGTTTTATGTTTATTTAAATAAATTTAAATTATGATTGTCTTTTCAAACATATATCTGTATTAATTGAGAATTTCGGTTATTTTTTTGGTGATTTTCAAACTTTATGAATTTTACCAATTTGTTCGGTGATTTTCGGTGAACTTATATTTATGAAGTTAATATATAATTATGATTGTCTTTTCACACATATATCTGTATTAATTGAGAATTTATGTGATGTTCTGACTTGAAAAGGCATTTATTGAATCGTGTTAATTAATCTCTTCGGTGTGTGTGATCCCTTTGTGTCGTTGTATAAACAGACATGCGGTGATAAATGGTCAGTGAATGGTAATCAGGATGAATCTACTGAGTTTGATTTGTTACGAAAACATGTTAGTAAAAACACAACTTGTTTCAACAGATTCATTGCCCGTTGTATAAACACGCGTGTGTGATCCCTTTGTGTCGTTGTATAAACAGACATGCGATGATGAATGGTCAGTGTTTATAATTCTTTTTAGGAATAAGCCGAGATGAATACCGTCAAGCCAAACGCCTTGTTACACCGGTTGAATTCAGCTGCCAATATTGCCGATCACCGATCACCGATCTACCTGCGAGTGACATACCGACAGCCTTCACCAGACTCGAAGACAAAATAACCAAACACATCCATGATCCGACGACCACCACCAAGGTTGCACTGGACCTAACAGCATTCATTGACTATGTGAAATCGACGTGGATGAATTCGACCGTCTGGCCAGTTGATACGTGGACAGTTTTCGGCAGAAGTATCCGCACCAACAATGACTGCGAAGGCTGGCACAATCGACTCAACCATGCAGCGAAAAAGGGAAATCTACCATTCTACGTGCTAGTCACCCTACTAAACGAAGAGGCAGCTGATACACCAACCAACGTCAGGATGGTTTCCGAAGGGAAGATGCGTAGACGACAGGAGAGGAAAACGAGGGAGACGACCGGAAAGTTAATGACATTGTGGAGAGACTACTCGTCGATGAGGATAAGTGCCAGCAAAATACTAAAAGAAGCCCCCAAGCTGTACGCCCCGGTTTAAATAATGTTCGTCTGATGTAATTTTGTTCCATTTTTGTTATCATCATATTTTTTTTATCTCTGTATGTATGTTGTCATAATTTAAATTTATTTAAATAAACATAAATATAAAAATAAAATTGTGTATTTTAATTGAGGTCCGTATGAGCCAAGGTCCGTATAAGCCGGGGGTCCGTATAAGCCAGGGTCCGTATCAGCCGGAGGTCCGTAAGAGCCAGGGTCCGTAAGAGCCAGGGTCCGTATCAGCCGGCATTCATTTCAAGGTCAAACGCCCGAATATCACGGGATTTCGATGAAACTTGGTATGTGGGGGTACTTTCTTATGGCGAGTCTCTTAAGCATATCCATTTGCCCGTGCGACGTGACCTTGACCTTGAAATCGGGTAACTTCAAGGTCAAATCGCCAATTTTGATGGGATTTCGACGAAATTTGATACGTGGGGTTACTTTTGTCCACTGATTGTTTTGGACGGGTCCAATCGTGACCCTGACCAGACCTTGACCTTCAAAATTATCAATTCAAGGTCAAATCGGGTAAAACCGGATGGATTTCGACGGGCACGTTTGTCTGGTACTTTTGTCCGGGCAGTGTTTTTGGACTGGTCAAATCGTGACCCCAATTGACCTTGACCTTCAAAATGGCCAATGCAAGGTCAAAGCCCGGACGAAGTCGGGTCACCTTCTAGTTGATATATATAATAAAGCAATCTTACCAACCCTCACGTGATGTGAAGTATGGGGATGTGGTTCTAATGCTATGATTGAAACAACAGAGTTATGGTTTTTTAAATTCATCTTGGGCATGAAAACTACAACACCGACTGCTACGGTATATGGTGAACTGGGAATAATCCCAGTTTCAACTATAATTAAACACAAAATGTTATGTTACTGGACCAGAATAATTGAAGGCGAAGGCTGGAAATTGACAAAAATACTATATGATTCAATGATTTGTAGTAAAAAAAACTAAGCGTGCCTTTAAATGGCTGAATGGCATCAGAAAAATATTAAATGAAACTGGAATGTCATTTATTTGGAGCGACCAAAATGTATGTAGAAGTAAATGGTTCAAAAATGCAACAAGGGATAGACTAAGAGATATGCACATGCAAGAATGGAGGGGTAAACTTGATACTTCTAATAAATACATATTTTATAGAGCAGTTAAACACAATTATGCAATGGAACCATATCTCAAATACTTCAGCCAATCAGATGCAAAGGTCATAGCAAGATTTAGAACCAGAAACCATAGACTCCCTATATAAACTGGTGATTGGGAGGAATTGGATCTCTCAAAGAGAATTTGTAAATCCTGTAATGAAGGTATAGGTGATGAATATCATGCTAGCTTAGTGTGCAAAAAACTCAAAACACTCCGAATGAAATGTATGGATAGGTATTTCTATGAAAGACCAAGTGTGTTCAAACTAAATGAGCTATTCAGTTTGAACACTGATAAATTAAAGCCAATTGTAAGACTTATCAGAGAAATACCTAAGATTTTATGTGCTTAGAAACACTAATGACTTACAATTTAGCAGCTCCAACTCCTATCAAATGAAATGTGAATTTACCACATACACAATACCCAAAACCCACTTATATGAAGTGAGGATGACATAACCCGGGAATTAAGGCCCACTATTTGTACTAGTGCTTCAGGCACTAAACTTGGCAACCCCGAACATACATGTTGCTGCATATGGCAACACCATCAACATTGATGGAATTATAACTGACCGTGATGGCATGGCGGCCAAGTAAGACTAGCACGAGACTGAATTGACCTCTCATATATGGAGAGTATACTTAATTGTATAAATTGTGTATATATTTTCATTATAAATTACAAACCAAGCCCAAAATTATTATTTGAATTGTATAAAAATGTAGATGATGTTAATCATAAATATGATAAATAATAATAATCATGCTTGAACATATAACCTCTCACCCTGTCTCATATACATTAGTACTAGTAATGGGTAAGCACTGGCACAGATAAATTGCTGCTTTCTCTCAGACTATAAAAGTTAAAACCTATGTGTATGACTTTAACTTAAGATGTTACAATTTGCATCTGACACTTAAATCAGACATACAATTCCAATGATTTTGCAGTACCGCACTTTAGATGTAGGTACCTGTATTAGATATTATACATGTCATAAATCCAGATGGACAGCAGCTCCTACTACCAGCAGGCAAACTATGCAACTTATATCAGTGGATAAAATGTGTACCATTAATTTGTTGCTAAGAATGGTGAAACAGGGTGAGAGGTGTTAAACAAAGTTCCTTGATACTTGGACTGAAATTGTATTTAATGGCCGATTGTGCCATTTGTGGATGAGATAACTATATTCCAATGTAGCCTATAATATAATTTAATATTTTATATTTATATTAAAGCCACATGGCGGTTTGCGCTCCAAAATACACAAACTAATATTCGCTTTTGAAATTTTCCCGGTATCAAAATAGGTAGATAAATACACAAACTACCAATATAGGAATGGGTCGCCAAGTATTAGATCATGTCATGAATTTATACTCTGACTACCGTAGAGGTCATATTCAACCAGTTAAAAATATGGGAACGTTTAAATGTTCTGACCTAGGACTTTATAGCATTGAAAAAAACAACTCAGTGACTATATATATTTATTTATTACTTGTTCCTTAATAATATATTTCACAATATGGGGTGTGACACTCCAGATTGCATGATTTGTCTGTGACTCGTGAGTCGACATCGAAATAAACATTGAATTGATTACCCGTGAGAAATTTAATGATTGTAAAGGATGCTAATCAAACTCGACTCAACAAAGTGACATATTTCATGCAACATCGAGCTGGGATCTTCGTGAACTACGTACACAGTGGAATACTCTATTTACTGAGGAACGATATTAACTAAGAATATATTAGCTGCATGCACTGTTTTCTTTTAAATGTTTATAAAATTCCCTATATATCTGAACATGACTTGAACTGGTGTAGAGATTCATGATATGATCTAGCTAAGTATGTATGTATATAGTTTTTCACAATTTACGTAGATCGATCGTCCATTGCATGTTTATATGTTGAAATCAACTGTAAACAAGATAGACAGGTGGGGAGAGTGTGTATACACGCACGTATAGAATTGGAACTGTGTTAATTATCTACTTGGATTAACTGTTTTGAATATATTTTTTTTAACACACGGAAAAATAAGATATCATATGAAAGTAGTAGATTTGAGCCTTGTGTTCCGCACTGCTGTATATAATTTGAAAGTTGTGTCGTGGGAACGGCGTGTAAACAATGTAGACACATTTTGAGGAAAAATAATTTAATTTAATTTAATTTAATCCTATTCTACTACTGAAACCAATGGTGAAGACGCTGTTTTTTGGGGGTTATTTTTCATGTCGATTTTATAACTATTCCAATATCAAATGGGGTAACAGGTGTGATATGGCCATGTTGGGACAGACATTCTCGTAATTATATGGTTTACGACTAAGCATTGTTTGTGTATATTTCATTTTATTGCTAACTTGGCGATAGTTGGTGCACCTAAAGTCACATATCACAGAAAATCAGCATTTTCCATTACCAATTGTCATCATGGATGCCATTTTGAATAGAACATTATGCTCTAAGTGGATTTATCGGATTTTGAATATGTTGTACCGGTAGAGGATATCATTATTATTCCTCTTCAAAATGGAATAAAAACCAACTAAGTCCAAATATTTTCTTGGTCAAAACTTTTATCGACAAGACTATTTTGTCTTTTCAGCATTTACCCATGACATGGAGGTCTAACCCTTGGAACAAACGTCGCACTACCGACGACTCGAATTCAATTATTTGAATTCGAGTCGACAAAAGTGTGACGTTTGTTTCAAATAAATGCGAGTAGACGCACTACCGACGAAGAATGCGTGTGGTCAACACGAATTTAATTGCTGATGCGTCTGATATCCGTGTTTGAAACAAACGTCGCATCACCGTCGACTCGAATTTATATCGGAGAAATGCAAACGAGCTGCATAATGACATGCTAATGAGGGGATTCCAATTGAAACTGGAAAACACCAACGATCATGACGTAATTTGGTGGTATTTGAATTCGAGTCGACGAAAGTGCGACGTTTGTTTCAAATTAAATGCGAGTAGACGCACTGAATAAATATTTATTCCGTTTGGATATACCCGCTACTATGTATGGACGTGTGCAAATTTCACATCAACGTTGGGTTAAAATTGTTCTTGTAATTTGATTTTCCAACAATGAATTATTGGGGAATTTGTTGTTTTTAGACCAACATTTGCACATTTTCCTACTTTTGGTCCAACATTTTGACTGAAATGGCCACCAGTCGGGAAGCCTGTGTCCTGGTCACTCGTGACCCCGTGGCCAGCCAAAAAACTGCTAATTATTTTCCTATGCTTTTGTTCAAATTTATGAACTTAAATGGTCATCAGTTGGAAATTTTCCAACCTTCGTGGGGGTGTCAGGTTGGAAATTTCCAACACTTGGAAATCTTGAGGCCAGTCTAATGCTATAGGTTTTTGCGGTTTTCATGTTCAGACATTTCTCCCACCGTGCCCAACTATGATCGGATTTTCAGGTTCAGATCTCTCTATATATATATAGTGTTATACCGCGTTGACCTCAACTTGCCATTAAATTGTTAAAAAGGTACAACGTTTTTGTATAAAAAAAAATGGACCTGATTTCTTTCAGACAAGTTCAGAGCAAAATACCACATAAAGAATCATGTCCAGTGTTCGCGCTGTCGGTGGCCAAATTGGCCAATGGCCAATCTTTTTTCGAATTTGGCTAATAAAAATTTCATTTGGCTAAAATTTTGTTTGCATGGTTGTACTATTCCGTAGAAAAACTAATCTGGAATAAGACTAGCATAAGTTATATAATTCATAAAAGTCAGACCTTGACTTTTCATCAGTATATGGAACAATACAGAGCGTCCCTCATTCCCCTTTTCCTGATGTGACAAGACCATAAAGAGCGTTATCTCACTTCAGTGTATTACTTTGGAATGTTCTTTCAGAGAATATGAATCTAGTCTATCAATGTGTGTTGTATTTATCGGCCTACATTACTCCATTCCATATTCCGTCATAATTGTGGGTCAAAATTGGAGTTATAATTAGCCATATATGTTTAACCCTTCCATGACTGGAACCTCCTGGAATTTTGCAAAATATACTATCCTGTCGAACTCAACTGAGTGGTTGGACGTTTTATGAATAGGATTATCCCCAGCGAACGTTGAATGTTTCAGTTTTCAACCAGTCTTTCAACAAACGTACCATATCAGATGGAACGTTTCACTGTTGAAGAATATCGAATAACTCTGCATGATTAGCACGATCAAATGCCTTGCTTGCGTCCAAAAAGCACACAAAGCGGCGGTATCATTGGAGACATAATGCCGAATGGTTTCTTTCAATGCGCATATACACCCATCTGTCAAATGGTTCCGTTTGAATCCGAATTGGTTGTCCGAAGAATTCAGATCCTGATGTATTTTCGACAAAAATGCTAGCATTTTCTCTGCAACTAAATATGTGTGACAACCAATGATGTTAGTATTTTGTGGTTTGAAGGTTTGTGATTAAATTATAGTACGGTAACAACACCTGTTTACCGTCACAATATGATAAATATGTCCTAATCATGTAAACCAAAAGTGGCTTTATTAATTAAGTATTCCACAGCAGGCGACTTTTTGAGCCGATTTGGCTTTCAGTCGCTTACAATCATGAAATTTCCTCCGGGTAATAAATACATGTCTATCTCAAAATCGGCTCACACAAGTGGCATAAATCATGCAGCTAGACAGAGACTGGTGGCGTAATCTAAATATACTATACAATTGGTCCAAAATGCTAACATTTCACAAATACAAATAGCCAAAATGCGAACATGCCAAGTTTTTGAAAAATATTTGACTGAGTAAATGTGTCTAGTATTCTGATATATTGATAATAAATAACTTTCACATACAAAAACTTGTTTAGTTCGCTGTTATATTGTTGTTTCCGGTTCTTTTTATTTTTACAGATTATCTTAAATGCATGATACTGAGAAATAAGACCCTCTATCATGGCTCATGCATGCTCAAATGAATACACTATACATGTAATACATTTGTATTCATGTTGATTACCGGGAATTTCCACAAATATACCCATATAAATAGCAATTTATTTAAATATAGATAATTATATACAATGTGTATTATTGCATTAACTTTTAGCGGTCGACCACAACATCAATGCGGTTACAATCCAAAACAAAACAACTTAATGAAATTCTCTTGAATGTATCGTATATGTTGGATCACTGATTTGATTGATTTATTGCACAAGTCACATAACAGTGAAACAAGCAAAACGTATATATATACACTATGTAGTCCAGGAGATATTGGTCAACCTCTGCACCCCCCCCCCCCCCACATGACTTAACTTCACCCCACTAATTTTCTTCCTTAAGGTCTCATCTAATTTTTTTCACTTGTTAAGAAGAAAAAAAGTGGCCGCAGAGACTCCAGACAAGATGGCGTCCATCATGGCGGCCATTTTTGTTAATGCACCAGGTCTCTTTGATCGCCATTATAGTAAAGATGATAGCACATGCAGTCTTGTTTTCCGCTTGATTCGTTATGCTAATATACAACCCTTACAAATTAGCCAAAAATCCGACACCAGAATCCAATATGGCGGCCAAGATGGCCGCCGAAATGCGAAAATGTGCTATTTTTCTGACATGTTACCACCTTTCGTTTGTCTCTGTGTGAAAATGTTGGCATCTTTGTGTCATGCTATACATTTATCATATAGAGGAGTCATTGGCGACCACATGGGGACCATAATATACATTCATTGCGGGATATTTTTGTCCGATATCACGTTTTCCCAAATGCCGGTATAATAGGTCAAAGCCGAATCTCCGTTAATAACGCGATGTTATGTTTCGAATCAATGAATGTTATTGCTATTATAACAACACCCATGCATATATATTTGCAGGAGATACTCGAGCTAGGATTTCTCTTATACCTGAGTTGAGGAATATTTACCCAAATCCAAGATGGCGGCCAAAATGGCCACCAGAAATACAAAATCGCCGAAAATCGCTGATTTTAACATCAGTGAGCATTATCGTCATGACAACTCCACACCTGCTCACTATTGTAAGTTGGGAACACTTAGGCGAAGAACTTTCCTTGTAGCATATCCAAATAAAAGTCCCCCAAATCCAAAATGGCGCCCACAATGGCGGACAGATTTTGAAAAATCACCGAAATTCCCTCATATTCACACCATTGGGCATTATTGTCGAGACAACTCCATCCATGCGTACAGTTGAGTTAGAAATACTGAGGTGAAGTAATTACCTTACATCTCATGCAAGAAATTGTTTTCCAAATCGAAGATGGCGGCCAAAATGGCGACCGAAATTTGAAAACACGCCTACATTCCTTTACTTTCTTAGGATGGGCGTTATTGTTTCGCGATTTCTACCCACTATTACATGTTGATATGTATTATTCATTAGGGTTTGGCAAGTGATACTCACAGTCAATATGGCGGCCAAACTGGCGGGCAGAAATTTAAAAGAAGCCGATATTATCACATACTAATTTCAACTTTTTGTCATTATATTGATTTGTATAAACGAAACGGTACATAATATAAGCCATCTATTAGTTTCAATGTAAGTCGTAGCCTTTTGGAAGGATGAAAACCCACAATCGCAATGTGGCATTTCAAAATCCATTCTCCACTAAGGGCTCATACTGGCCGTAACCGTATATAGTCATATTATGACTTCCAAGAATCAAAACAACAATACCTGAGCTTATTCTGAATTGCCACATTCATTATTATCTAGACTCGTTTCCGTCTCTTCGTCAGATTAATCTATCTCACTCACAACAACAGTTCACGACTCTTCTTTGTAGGAGTGTGCCACTAATCGGAATGTTTCAAACAATACATATGCCCGTGTCCAGCTCACGTGTTTGTTTCGAAAGCTTGAAATTCTTAGCGAGCTTCATTCGTGGTATAGCTTATGGTATAATTCAGATTCTACATATGGGGTATATGCGTCATCTTGTGCGATACACTATAAAGGTATTCGGTCGATGCGTATACTAGCTTTCAGAAGGACCTATCTATCTGCGTATTGTCAGCTTTGGTGACCTAATGGGGATAACAACGTGTACACCTGGTGATCTTCCCAAACAGCCACTTCTCAATATATGGTTCATCAATTCACATACTCATCTAATGCACTGACGTACCCGGACAACTTCTGTATATGGCTTCGAATGTTGAAAGCCCGACATTTGACGGATGCATATCTGCTAAGGCGTAGAAGACCATAATGCATAATATACCCAAACTCCTTGAACATGATCATAAGAACAATCTTGTTGGCGTCCAGCAATCGTCTCACCGAACAGATCCAAGCAGATGATAACAATACACACGGTGCTAGTTTGTTGGTATGTGTCATGGTAGTGGAAATGAAATTGGACCATGACTGCACCGCCCCTTATTTTGTTATGTTTTAGATTCAGACAGGATCTCATGTGTGGCTTTGCTTTCCTTGTATGCTAAGATTGTATGTTCCCATCCGTTTGGAAGCCTTTCTTAAACAACTGGACCAGGAGTATGCCATTGGCTACTGCTGTATAAGCCCCACCAAGACTGGGATGTAGTCTTAAAGGCGATACCTTTGATATTTGGTTGATATGTCATACTCACGCTGGGTGGTATGGTTCAAGAAAGTACAAATGCCATCAACAAAAGGTGAAATGTTCAACGCGAAGAACATCCAGAGGAATGTTACGTTGATGAGCTCTTGCATTCAGTTCAAAAAACGTTGGTACACCAAGTGATTTCTTGGTAACATCACCAATGCGACCATTTTCCTGCATGAGACATTAACTACTATATTCTAAAGTTATATATATAAAGCTATATGATCATAAAGGTCGCGTTCCCCAACGTCCACAGCCATTGGCATCGAGACTGTAAATTGTTCTTTAAATACATAGTGAAATAAATGCACCACAGTTCCTGACATTTGCTTGAATAAAACCGCCCACATACTGACACTAACCCCGAGAGAGGATAACAAAACACGCATACATTCATGCTATAAAGACATTATCCTTTAGTCCATCCGACTTTTTTGAGGGAGGCTAGCATAGTATTATCCAGACAAAAGTTTAAGTAGTTGAATCAGAAAGGCTTCGAAACGGATGTGGAAATACAATCTTACCACACCAAATAAAACCGACACGCATGACATTCGATATCTTAAACATGCACCAGGTGTCGGGGTGGTGTATACAGTGGCCCATTTCATTTCCAGTATCATGGCGCATGTCCACAAACTAGCACCGCGAGCATTGTTCTTCTCTGCTGGGAGATATTCGACGAGACAACCGCGGGGCGTCACACAGTTTGCTTCGGATAATGGTCAAGAAGTGTGGGTAGTCTGCACACTAGGGTCTTCTCCTTAGCAGATAGACATCTGTCCAAGGGAATGAGACAGCTAGCAACCTTCGAAACACTGTCGAAGTTGTCCACATATGCCAATGCGTTCGCTGAGTTTGTGAGTTGACGAACCATCTATTGAGAAGTGACTAGCTAACTGGTTCGCCAGGTGTACATGTCGTTATCCCATGGGGTATGAGACACATACATAGAGATGACCCTCTGTAAGCTTGTATACTCATCGGCCATATGCCTTCCTAGTTCAAGATGACGCACAAATATCATATTTAGCAAATATTTAAAATCGTAAGCTAGACACCGGAAAATGTATTGTTTGAAACGTTATGATTAGAGGGACCCTACTCCCAGGAAATGGTGAATACTTTGTCGGTGTGAGCGACCTAGATTTATCAGACAAAGAAATGGAAGCTGGTCCAGAAAATTATGGACGTGACGTGGCAAATCAGAATCTGTTATCAGGTAATTGTTCTGATATAACTATTCGGCGCACCTACGCTTACGGCCATTATCGGCGCTAAGTGGAGACTGGATTTCGAAATGCCACATCGCGATATTAATTGTGGTTTTTCATCTTTCCAGAAGGATACGAGCTATGTTATGCGGTTTGATACCTTCAAGTTGAACTAGTAGATGGTTTATGTACAGTTTCGTCCATACATACCGATATTATGCCAAAAAGTTGAAATTAATATGTGAAAATATCGATTTCTTTTCTATTTCTAGCCGCCAATTTAGCAGCGATCTTGGTTGTGAGTATCAATTGCCAAACCATAATGAATACTTCATGTCACTATTCCATATCAACATGTAATGGTGGATAGAAATCGTGAAACAATAACGCCCATCGTAAGAAAGTAAAGGAATGTAGACTTGTTTTCAAATTTCGGTCGCCATTTTGGCCGCCATCTTCGATTTGGAAAACAATTTCTTGCATGAGATATAATGTAATTACTTCACCTCAGTATTTCTAACTCAATTGTAATGCCCAATGATGTGAATATGAGGGAATTTCGGTGATTATTCAAAATCTGTCCGCCATTGTGGGCGCCATTTTGGATTTGGGGGACTTTTATTTGGATATGGTACAAGAAAAGTTCTTCGCCTAAGTGTTCCCAGCTTACAATAGTAAGCAGGTGTGGAGTTGTCATGACAATAATGCTCACTGATGTTAAAATCAGCGATTTTCGGCGATTTTTTATTTCTGGTGGCCATTTTGGCCGCCATCTTGGATTTGGGTAAATATTACTCAACTCAGGTATAAGAGGAATCCTAGCTCGAGTATCTTCTGCAAATATATATGCATGGGTGTTGTTATAATAGCAATAACATTCATTGATTCGAAACATAACATCGCGTTATTAACGGAGATTCGGCTTTGACCTATGATACCGGCATTTGGGAAAACGTGATATCGGACAAAAATATCCCGCAATGAATGCATATTATTGTCTCCTTTATGTTTTCATTTTGAATGTCGAGAGGGTTCTTTGATTTTCGTTTGTTTGCAAGTCCAACCTTGTGAATATTGGTGCACCTCATAGTGCACATATAAAACAAACAATAGCCAGTGTATTTCTGCGATAAAATAATACAATTACTTTTTGTTGCGTGTGCACGAGAATTAGTTAATGGGGTGTCCCCACACAAAAAATGTGTTTCTATATAATAATATTAGGCTTCATTGTGGAAGTTGACAATGACCACTGATATTTTTTTCCAAATGATCTTTGATGAGACAGACAGGGACGTACGATGTGGATTCTAAGTGGGCGGTGTCCACCTGTGAATTTACGTCCGCACTATCTGCAGCGCCTTAGATTTTAGACTACCCACATCCAACACCTAGATGTCACCAGAAATCCGTTTGCTTATATACTTTGAAGAGAGTTGTTATCAATGAGCACAATGAATACCTAGTGATGACGCTGTTGTTTTATGGAGTATTTTTGTAATGTCCAATACATTGCCGATTCGGAATAGTATCCATCATTCACATTCACTGCACATAATAAAACATCACGAGACAGCAACAGGTAAGCTCTAACATTGAACCAGCCTAATCGTCAAAACGCTTAATATGTACACTGGTTATGTAATATTTTGTTGATTTTTGTAATTTGTAATATTTTGTTGATTGTCTGTAAAATAAAACACCTAAATGCATTGTTCCTTAATTGGAAGTACAGGCGATCAATTCTTAACTCAATGGTTAGGTAATGTGTCATAAACTGCATCCCGTCTAATAACCACTTGGGTTCACATCATAAAAGGTTTGAATACAATAGATATTCAACAATTGTCACCTTGCTATAATAAGCAATAGTTAGCGACCGTCATGGTGTCAGCGACATAGGGTTATTGCAATTGGTTTAGCGGATTTATGTGATTATAATTATATAGAATGTTAGTTTAATGTTTGCGAATTTCGTTTCAGGTAACAACTCCCATAGTGCATCTGAACAAATGTTGAAGGAGAGTAAAAACATAAAGGAGATACAAGTAACAACATTAACCAAAGCAGAACAGTCCATTGCCTCCGCGATGAAAAATTTCTGACTTTGATTTTCACCGGGCTTTTTGCATATGGTTGGATGTGAAATCCCGCCGTATTATGTATTAATGCTTTACATGAATTGATCTGTCTGTGCGATATAACGCATACCTATGTTCGTATAATAGTGTTGTTAACGTTGTTTTAGTTATGTTTTTATTCTGAGTAACAAATAAAGTTTAAAACAAATATTTTAGTCATTAATTGTGAAGCGCCGAGAAAATGAGGATTTAATTTGGCCAAAGTTTTTTTAATTTGGCCAAAAAACATTTGGCCAAAGTTTTTTTCATTTGGCTAATAAAACTTTCTTTTGGCAAAACTTTTGGCCACAAAATTTTTCGGTCCAGCGCGAACACTGATCATGTCCGACCTAAAATATTTGTCAAATACCTACGAAATAGCGA
Organism: Siphonodentalium dalli; assembly: GCA_032622095.1. Taxonomy (NCBI): domain Eukaryota; kingdom Metazoa; phylum Mollusca; class Scaphopoda; order Gadilida; family Siphonodentaliidae; genus Siphonodentalium; species Siphonodentalium dalli. Next base: position 87,886,541 of record CP136066.1, on the reverse strand, counting down.
TATAAAACCAATAATGTCCACTCCTCAGAATAATAACATTAATTTCGTCGCTTGGAAGTCAAAAGCCACATTTTCTCACTAAATTTTACGATTTAGAATTGATATATAACTTCATATTTTAGCCGTTTTGACCAAAACCCTCATGAACGCTTTATGCCATTTTAAGAAATCATTTAGATTCGTCTTGAATTAAATGCGACGTTTGTTTCAACAGACGAATTTTCAATTAAACTCGAGCTTAATTCGAATTGAATTCGAGTCGTCGGTAGTGCGACGTTTGTTCCAAGGGTTACATGTTTGCCCCTTTCCCACATTTCGTCTTGTGACTCAGAGGCAGGTGGTTTTAATTAAACTGATGGTGAAATAAAATAAATGAAGTTTAAGTGCTCCAAGCAATCTATATTCCTAAATTAGTGTTTCTCTGGCTTCGGGGATTAACAAAATATTACACTTGAGTCGAGAACCCATCAAAGCTCAGAGTTATCAGATATCGATTTTTGATATCTTTTATTTTTCATAACCTGGGTAGGTACTCAATCCGATCAGACGCTCCTAAATTACTATTTCTTTGGTTCCGGTGTAAAAAATATTTGACTCGAGCTCAGAGTGATCAGATATCGATTGTTGAAGTTTGTTATTTCTCAAGATGTATAATAATATGTGGCCCAGAAACACGTGGTCAAACGGAGGGTCTCGGACAAAATTGCGGATGAAGACGGATAACTCTAAAGTCAAGTGGTAATACGGTAATATTTTGTGATACTTTAGTGATAATACGGCCATATTTTGTTGAATAAAATGTTGATAAACAACAAGTTTTGGGAAATTTGATACCATAGTTGACAGTGATTAGCATTATATTGTTGCAATATATCGATTCTGATAACTAAAGCGTATTTTGAAGAAATGTTGTTGCTATTGTATCTTGATGGTATGGGGACCGCCTGATCGGATTGCGTACCTTTAAAAAGAACTACGGAATTGAACTAACTGCAGTTCATCGACACACTTAACTGAAAATTATTGCCTACAAAATTGCGATTAGAGTATATTTGAGAAAAATCAATGTGTTCCAAGGATCAATGTAAATGACTAAAATTCATGTTGACATTGTGTAACAAACTGGAAAACCGTTCTATCGTCACATCCTTGGCAACAGAGGTTACAATTCTCGCATGGACAAATAAGATCCAACGGAAACATATTATCGCGTACCGAAAATGATAGAGACGCTGGGGAAACTTGGAAAATATTACGTCACAAACATGGCGGTATCGAGAATGCACTCGCTGCCGGCATCACTCGGAAGTGATTAGAAAAATTTAACCGGAACAGCGAAACGATATCAAATTTACGCAAAAATATAACTAACAAAACGCGTTTTTTAGCGCTATATCGACGAATTAGCTCTGGAATAGTTTGCATATGGATGTTTTGAGACCCCTTTTCTCGAATTACGTGCACATACACTTTAGGGTTCGAATGAAACATGTCCGTTTAAGGAATCTGCATATACCTTTGTGAATAAATCATTACCAAGTGTCATGAAAATGTGGAGCATACTAGTACTTGTAAGCCATACCACTAGTATCAAGTGGACTATACTCACCCTTTGAGCAGTAGAGATATTAGTCACTCCTGTCCCGGTGTCTAGGGTTTAGATGTTGAATTGGCCGTGTCGGGAACATTGATAACAATAACTGGTTCATAGATCTTCATACTTTATATATATGTGTATAAGTCTTTCTCGATAAGCACAGTACATAGGTGGAAGAACAGAGGTATTGGTATAGTAGCAAGGTTGTCGGACAAGTGAAGCTCCCGCTTCAGAGCACGGGTAGTTATTCCCACCTCTGGTGTATCATGACTCTTAAATAAGGTCCGAGATACATGATACACTTGGATATGACGTGTAACACTATATACTGTCTTATAGAATGATACTGGCTTTATCCACCCTAACTTATACAATGGTTGCTACCAGTCATAACCACTTAATAATGTGATCTTGTTAATTATGCGTGTGTGTTTCTACACTATATAATCTGTCTTCTATGTACTTGTGCTTATCTATACAATTAACCCTAGCAGTTACAATCACTGGGGAAAGGAAGTTTATCCTAGATTCCAGGAACACATATAACAACACATAACTATCGTATGTACTATCGGACAGACTCCCCTCGCTACAGAAATTTGTAACTACATGTAGTTACAAATTAAAAGTGTGGTAAAAGTCCGAGTGTACAGAAGATAGTTGGAATCTAGGATCTATAATCGCGAACGCGAACCTAAAAAAAATCAACACATGGATATTCATACATAAAAACTCAACAGCAACAGAAACTAAGAGTCAATTATCCATGGCGAGTCTGGTAAACAGTATGTCACTAGGTTACTGGATTAGCATCGAACAGTAAGTCACTGGAGCACTGGTTTATCAGCGAATAGTTAATTTATCCAGGAATTTGTAGAGAAGTTCTGGCTTGGCGGGTATAATGTAATATATGTGTCCAATATAAATATTCGGCAAACGATTATATCCAAGGTCGGATAATCAACACCATGTAGAACACTGGTGTTTGAAGTAGAGAATAATCACACATGCAGGATACAGTTAATTGACAGCAACAATTAAGGATGATAAATGTTATTGTCCGTGCACCGTGAGAATGTGTAGTAACCGATATACTCATCAGTTGGGAAGGTATTTGTAGCTTCACAGGATATCGTCTTTGACATCTCTGGTCATAGTCAGCAAGCGACGTGGAGTCAATGACGTAACGTGTAATGATCGGTATACATGTAACAGCAGTGTACAGTTGGGATCAAATGTCAATTATTTTATGCCAATGTATATCAAACGTATCAGTGATGTTCATGAACGATCTGGCAGCATATGCGTCATTTAATTAATCATCTAAGGAACTGTGGCGGCGTCAGCGTTGAAACAACGACTGTATACAAGACGCCGAACGAGGAAATGCAGCAACGAGTGTTTATTTTGGACAGTCGGTGGAATAGCTATGTCCGATAATCTTGTGAGGACAGTGTCAGGAACGGTCGAAGATTTGCAGCGGTGTCGCTAGATGTGGTTGAAACACCAATGTCTGGTCCGGTCTGCGTGTCTGGTATGTCAGCACGGTGTATATTGGATGGTCCATCGCGTGTGACGTCATTAGCCTGACTTACAGTACCAACCATTGATCGTGTTTGGCGAACCCATTTAGTTCGACATAAATGACACGAAGTCTAAATAATGTGTTTGTAAAAAAAACACAATAAACCCACAATAGCTAATAAGCATCTTGAAACCAAAATATGTCCAAAGTACGAATCATGAAACAAAATCAGTGACTCGCCAATGCAATTTGCATTTTCATAAATTTTGAACCTGTTCGTAGAGCATTTCCATAAAATGTAAAGAAAAATGGTCATGCAATAAATGAGGGATGTGGACATTAAGGGAATTGGGTTTATGATCAATAAAATGTGATCGTAGGAGTTAAAACAATATGTCTTGAATCATGACATTAAAGGGAACCGCTAGATATATGTATATCACGCCATAAAATTTCATAAAAAATGTAATTGTCGCTGAAAACAATTGCTGTGCGATAACCAAACATGCCTGCCGCGACGATATTTATAATCAACAATCGTGTAATTATTTTGGTGTGAAATTATTGTTAAAATCGGGTGAATTAGCGTTCACCATTCCAGTAGAATTAGAACCAATCAGTAGATGATTGCGATTTCGTTAAACTATTCACAGCTATTTATGAACAATCACGTGGTAATGAAATACCACATACATGTACTTCTCGGCTATCTATATCATATTATATTATATTGTCATATTTATCATTGTAAACTAAACTCAATATGCGGTTTACAGAGTGAATAAAATAGTATTATACTTGTGCTTGGTATAATCCATCGAACGACCATTCTTATTTAATAACGCTTAGCATTCCATTACCAACACTAGGGTTAAATATCCCTGCGTATCTCAAGTCAGACCCGGAAGACGAGGGCTGATCACACCACTCGGAATTCCGCTATACCTATATATTCAATCCATCTGGGTAATGCATCGTGTGCACACGAATTGGATGCTAAGGATGCATGGTCAATGACGATTAATGATAATCTATTTTGTATTAGTATTACGATTGAACGTTGTACTGTACCTATAGGCAATTGGCAACTCATCGCGGTGTTTACCGATACAATAACCTACATAACACGCATGTCAGCTGAGTTATGGACTCTATGCAATACTCATGCTGGTCAGTTCAATTGTATGTGCAAATTTATCATCTCAATAGCTTTACACGATATTCCTGGACTCGTTGTCCAGATACATAAATCAAGTAAACCTCATGCTTTGTATACAGAAAGGTTTGCATGTGTTGTCGGCACTAATTTAAGCGTGCAGTGGCACAATGTTGGATATATTTATGTTATGCACGCGTAAACTATGAATATTAAGATTATGATTTAAATCATGTTTGTGTTATTTAGTTCAATTGTTTATCATTTCTATTCCTTTGTTATACGGAAAGTGAACATTCAGGATGTTGTTATACATTGTTTGTTATTCCGTCAGGACTACAATATATAATGATTTACGGGTGCATAACTGTTGCACATTTATACTGGTAAGTATGACTTTAATGGAATCCTGATATTAATTCTGTCGGACAAATTGTTTATTTTGTTTCCCGTGTGCTTATAACACGAATGATATCATGCACGCCTGCTTGTGTAGATGCATCATATGAACGCGAATTTAAATCGATATCCATGTCAGAAACAGTCGTTTGTACATATGGGTTTATGTTATCAGAGGCAACATTTTCAATTTCTTCAGTTTCGGCCGCAAAAGCATCTGAATTATTATTGTTTTGCTCATTTGCGCGCAATCTATCTGCCCACTCCAATCTCGGTATGTCATCGTCACTTGAAGAATTTTTCCTTCTTAGTTGTTTGCGTTTCATTAATTGCGCAAGTGGAATTTCGTCACTAGATGACCATTCTGATGACGCAGGTTGTTCTGGGTCTTCGTTAGAACTATTTACAACAAATCGCTGTCTTCGCAATTGACGTATTGTATCTTTGGGAGGAATTTTCCATGCAGTGTCGGCTTTACGAATATTGTCGGCATGACAGCGGACTGTTCGAGCACTTAATTGATCTTTAATTAAGAATGATACATTACTACGTTTTTCAATTATATTCCAATGACTTTGCCATGATAAACTCAGTTTACCCGTTTTTCGCCCCGATTTGTAATAAACTGGATCGCCTATTTCAAATGAAACCTCTGTCCTTTTTTCATTCTTTCTCTGTGTTCTGATTTGAGATCTTAAACGCGATAGAACTAAACGAAAGTTTCTATGCTGTTCCTGTAAAGCGATAGATGTAAAGTCCTCCCCTACATATTTCAATCTGGGTTTTAGAATATTATCAAGACTTAAAGTGGGTTCCCTATGATATAATAAATAAAATGGACTGAATTTTGTTGTATCATTTACGTGAACACGCATTGCAAATAATGCTTGTGACAAATACATGTCCCAAGTGTGTGTGTTTTGTAATACCAATTTTGATAGAACAGAATTTAGTACGGCGTGCGATCGCTCGACACATCCCTGGCTATTCGGATGATAGGGACTTGAAAAAATATGGTGGATGTTTAGTTCTTTGCACACCTGATCCATTTTTTTATTTTTGAACTCCGTGCCGTTATCACTTACCAAATTGAGACAGCAAGCATGTCTGCTAATGACCTCATCTAAAAATATCATTATCACCGTTTCGGCTCGTTTGTCGGGAATCGCAAATGCCTCGACATATTTAGTCAGACAACAAATAAAAGTTAAAATATATTTGTTATTGGACATTGTTGTTTCAAACGTTCCTTGTATGTCAGTGCTTATTGTCGCAAACAGAAATGGCGGGCGGTCCATCTCTTGTATTGGGGCCTTTTGTTGTGATAAATTCCTCATTTTACAAATCATGCAAGCTTGACAATAATTATGTATATCTCTATACATATTTGGCCAATAATATTTAAGTTTTGCTGTTGCAAAAGTCTTAACTGTGGAAAAATGCCCTGCTAAGTCATGGTATTGTTTGAGTACAGCTTGTCGAATATTTGCGGGAATAAATAGGCGTATATCTGGATCATCATCATGATTACTGATGAAATATAGCACATCTTTAATTACTATATATTTATCTGCTATTTGTCGGGGTGGTTTGGTGGAATTTAATTTTTGAACAATCTCTATTGCTTCGTTATCGCGTTCTTGTTCAAGTTGTATGTCAAACCCCTCTAACTGAATTGCTTCTTGATTTTCAGGTAGAATTTTGTCTATGCGACAATTTGCATATTGTTTTGTGTTTAATTTAGATGTGTCAATTATTTCCACATCCATTGGTACTTCTCGTTCAGGGCCGGTTACGTCGGACTGATCTGGCACCTCTGACATACCAGTTTGTAACTTTTCCGGTCGTGATAAATAATCTGCAAATATATTCTCTTTGCCGGGTATGTGGATTATCTGCGGCTTGTAGGCAGCTATGCACACAGCCCAACGTGCGACATTTTTATTGTCCATGGGAGCAGATAACATATGAGTTAATACCTTGTGGTCAGTCTTTATAATTAACGGAGACCCGCTGATATAAAATTGAATTTTCTTTATTGCCCAATAAATAGCAAAGCATTCCCGTTCTAATGTACTCCATGAACGAATTTGAGATTTATTCAGCCGTGCGGAAATAAAATGTATAGGATTTTCCGTATTCGATCTTGATATACACGGGTCACCTGGGTCACGTGACTGTGTAATTACTGCTGCAATAGCATGCGCGCTGGCATCAGTATACATGATGAATGGTTTATTTTTATCTGGATATGCGAGATATGTGGCTTCTGTTAAATCAGATTTCAATTTTTGGAATGCCTTATCACATTCATCCGTCCATTCAAATTTTGTGTTTTTCTTTGTTAATTCTACCAAAGGTCACAAATTTCACTAAATTGAGGAATAAATTTCCGGAACCACGAGAATGATCCTATAACACTTCTCACTTGTTTCACATTTGTTGGCGGTGCTAAATTTTGAATTGCTTTCACTTTATGAGCATCTGGTCTAACACCATGTTGGTCAACGATGTGCCCCAAAAATGAGCATTCTGTTTTAAAGAATGAACATTTCTTTAACTTTAATTTCACATTAAACTTCCTAAGGCGATCAAATACTTCTTGAAGAAGTCTTAAATGGGACTTCTTATCCACTGAGTACAAAATTAAGTCGTCGACATAGGCGCGACATCCTTTAATCCCCTCCAACACACGATTCATGAGTTGAAGAAAGGCACTAGAACTTCCAATGGCACCGAAACAGGCGCGGTTAAACGAAAAATTCCCTCTAAAACAAGTGATAGTTGCCTTACTTCGATCCGCGTGATGTATCGGAATGCAATTATATGCAGAAAAACAATCGAGAACTGTTATATATTTAACTCCCTTCATTTCGGCCAAGATATCCTCGATCTGATCGATTGGGAAGAATGTGGGTTTTGTGATAGCATTAAGTCTGCGAAGGTCGGCTATAAATCGATATGAATCATCTGATTTTCTTAGAACCATACACGGAAATGACCATTCAGTTGCTGGGGCTGGTGAAATTATTTTTGCTTGTAAAAATTCATCAATTTTATCACTAAGAATTTCACGCTTTTTCAATGGGCATCGATAAGGCATTAACCTTATTGGAGGGTGGTCTCCCGTGGGAATCTTCATGGTCACAGCCGTGGTACATCCTAATTCGGTTAATTTTGTAGCGAAAATATCACTATTATTTCGAATTAGTGGTATTACATCGTCCCTAAATGAATCGGGAACTTGTACATCATCCAAATTAATCTGTTCTTTTATTTCATTGTTATTCGGATGAGGTGTTTCCACACACCTTACAGCAGACACCCTGCCGACAATACATCCACGTCGCAAATTAAAATGCTTATCTGTGTAATTGCTTATGAGTACAGGTATACTTTCGCTGTTATTGCTTGCGGTATATTCGGCTGTCAACCCAGGTTCATTTCCCATAAACCCTTCGTCTATTGGTTCCACCTGCAGAAATTTCGTGGCAAACAATTTATTACCTCCAATTATACGCGCTTTCGTTAATATCGTTGTCTTTGGTGGAATAACATGGGCAGATTGTATTCTGACCAAGGTTGCAACGTGAATATCTGGTATTAGCGGAATGATTGTTCCGCGAATCTTCATTATTTGGCGGTCGAAGTATAGTCTGGCGCCGTTTTCACTGAGAAAGTCTCTGCCGATCAATAAAGATCGATGCATGTTTGAGCAAACATAGAATTTATGTGAGACCTTTAATTTATTAATGTGGAAATTTAATATGATGAAACCATTTATGGTTAGTGCATCTCCACTTGCAGATGTTGCATGAAACTGCGTTTCTTGCATTTGCGGTTTATATTTTAAATTGTTATAAAATTTTAATGAACATAAACTGATATCGGCTCCGCTATCCAGAATGGCTCGATATTTTTGTGTGCCTATGGTAATCAATATCGATGATGCCACTTGTGCATTTATGCCTTTCATTAAGTTTGAATTATTTTGATATTCCGGGATTGATAAATTTGATTTAATATTTTTCTGGTGTTGTATCACCGGTGGTGTTTGTTTATGATCGTAAGGCTTATCGTAAGGCTTATGCGATGTGTATGGAGCTCTTGTTTTCACGGGCGCGGATATTTTATTTTTATTTATATGCGGTAAGCTTTGATGAAATGGCCTGTGAACATTATTTTTACCATCTCTATGTGATTTATGCCAACATAATTCTTTCCCGTTTGTTCTGTGTGCATGCCATTTATTCCATGATGGAGCGTTAGCTTGCTTATTATTCTTTCTTTTTATACGATTCCACTCAGATGCTCCGCTCTGGGTGGAATGTTTTAGTTTAAATAATGTTTATTCATTTCATCCAAACGTCTTCGACACCATGTGATATTATGTCCAGATTTCAAACAATATCGGCATAATAATTGTAATGCTTGGGGCTGTGGATTAAACACAGAATTTCGTGATTGTCGTATATGTTGAACATTATGCCAACTTCGCGTGTTATCATATCTATTTTGTTTAGAATATGATCCAATCCGTGGGCGCTGATTATTATTCGAATAACATGAGCTAAATGAATTTCTACCCTGTAAATACCTTGGCCATCGTTTTTCTGGTGTGGCGGGCGCATTAAATTTATTACCAGTGTTCCGTCCATGAAATTTATTGCCTTCCCTACTAGAATAATTAATATCACGAAATGATCGATAATTACGATCAGTATTCTTATTATTCTGGCTATAATAAGACTGTAATCGGTGTTGAATAGTATATTCTCTTAAAGCGAGATCAGTTGCTTGATTTAAGGTCTGTGGATCTTCTCGCAAAAGTTTATCTCTCAATAATTTACTCTTTAATCCTGTGATGAATTGTTCACACATATATAATTGGGCAACTTTTTGTCGAATATTTACTAGCCCATACACATCGATCGCTAATGATTGTAATCTATCAGAAAAAACTTGTACAGATTCGTCAGGTGTTTGCTGTGCTGCTTGAAAAATAAGGAGCGAATCTCTGTTATCTTTTGCTTCGCTATATCGAACTTTTAATTCCTGCTTGATTTCTGCCCATGTACTTCTGATCACACCATCGGCATTTATGCGTTCTTGTGTGAACTGAGTTAAAAATTCGAAAACTGAACCTCTGCTGGTCTGCAGAGCAAATTTAATTAATGTTTGATCATTCGCATCAATTGCTTGGCCATAACGATATAATTCGTTGGTCCATTCAATAAAAAATTTAGGGTCTCCCGAAAAAGGGGTGATAACATTTGTCACACCAGTTGCCATCTGAATTACTGACGAAATGCGTGTGGCGTCCAACTGTTGGTCTATTGCACTATTAAAATGACCCAATTGTGTGGAAATGCGATCTAGTACGACGCTGTCAGTTGCGTTTCGTACCTCGTGATTTTCATGGGTTTCATGCAATATAGATCGCATTCGCTCTATCTCTCCATCAATTTGGGCGCTACTATAATTAACGTCATCCGAAAAGGAAGGACAGGAAAGGTGACTTTGTGTCATATTCATCTTGATTTTAATTACTAAAGTAATTGGGAATAGAAAAGGCAAAAGTGCAGGTATATAAGAAATGAATAATTTGAGTTGGGTTGGCAGTACTTGGCACATGCACATTCTAATTGTGACATTACAGAATTGCTCTAGAACATAATGCGGGTATTGTGTTTATGTAATTTGAATTATTAGATCAAAAGAAACGTCCTGGTTGGTATAGTAAGTACTCACGTATGAACGAAAACACAAGTTCTGGTTCCAAGCTCACGAGCACCATTCCGTGACGAAACACAAGTTCTGGTTTACTGCTACGGCACCATTGTCCCGGTGTCTAGGGTTTAGATGTTGAATTGGCCGTGTCGGGAACATTGATAACAATAACTGGTTCATAGATCTTCATACTTTATATATATGTATAAGTCTTTCTCGATAAGCACAGTACATAGGTGGAAGAACAGAGGTATTGGTATAGTAGCAAGGTTGTCGGACAAGTGAAGCTCCCGCTTCAGAGCACGGGTAGTTATTCCCACCTCTGGTGTATCATGCCTCTTAAATAAGGTCCGAGATACATGATACACTTGGATATGACGTGTAACACTATATACTGTCTTATAGAATGATACTGGCTTTATCCACCCTAACTTATACAATGGTTGCTACCAGTCATAACCACTTAATAATGTGATCTTGTTAATTATGCGTGTGTGTTTCTACACTATATAATCTGTCTTCTATGTACTTGTGCTTATCTATACAATTAACCCTAGCAGTTACAATCACTGGGGAAAGGAAGTTTATCCTAGATTCCAGGAACACATATAACAACACATAACTATCGTATGTACTATCGGACACTCCATGTCATGAACATCATGAACCCCTTGTGACTAATTGCCATTAAAAAGCACTGCGGTGTGAACTGAGCTTAATCTGACACTATGTATCAGTTACGATATATATCCCGAATGTGCGATCACAGTGAATTTAATACCGATATCCATTGATTTATTATTATCGACGGAAGTAAATATATATGTTGAACATTCTCTGTATGGCAATTAACACAATTACCGATTTCCACAACATAAATCCACATTGGATGTCAGAATTTAAAATCCTGATGAAAAACAATGTTCCGACCACTTTTTAAGTCGCACTGATAAAGATAATCACTGGGTGACTGAACCGACTCTCCCAGATACCGCATTCCATTTATAAGCAGATCAGCACGTGCAAATGAGCGCCATTGAGCGGTGACCGAATTACATGACCTTGACATAAGTCAGTTTACTATCTGGTAGCACAAACACCAATAAAGAGGGAAATGAGTTAAATAGCCATTGATCTGGTGGTCCGACAATCTGAATATATTTATATAGTTTAAAATATACCATGCCTGACTAAACTTACTTTAGTCATTTTGACTCAAATAGAATTATTCAGTATGACCCAAATCATAGTAGTCATTGTGACTCATGCAATATTAGTCAATATGACTCAATGTTAGTCATGTTGACTAAGCATATGCTGGTCATGTTGACTACTACTAACCTAGTCATGATGACTAACTTCTCAATGTTAGCCATGTTGACTAAGCATGTGCTGGTCATGTTGACTACTACTAACTTAGTCATGATGACTAACTTTTCCAGGTAGTCATTTTGACTAACCTAAGTTAGTCATCTTCAGGACAAGCTGTTGACTAACATAAGTTAGTCATATTTACCAACCTTTTTTCTCAGTGTATATATGCATCTATAGAGCAATACTTGTAATCCATATTCAGTTACTACATTTAAAAATGAATTGCTAGTGGTGGTGGGTGGTTGTAAGTATGCATGTGATGGTACTGGACCCAACCTGATTATCAGCTACCTTGTGTCGCAAACCGACACTGGAAGGGATAGTCAGTGGGGGCCCAGATCATTTTGGAAAGTCAGGATGCGTGGTGTGATCCATATGGTGATGCGTGCGTGATGTATATTATGTTAAATTGTGTTAATTGTATTTTGTCTTGTATGTCATTTCTTGACGAAGGCAATAAAACTATTGAATTGAAGTAACCCTTCCATGGCGGGAGCTGCGCTGGTACAGCATTAATGACCATGTGCAATGCAGTGCATTCTCCTATATATGCGAGTCTCTCATAGGGATCCTCGCATATATAATATAATGCGCTGGATTAAATATTGTTAGGACAATGCAATCGCTTATGCTCCCTGTGGGAAACTCGCATATATAAGAGAATGCACAGGATTTTCCCAAAATTACAGGAATCTCCAGTCATGGAAGGGATAAACGTGAATTGAATTTATATCACTTAAAGACATACGATGGACTTGTTCTGGTGCGTGAAATTTATAAGTTAGTACTCAGGCGCTATGACAACCTGGAGAATGTACCATTCAACCAGCATCACTGACATTTCAAAGAAATCGACCGTACATCTCCATAGAAAACATCCTCTGAACTACGCTCAATTGTAAATATCAACATCTCGATTCGGGGCATAACTATCGGCGATAAACTGGCACAAATTATTTCGCCACCGAGAGTCACTGCATTTAATTAATATATTAAATTGACGGTTTATGTTGTTAATTTGGATTAATATTCGTAAAAATAACAACTGTCGAGCAAGATTATTCATAATTTCTATTTTGATCACCCTACCGGAGTGGTTCACATCAGTTTAACACGGAATGTGAGTATCCCCTTATCGCTCTGATATATGGGGCTTTGGGGTGGTCGCCACGATCGACTCCAATTCCGAGCGACCATGCAACTAGTTAATTCGCCCGTCAAGCTAGTGAACTATCTAGTACATAAATAACTCAACCGTGTGGGAGACTCCTGAGGCATAGTCTATTACAATCTCTACCAAAGCTCATCGGTCATACTTCCTTACCGAGTCATCAAGGGAGGTAAACCCTGCATGCAGTTTTTGGGTTCCCATGTCGTAATGGTGTGGTTCAGGGAAATAATCTTTCGCCAACACTGTTTTCTTTTTATGTAAACGATCTGGCGCGGAAGTTCTCAACAGGGGAGTGGACGTCGGAGATAGGAACGTTGGAATACTGCTATATGCTGATGATATTGCATTATTGGCTGGAAATGAACGAGATCTTCAGTGCATGCTCGATGTCATGGATGATTGGTGTCGAAAATGGAGACTACGTGTAAATAAGAACAAAACTAAAATTATTCATTTCCGTAAACACCAACGAGCACGTAGCGACTTTGTATTCCAAATAGGGGCAGATGACATTGAGTACGCCGAGAACTATAAGTATCTCGGGGTATTACTAAATTAAACTCATAAATTAAAGTGACTTATAGGCCTTAGCGGCCGGGTGTATTGGACATGTAACATAACTTTTGCACGTATATGTATTATGTACATGTCACTATAATAAAATATATTCAATTCAATTAAAATAATAATGCATGTTTACTATGCCAGTCTATGTGCAGAATGTTTTTTTAAACCCTCGCTCGCGCATTGATTTGCTCTGAAAATCAAATATCTTCTCTTTTTTTGGGCTAATGTGAAAAACAACGATTACCGCAATGTTAACATATTTTACAACTTGAACAAACTTCAACCTATTCCATTCATATTGGCTCTTTCAGAACAATATATCGACAAGAGTTCTAAAACGAGGTTTGTCCAATTGTTTTTTATTCACCTGAGTTATGGCCCTTAGTTCTGAGATCTAGTTCTTTAGTTTGTCCAGTTGGAAAGATTCACTCTTATGGGCACAATAAATTGACCAGAGTCATCTCTGATATACAACCCTTGTTTGTATTTCCTTTTATTGGACAGTCCGGTTTGTTTTCCATTAAGTGTCGATATCAATATTCTCTAATTATTATGTCTGATTCTTTTTTTTTCTTTCACAGAGGACTTGGGAACCCAACATGAAGCAATGAAACCACGAAAAACCAGTGGTATTCACTAAATGTTAATGCAAAGAGTGTCTCCTGATGTACATAGGAAGTTTGAATGAAGTTGCAGGGCACGATTTAAGCGGTATCCCTATTTGCGATACAATATATCCGGTTTGACGGTGCAATATCAGCCTGCTTCTCGCGAATTGCGATACATGATGTTTGCATGCAAAACCCACGACCCGGTCCACATATTGCCAGCTTGCAGAATACAGAGCATAACAGACTGAGGTTGATATAATTTACAAAGCAAGTGGCATAACTCTATTATTTGACATGGCGTGTATTCGCACATATCGAGCATGATCATGCTATATTAAATCGATTCTGATTGGTTGGTCATTCCTTGACAACCAATTAAATCATTTGTAACAAAAGTGGTTGATGGGACCATGTGGTATTCTGTTTACAATAAAAAGATTTCTGTCGTAAAAATAAAAACTGTTATGTAGAAAAAGCATGTAGAAAGTCTTTCCATGGCTTAATTATTTACAAAACTGATAATGACAATAAATGTGTCACCGCTGTTACGTGCATTAAATGCATGGAAAGTGAGCACAGATTACGTAAACTGAGGAATTTTAGCAATGCGTTCATGAAAGGGGTCACACGGACGAAAATTGCTACTAGTATATTTTAGTTCTAGCGCCTACTACTGTAATATGACAATGCCTGCCATTGCACAGCCCTGCCCCCTGGTATGATAGTCATTAATTTGATTGGGAAAGTTGTATATTAATATAATATCAAAAATTCTAAATCGAATTCAGATATCTAACTTATTAATTATATTAATAATTGTGTAGCTGTTTTGTTTTTTTCTCACAAAATTAACCCCAAAACAAACAACAAATTATATTTAAGGGTCCATTTCAAGAGATTTAAACATTGCTATGCAATTTAAAAAGTAAATCGGGCCCTGTGAAGTTGTGCCTTCTAGATTCACATTTTGAAAGCTATTGGTAAAGTAATTTCGAAACCATTCATTAGCTCTGCCTCTTATTCCATATGATCATGGTAGATAGCATCATGTTTGTTGAGAAACTTGAAAAAGTCGGAAGTTTGCTGATTGCACGATACTAATAGTTTCGGGTGCCCTAATTATACCCCCCCCCCGCAGAAGTTGTGGGGGTTATACTGGAATCAGCTTGTCCGTCCATCTAGCCGTCAGTCGTCTATCATATATATAGTATCCATCATCCGTGGACACAAATTTGTCCAGAGTTTTTCTCAGTCCTTTTTTGATAATTTTCCATGAAACTTGGCACAGATGTCAACCACCTGTGCACCTGCGATTATGATGTCTGTCGGACATTTTTTTGGTAGAGTTATCCCCCTTTTTCGACTTGGAACATTTTCGCAACATGTATAATTTTGTCTGAGTTTTTCTTCCTACATTTTAGGGTCAATGTTTTTGAAACTTGGCAGATATATTTATTGCCATGCGATTATGACATCTGTCTGACTTTTTTGTGGAGTTATTCCCATTTTCTCGACTTTTCGCATTTTCGCAAAATGCATAATTTGTCCGATCTTTTATTCCTACATTTTCCTGTAAATAGGTTTAGGATTAGGGTTAGGGGTTACAGTTGTGCACCTGCAATGGGAATCTGTTATTTTAATATTTTAACTAAATGTTTACTGACATGTGAAACATCTTATTTTTTTTTAAACACGGGGGTATCCTTAGTCCCATTGGGACAGTCACACCTCTAGTTTAAACAGGGATGACCTCTATCATCATATCATCTGGGATAATTGCTGTTTCCATAGAAAGGTAATGAATTGACAAAGAGGTTATGAGATGTCATTGATGACTCACTTTATCAGCAAAGCCATCACTATCAGTACTGTTTTTCACTTTATTAGAAGGAACTAGTTTTTTGAATTCTTCAGATATGATAAGGCGAACAAATAGGTAAATATGAAGACAAATTTTCACCCATATTTTGTATTTTTTGTTCACAGATTCAAAAAGCACCAATGCTGGAGAAGTATTCATTGAATGCTTCAGCAGCTTCGTTTCTATCTCTACTGTCAACATAGTGAATATTATGGATATTCCATCTTCTTAGATGAATCATATCTCCAATGAGTTTCCAAGTATTTTTCTGGTCATTTTATATTAACTTATATGTTTATTCTATAAAAATTTTACTAGCTAGTTTTATTCTGTTAACAAGTGTATCACTGGCACGTGGCAAAACACGCCTGTTAGCCATTTCGAATAGTAATACTGCAAAATACAATAACAATTTGAGCTTACAAAGAATATCTGATATACCCCTAATTTCAATGCCACATTGCGGTCAAATTATAAATAAAAAATGAGCTGTATCTCATGTGAAAATAATTGGACAGAACCCATATTTGAACTTGGCCTGTCTGTTTTTTTAGCTGGGAAAAACACAAACATGTACCAGCTTTGGTTCAGATCAAATAATCCAAACATTATCGAGTTATCGGCCAGAAACCGAATATCGGTCAAATCGTAAGTCGAATAAGGTCGTAGCTCATGTAAAAATAATTGGACGGAACCCATATTTGAATTTGGCATGTATGTTTAGCTGGGAAATACAAAGAATCCAAAAAGATTTTTCGATCGGAGACCAAAACTGTTAACGGATGGCCCGACAGCCATTTAGTAATACTTGGTTTCTGTTTAACATATTTTTGGAGCTTAATCTCAGAGAGAGTAATGCTTGTTTTTATTTCAGGAAGAATGAAGAAATACAGATATGAACAGATTTTGGAGAAGAGAGGGAATCCTGGAAAGCAGAAGTTTTTAGTAAAATGGAAAGGTTTTACTAATCCTACATGTGAACCAAGGGAAAATTTTCTCTCCGATATTTTGAAAGCAACACGGGTTGATTTGAATGGACATACATGTATATGTGTGGGAACTGCAACGTGAGAAATTGTTTGTGTAATTCACTTGATTATCTTTTATTTATAAATCTTAACGATTTACATTAGATAAGCTGTCCACTTGGCTTAGTACCCCATGTTTATGACTAAATTTATACAGGAGATCAGAGTATTCCTGTTTAAGCGCACATTGTGATATGTATGTAGACATTTATACACAGCCCGTGAATTTCGGACAAAAGTTATACTTATACGATGACTGGTACCGAATAATGAACGTTTTTTTTATACCTTTCACATATGGTGGCTGACAAACTAACGCCACAGATATACTAGATCAACTAATTTATATTATAAGTTGACTTATGAATTATTCATCATTATTTTATATACACATATAGTTAACAATATAGTGTATGCTATATCTAGTGGCTATACATGTACCGGATATATCAGAACGACCTTATAAGGGTCATGTAATTATTTATCGGACCCATTTAATATTTCTCACAGAAGCTATGTTCTATCTGTATTTTAGTTATGATCACAGGTAAACCTTTCTTCCAGTTGACACATTTACATAACGTGCATGAAGTATGCTTAGTATGGCATGGAGTCAGCAATATGCAACTGCTGATGATCGTATCGAAACATTTTTGGCATCTTTTCAACTTATTGGGGGGGGGGTCAATTAAAACATATCTAAATTCTACTTTTGGCATAAAACAAAATCAGATTTTTGGGGGTGCTCAAAAACACTTTTTCAAAATCTCATTAAACTACTTCAGGATCCAGCTATATAAATCCAATTATTATATTTAGCTTCTTCTTTAAAGGTACTCAATCCAATCAGATGGTCCTCGTATCATCAAGATACAACAACATTTCTTCAAAAGTATATTGTATAAATACATGTACAGCACATGGAAGCCAATGACTGATCACAAAAAGTCATACGCCATATTTTGTCAGATGTGTTGTTGATCTGTCAACGTTTTAAAGGTACTCAATCCAATCAGAGTGTCCCCATATCATCAAACATACAACAACAACGTTTCTTTAGAATCAATTTATTGCAACAAAATAATGCTAACCACTGTCAACTATGGTATCAAATTTCCCAAAACTTCTTATTTATCAACATTTTGTTCAACAAAATATGACCGTATTATCACTTAAGTATTACAAAATTTGGCCGTATTACCAATTGATATGAGTGTTATCCATCTTCATCCGCAATTTTGTCAGAGACCGTCCACTTGATCACGTTTTTCTGGGCCACATATAATTGCACATCACGAGAAATAACAAACTTCATAAATCGATATCTGATCACTCTAAGCTTTGATGGGTGGGGTTCCTTGACTTGAATCAAATATTTTTTACCCCGAAGCCAAAGAAATAGTAATTTAGGAGCGTTAATTCGGATAATGCATTTTTAATATGCATAACGGACATACTCCCGTTTCTCGTGCAGTGTTCACACTGGCCCAATTTTTTCTTGCGCCACTACCTTAGCCACTTGTGAATTTATTTTAGCCACTTTTCATTTACTTGAGCCATATTTTGGAGCCACTTTGATTTAAACATATTCAAAGAACAACACAAGCTAATTAACTCATTTTACATCTGCCCATTTATTAAATGCTTTACCAAAAACAAAAGTATAACATTGGAGAGATATCAATTGTAATTTTCATTATAAAGTTTAAATGTGGAAGATAGTCTGTTTCGCCGTTTGTCTTTGATTAAATGTTGGCACGAGAAGGCCCTCTCACATTCCACAGTCGACATGGGTACACAATATAGTGTTTATGCAAAGTCTGATATAAGATGTTGTCCTTTCTTTGTTTCACTAATGTTTGGCGATGTGAAAGCAATACATATATCTGTTTATTACCTCTTATTGTCTCGTGGCGGGATGGTGTTGCCTGATTGTTAATCTTAATCTGTCCGACGGTAGTTAATTTAAGAGCCACACACCCAAATTATTTGAGCCACTTTCTTTAGCCACTAGCACATTTTGTTGAGCCACTTTTGTTTTTCTTTCGCAATTTGCGAAATTTGCTCACGGCAGCATGAACACTGTTCTCGTGTCATCTTTTCATTTATGTAAAACATTTATTATGTGGGGAAATTATGTGACAGATAGGTTGTAAGCCATTATTTCTTTCACTATACTTTAACAAACGGAAAGGCTGTATAGTCCATTAGCCAGTCCTCCAATCTGTTATTTTCATTCTGGAGGGCTTGTCTGAACCAAGACTTTTTAGAAGCAGTGATGCCTAATAACATAAAATGTAAAAAATCCTATGAGGAGAACCTCTTTATATCCATGAACTCACCAATTTTGTGTCTTGTTGACAGCATCGATCATTTATCGCATGTGAATCATAGCATTTTTCTTCCGGAACGGTGGCATTTATCGGAAGCGAACAATTTCTCACATCGCAGTTCCCACCCATTGCATTTGATGCCCCTGTAATTGCATTCGTGAAGGTGAACATCCATACCAATTTTCATTGAGATCATTTAACTGATAGACAGAGAAGAATAACTCAACATAAATACCAAATGTCCTATTAATCTGACAACCCATGGTTGAGATATCTTGACAACCATTATTTCCAGTTAAACAAAGAAGGAAACCTTTGGAACATAAAATATGAACAATTTGCCCCTCGACAGCAAACCTCCATACTGAATTTAATTGTGATACGATAAGCCGACATACGACATATTTTGATACTACTCCTGATGGCGAACCTTCATACCAAATTAAAAAATGTCCCCAGTTGAATTTTGGGACAGAACGTATTGTTTAACCATCAGATACGTTGCAAATAAACTCAGTGTTGCACTCATTTTGCCTTTACTTAATATATATACTCCTAATATCAGGTCAGGCACATCCTGAATTCAATTATTATATATCTATATAGTTATATTTAACTCTTATAGTTGATTTTGACAGTGCTAAATCCACGGTTTTCTCGGTTTTGGAGGAAACTTTGGAATCGTGCATCTCAGTGCACAATCTAATTGCATAGTATTATATTGCTGTAAATGAACAGTCTCCAGATAAAATGATGATCCAGTGGTGATGAAATCTCACTAAAAACTTCAAATTGCACATGCTCTCTGCCAAAGGGGTCCCAAATGGGGACTGAATTTTCCTGAATCATTTTAGTGCAGTCCATGTTTAGCACAATACAGTTTAATGCGAAAAGCCACACACATACCATGCCTAATAGATTGTTGTAGCATGTCCGGCCCAGACATGCCAGACATTGGCTTGTGCCAGGCAAAACTGGAAAAGCTATATGGTTTTATGCCGAGCCTCACATGCCCTTTCCTGGACTTTGCCATTGTATACCAAAATGCCTGGCACTGCTCGTATTTAGCTTGACGTATAAAACAGGCCTAACTAATGTGGTCTATATCTTGTTGATTATTCCCTGCTTTAATGAAGCAAACTCATTTGAACATTTGTTTTCATTGGACTGAAAAATTTGTGACTGCTGTATTCATCATTATGCTTTCAATTACATTACATTACATCATGCAATTCAAAATTTAACTCAACCTTGACTCAAAAGAAGCTCCATCTCATCAGGTCAGACACATCTTAGATTTCCATAACAGTTAAAATTTGAAATGGCATAATCACTTAATTCCCTGTTTTTGTGTGTGAAAAATATGTGATCACGCACTGTGTTGTTTTTGGGTTAGTGACTATTGCAAGAGAGCAGATTGCGGAAGGATCTAGGGGTATCCTTCCATAATCCAAGCAAGTGTTGTAATCTCTAACTTAACCAACACAAGCGTGGCTCTATATTTATTACCGACTTGGTTAGAAATCCAACAAGTCGTTATATACCGGTATATAGCATTTGCTAATCTTCGCCTCACAATATTTAGGTGCTGAATGAGTCATTGTGAATCACTCTCCTAAAAAAAACTGACACCGTGTTGAGTGTTTTGCTTATCGCTCACTATTTACATTCGGTATATTAACAAATGCTTGGCTCACAAAAAGTGTGTTTTGTGGAAAATATCTCATTCATACTATCATTATACTATACTCAGGGTTTCCGCTAGGGGTTGTGGGAATGGTACCCTTATAGCCACTGGGGAAAATCTGTCAATCAACAATATTACGAATGTCTACATGTAACAGTATTTAGTAAGTCAGTCGATAATTAAAGCCAAGTTCTGAATATCAACAGTTACATACATGTAAGTACATGCAGATAAAGTCAAGGAATTACATTTTTGTGTTTTATTTTTGACAATTTGAAGGGTGAATGTAAGGTTGTTGTATACATGTAGGACCAAAAACTGCGACAAAACGTCAAGTTAAATTTGCGTATAAAATAAGTGAACTGACAACCTTTTGTACTGCCACCATCAAAGGTGGAGGAAATTGTTAAAATTCACTATTTATTTTTACGTCCAACTAATCTACATTCATTACAACATGTTAGACCATGGCATATGCCTAATCATCTTTCAGTGGCTAACATCTTAACCTCATCTACATATCTGTCAGAAGAGTGTGTTAGTTGGGAACGTAATTGCAATGTATTAAACCAGGCAGAATCAACCACATGGCTTGTGGTGATGTCTGCTTCGATATCTTTCAGAACAAGGCAAATATAGTTATCAATGTGAATAGCCCAAAAGTAATCTTTTCCTGATTAGAGTTAGCAGGCAAATAAAATTATTGTTTATTAATACCATAAAAGGGACCTGCTGTCCATGTAGCGGAAACCCTGCTATACTATTAGTATATTCTTAAGGAAATTTTCATAATTTGGTAACTGCAATATCTAAATGATAACTTACAACAAAGGCCATCATCCGTGCCTTTAAAGAGACAAGAGCTAGCAATTATCACTGATTTAATATTAGTACCTAAGAGGTCAAAAATGAAAATAGTATTTCAACCGCTGAAAAGTATTAAATAATTATTTCTGTTTTCTCTTAATGTGTATTGTGAAGAATTTTCAAGAATTTGTGAAATATTGTCAGATATTTAAAGATGGTGTATCTCTTCCATGAACTTTTCTATATATTTGGTAGTGTAAAATATTAATGTCTAATGATTCCAGGAAACCAGTCAACTGGAAGTGTTGTCACCAGGAAATTAACTTTTGTATGAATTTTTTTTTTTATGAATTGGGGAGTTCATATGGCTATTTTTAAAACACTACTACATTGTTTATTGAAAATGTTATGATCAAAACACTTCTATGTGAAATATTTGTTTCTTGAGATGTTTCTCATGTGTTTGTTTGGAATCAGCAGTATTAATCCTTTCAGTGCCAAGTCCGATTTTTGTATCAACCCATATTTCCTTGATCATTTTTCAAATTTATTTATTACAATAATGTGATATATTGATGGAAAGAGCTCTAATAAGGTGCATTCAAAACGAGTTTCCTAGTAATTTAGTTGCTGTATAAAGTAGTAGCCAGAAAGATATAGACCATCTTTAAGCACAATTTATGCATATATATTTTGATATCTTTATTGTCAGCAGTGCCACATGTATATTTATCAATAAAAGTATAAACTGAGACATTGTTTCATGTTGCTCCCTTGATATGCAGCATGCATATGCTACAGAGTAAAGTAAATTGTAGAATTGTGGCCAAGTAATTACATGAACTGGTCAAGCGTATTGTGATGTCACATACAGAGCTAACCTTACTAAATCATAATTTACCACAATCACCTTCAAGTTCACCCAATATACCCTGCCTGTTTTGTAGACGAAGTCTTCTCGGTCACAACAGCTTGAGATATCGGTTGAGCTGATGCTGTTTTGGACTAAATCCTGCCCGTTACTCTTTTTACCCCCAAAATCATGGATGTGATTTATCTTGTTTGTATGTCTTCGGATTAGGTTAAGCGGACGCTTTGCCTACATGAACATAGAGGGCAGCCTTTCCCTGCTGTATCAAAGAAACAAGATTTATAAGTAAACAAAGCTTTGTTTTCCAAAGAATTGTGATTTGTCATGCTATCTGAAAATGTATGTAAACAATAATATTAAATGATCGTTATCATCACTTTACCTTTTTCTATCAGGCTAAATGATATATCATTTTGAAGACAGGTTATTCTCAGATATGTCAGATGATTAATAACATTCAGAGGTTCACGCAAATGCCCGGTTCCACATGTAAATGTACAGTGTTCCTGATTGTTCCCACATATTCTGCTAGACAGAAATTTAAAAGACACCAAAAGTTAATTTATTTCATCTATTTCATTGTCAATTTAAGGGACCCAAGGAAACTGAGTGGGTAAATGTGGAAACAATAGAAAAGGCTGTTAAAATATCACCACTAATCTTTGTAAAATTCATTATTGATAGTTCTGTAACAACACATTTTTTTTGTCTTATTGCCAGCGCTGGAGGGCTTACAGTTGTACCCTTAACCGATTGTGCACCCCCTAAGCTCTCACAGTGATTTGTCAAAACACATCACTAATCATGTAGTAAGTTCAAATATTTTAGTCTCAATACTGTTCTTCAGATACTTTTCATTGCTTTGACATTTTCCGATGTTTACTATTAAAGCTCAATAGAAATACGCTTAAGCATCATTCATTCTCAGTTATGATGAAGTTTTGCTTAAGCATAAATCATATTTCATATCTTTGCAAACTCCCCTGATGCTGAAATGAAATAGTTAAAACAAAGTCACAAGCTTGGACAAAACCCTGGGTAGAGGAGAAATGGTTAAAATTTCCCATTTGAAATTTCATGCATGACAAAACAGAAAAGAATTTTTACACACCGAATATAGGTTGAAATCATACTCAGTCTGATTTTGCAACCAGTATTTTGAAATTTTGAACTGAAATGGCCATCATTTTGGCAATGGTCCAAACATACATGTAGAAGGTCATGTTGGAATTGTTCATCAATTGTTGTAGCTTGGGGAACCAGATGGGGAGGGTGGTGCTATATATATATATATGGAATTTTTTCACTGAAAAATCTTGGAAAATTTGTCCAAAAGTCTTGAAAAAGTATGGAAAAGTTATGGAATTTTACTCTCAGCTAGGTGTATCATATGAACCCTGTTCCAATGTCAAAAACTAGGTAAATCAGAATTTGTTTAATATTTGTCCATCATCATACAGCTAGGATCCAGACCTTTATCGGATACAGAAGTATTACTACAATGTCTACCAACACCGCATACAGCCGAGAACAATGGATAATATCGAAGTTACACAAGAAATATGCACAAGTCAACAGCGACCTGTTCTTTCTATCCGAGTGCAAGAAGAATAAACTCTTACCGAAAGGACTTGTTATAAAGAATCCCTTGCAGAACACATATCGCAGTGAGTATTCAGACGTACTCTGCAACCGTACCAGCATTCGAATTCTAAACCATCTTATCGACCTGATATATGCAAAAAAGTCCAACATAGAACATCAGATAAAGGACCTCCTTTCCAAAAATGTCAACATTAATAAAAAATGTCACGAAAAATGTTACAGAGATAACCTGAACGTTCATATGACACGAAAGAAGAAAAAACTCAACAATCTACTCGACATGCATTCTAAGTCTGAGGACAAACGTGATTCATCTCATCGTCAATCCAACATAATTAATTTATCTGACTATGAACTTAATGCTTCTGAAGAATCTGTACTAGAACGCGGACTATCGTTTTGCCCGACTGTCAAATTGGACAAGGTCCAAACCTGCGCGGACTTGGAGGAATATTTCCGAAGACTTCGTTTGAGAGAATACTTCCATGGCCGCGATGAGCCTAAGGTTTGCGGATCTTATAATCAACAGAAAAGGTAAAAGTGGACCCCTCCTACCGGACGTAATGTTAAGTTAGATACTTACATCGATCTTTTTCGGAACAGAGTTAAACGCGACATTCTGTCAAAGAACAAAAAACTACTGTACAATTTAAAACCATCAGAGCGGCGTGCTATTTCCACCCTCCGCGGTAATCCAAACATTGTGATAAAACCTGCGGATAAAGGCGGAGCGACAGTAGTGCTAAACAAAACTGATTATGTCAATGAAGCTCAACGTCAACTTTCCGACACAGAGTATTACGAGCGCCTCCAAACCGACCCGACAACCGCCTTCCAGACCGAGCTCGGAGAACTTCTCGATGAGATGTCCAAGGCTGATCGAAGTCTGATCACTCCTTTAATACCCAGTGATCCTCGACCAGGAATTCTGTATCTCCTCCCTAAGATCCACAAACATAATGTACCTGGCCGACCTATTGTATCTGGAATAGGAACTCTATCCGAGAACATGGCCAAACTTGTTGACGATGTATTAAAACCCATCGTTCAGAACACTCCTAGTTTTGTAAAGGATACAACAGACTTCCTCAGGAAAATCTCAGATATTGGACCGCTCAACGAGGATACTCTTCTGGTTACATTGGACGTTGTATCCTTATATACGAACATCCCACACGATAGCGGATTGAAAGCAGTGGAACGGAGCTTGATCGATTCGGGTGATAATCTAGTTTCTAACAGAGCTACTGTTGATCTCTGTTCCTTCATACTAAAACATAATTATTTTACGTTTAACAACGAAATTTGGCTCCAGAAAATGGGAACCAGCATGGGATCGCCCATAGGACCTCAGTATAGCAACATATTTATGTCCGACCTGGAGAAGAGATTTCTAGATTCACGTCGTAATAAACCCAAAGCATACTACCGATTCATAGACGACGTATTTATGGTATGGGACCATGGAGTTCAAGAGCTGGAGGAGTTTCTGCGTGATTTCAACAAGTGTGTGCCTTCAATTCAACTTAAAATGGAGTACTCTGATTCATCTGTAAATTTTCTTGATGTCACTGTCAAGAGATGTGGAGACACTCTATCTACGACTGTTTACAGAAAACCTACAGATCGATATACATATCTCAACCCCGAAAGTTTCCACCCGGATCATTGTAAACGATCCGTGATATTTAGTCAAAGTTTGCGATATAATCGGATCAATTCAGATAGTGGTGTTCGCGACAACCAACTTTCTCAGCTATCGGCGGCGTTTCGGGGCCTTGGATACGATAAGAAGGTAATCGACAAACAGATCGACAAGGCGCGGTCGAAAGAGCGGAGTGAATTGATGGAGAGTTCCTCAAAAGACGAATCGGATCGTGTTCCATTGGTAGTAACTTACCATCCGGAATTAAACAAATTGCGTGGAATCGCGGCTGATCTGCAGAATGTGTTGGCTGAAGATGACTATCTCAGTGATGTGTTCCCCGAGAGGCCAGTTCTTGCCATGCGACAGCCCCCGAACATCCGAAATAAGCTTGTGTCGAGCCGACTCACCGATGACACCGTGAATGGACGTGACAGCGGGACATTTCCATGTCATAGGCCTAGGTGTGGCTTGTGCAAACTCATCTCCAATGATGTCATGCATACTAAGGATGGGAAGCGATTCACACCAAAAGGAAAACATTCGTGTACGTCGGCCGGGGTGATATACTACATGACATGTGTTCGTTGCCCCGACATGCATTATATTGGTGAGACTGGCAATGCTCTAAGCATTAGAGTTAATGGCCATCGACAGGATATCAGGAAACATGATGTGGGATTACCATATGCCCGCCACTTCAACTTACCTGACCATTCAGTTAAAGACATTCGTCTACAGGTATTGTGTGGTGGTCTGCCCGTGCGTGAGGACCGCAGAATCAAAGAGCAACAAATGATAGATGCATTCGGGAGCCTGCATCTGGGCATCAATAAAGATGCCGACTTTATGGCCAAATGGTTATAACTTACTAGATATTATATTTCGCGCCATTTTTATATAAGCAGTGATTACGTCACATTACGCGCCATTGCTATAACGTTGCATCTTGAATATGTAACTGTGTAACGTTGTATTATATTCATTGTGAGTGAACTTGAGAAAGGCGAAAGCCGAAAGCTTGTTCGTATATAAATTTCAAAGGTCTTAAAGGTGTTATTTCACAATCCATCATCATACAGCTAGGATCCAGACCTTTATCGGCTACAGAAGTATTATATGTAAATATATATCTATTATATATTTTGAAAGATCTGTGTGTGTGTGTGTGTGTATCTGTGGGTGTGTGTGTGTGTAATCGATGGACTCAAAAACGGCTGAGCCAATTTCGATGAAACTTGGTATGTGGGGGTATTTTCGGGCCACGAGTAACATAGGCCTATTAATTTGTTCGTGCGAGGTCAACTTTTCACGTGCCGAGGTCAAATCTGTTTTTACGCTGTGTTACGGGACTTTCATTTGAGTTCGGTGCTTACAAATCGATTCGAAACAGCGCGAATAATAACATGCCAGTCATAATAATGAAACTGTGAGAATCTTTCGTGTTTCCTCTTTCCAACGATATATAATGCGTATGTATCCGTTTTAGTTATCTGCCTCAATTATTAAGAAGAAGTGGTACAATCTTATATCAGGGTAAAAACAATGCGTAACTTATATGACGTCGTTAGAGGTCATAAAGTTAGATCACGTTAACTCTTGACCGGCCGATGCATTGACTGTTTCAGACGTCTTGGCGATATCTCGGGCACCGATGGTAATTTATCTTTACGTTGAAACTTGATAATTAATGAGCGTGTGTATATGAGGCGCGTTTATATACTTGAGTGGAAATCAAATCGGGTTAAAAGGTCAAATCGGATAAAACCATTTCGACGGGTACTTTTGTCGGGTACTTTTGTTCGGGCAGTGTTTTGGACGGGTCAAATCGTGACCCCACTTGACCTTGGCCTTCAAAATAGACAATTGAAGGTCAAACCCCGGACGAAGTCGGGTCACCTTCTAGTATATATATATATATATCTCATATATATTTTGAAGACCTCTGTTTGTTTGTATGTTTGTCTGTCTGTCTGTCTGTCTGTCATTAATACAAATCTACGATTCTTGACCGATCGGGACGAAACTTGGTACGTGAGTGTAGTTTGACCAGGCGGTCGTCGTTGTCGTATTGGCGAGCCCGTGCGGCGCCCGCTTCGCGCATGCGCAGACGA
The DNA here is from genome assembly GCA_032622095.1 of Siphonodentalium dalli. Lineage (NCBI taxonomy): Eukaryota > Metazoa > Mollusca > Scaphopoda > Gadilida > Siphonodentaliidae > Siphonodentalium > Siphonodentalium dalli. Next base: position 87,858,460 of record CP136066.1, on the reverse strand, counting down.
GATCTCGGAAACGGGTGGAGCTATCGACTTGAAATTTGCTATGTGAATGTATCTTGCCCCGGATGCGAATTTTATCGGGTCGCCGAGCCCGTGCGACACCAGCTTCGCGCATGCGCAGACGAGATCTCGGAAACGGGTGGAGCTATCGACTTGAAATTTGGTATGTGAATGTCTCTTGCCCCGGATACGAATCTTATCGGATCGCCGAGCCCGTGCGACACCAGTTTCGCGCATGCGCAGACCAGATCTCGGAAACGGGTGGAGCTATCGACTTGAAATTTGGTTTTTGAATAGCCCGGACAACGTCGGGCTCATCGGCTAGTCTCTTATATATTTTGATGACCTCTGTCTGTCTGTCTGTTTGTTTGTCTGTCATTAATACAAATCTACGATTCTCCACCGATCGGGACGAAACTTGGTACGTGGATGTAGTTTGACTCAGCGGTGGTCGTTGACGTATTGGCGAGCCCGTGCGGCGCCCGTGCAGCGCATGCGCAGACGAGATCTCGGAAACGGGTGGAGCTATCGACTTGAAATTTGGTATGTACACTTCCAGGGGCCGCAGGCCCCTCCGCTGGCTTCGCGCATGCGCAGACGAGATCTCGCAAACTGGTGGAGTTATCGACTTGAAATTTGCTATGTGAATGGTACGAATACCCCGGGCAACGTCGGGCACATCGGCTAGTCTCTTATATATTTTGATGACCTCTGTCTGTCTGTCTGTCATTTATACAAATCTACGATTCTCAACCGATCGGGACGAAACTTGGTACGTGTGTGTAGTTTGAACAGGCGATCGTCGTTGTCGTATTGGCGAGCCAGTGCGGGACCCGCTTCGCGCATGCGCAGACCAGATCTCGGAAACGGGTGGAGCTATTGACTTGAAATTTGGTATGTGAATGTATCTTGCCCCGGATACGAATTTTATCTGGTCGCCGAGCCCGTGCGACGCCCGCTTCGCGCATGCGCAGACCAGATCTCGGAAACGGGTGGAGCTATCGACTTGAAATTTGGTATGTTAATGAATCTTGCGCCGGGTACAAATTTTTCGTATATATATTTTGAATAGCCCGGACAACGTCGGGCTCATCGGCTAGTCTATTATATATTTTGAAAGATCTGTGTGTGTGTGTGTGTGTGTGTATCTGTCTGTCTGTGTGTAATCGATGGACTCAAAAATGGCTGAGCCAATTTCGATGAAACTTGGTATGTGGGGGTATTTTCGGGCCAGGAGTAACATAGGCCTATTGATTTTCATATCCGAGGTCAACTTTTCACGTGCCGAGGTCAAATCTGTTTTTACGCCGTTTTGCGCTAATATATTTCAGTTCGGTGCTCACAAATCGATTCGATATAGCGCGAATAATAAATTGCCAGTCATATAATTTGCACGGTTAGAATCTGTGTGGCTTCATCTTTCCAATGATGCATCACACGCCTGTGTACGTTTAAAGTTTCTACCTTAATTATCGGGAAGAACGCCGGACCATGCTTCGCTCATCGAAAATCATTGCGTAAAAAAATATATCACGCCATCAACATATCGTGACGTGTCGCGTTAACTCATAACCGGCCGATGTCGCGTTAACTCATCACCGGCCGAGGTATCCGCAAATGACATTGGGCTATATATCTCGTAAACGGGTGGAGCTATCGACTTGAAATTTGGTATATGAATGTATCTTGCCCCGGATACGAATTTTATCGGGTCGCCGAGCCCGTGCGGCGCCAGCTTCGCGCATGCGCAGACCAGATCTCGGAAACGGGAGGAGCAATCGACTTGAAATTTGGTTTTTGAATAGCCCGGACGAAGTCGGGTCACCTTCTAGTCTATTATATATTTTGGAAGATCTGTTTGTTTGTTTGTGTGTGTGTAATCGATGAACTCGAAAACGGCCGACCCGATTTCGATGAAACTTGGTATGTGGGGGTATTTTCGGGTCAGGAGTAACATAGGCCTATTGATTTTCAGATCCGAGGTCAACTTTTCACGTGCCGAGGTCAAATCTGTTTTTACGCTGTGTTACGGGACTTTCATTTGAGTTCGGTGCTTACAAATCGATTCGAAACAGCGCGAATAATAAAATGCCAGTCATAATAATGACACTGTGAGAATCTTTCGTGTTTCCTCTTTCCAACGATATATAATGCGTATGTATCCGTTTTAGTTATCTGCCTCAATTATCAAGAAGAAGTGGTACTATCTTCCATCAGGATAAAAACAATGCGTAACTTCTATGACGTCGTTAGAGGTCATAACGTTAGATCACGTTAACGCTTAACCGGCCGATGCATTTTTACTGTTTCAGACGTCTTGGCGGTATCTCGGGCAACGATGGGCGCGTTTATATACTTGAGTGGAAATCAAATCGGGTTAAACTGGCGGATTTTTACGGACGAAATTTGATGCATAGGGTATCTCGGTATCCGCTGGGCCGATTTCCCGGTATCCGCTGGGCCGATTTCCACCATTTTTGGGGTGTTGGTGTTTGACCCCACCTGACCTTCAAAATGGTCAATTCAAGGTCAAATCGGATAAAACCGGATGGATTTCGACGGGTACTTTTGTCGGGTACTTTTGTTCGGGCACTGTGTTTAGGACGGGTCAAATCGTGACCCCACTTGACCTTGGCCTTCAAAATAGACAATTCAAGGTCAAACCCGGACGAAGTCGGGTCACCTTCTAGTATATATATATATATATATATATATATATAGCTATATATATATATATATATATATATATATATATATATATAATACTTCTGTAGCCGATAAAGGTCTGTATCCTAGCTGTATGATGATGGATTGTGAAATAACACCTTTAAGACCTTTGAAATTTATATACGAGCAAGCTTTCGGCTTTCGCCTTTCTCAAGTTCACTCACAATGAATATAATACAACGTTACACAGTTATATATACAAGATCCAACGTAATAGCAATGGCGCGTAATGTGACGTAATCACTGCTGATATAAACATGGCACGCAATATAATATCTAGTAAGTGTTTCGCGAGGGATCAATCAACCGCTATTCTTGTCGAGCACATTTATTGAATTGCTTCAAGCTGAAAAACAAATAACAATATATTGAGATATGCACGCACATACAGTAAATCCTAATCGTGTTAATACCAGAATACCAAAAACAATACCTTATGCACGAGACTAGTATAAAGGCTATTAAAGCATTAAATAAATGTACCGAACCACACACGACCTTATACCTGCGACATAATGAGAAATATACTATATCACACACAAACGGACAGACCACACAGATGAAACATACCACAAACAAACAATGTCCAGGTGTAGACCATATGGTTGCAGCAATATAAACACAGACATCACACATAAACGGCCTGTCCATACACATGAGACATAAACAATATACATTCTAATTACACTACACAAAACTCCTAATATTAATGTCTAAATACGTTCAACGTATAGTAAAACACAATATTATCACAACACATTAGTCTATCATCCGACTGTATAAGCAGATCAAATGCCAAGTAGGGAAACATAATATAGCAAGATAAAATGAGAGTCAGAGTGTGAAGTGCGATCAGAGTACAATGTCAGATATCTGAATATCAGTCATGATGGCAATAACCTATTATATATATCGAACTCCATGTAGTGGCAAGCATGAGAGCACAACTCAATCTCAGAAACACAAGAATTATAGAATGTAGGCTCCGTTGAAGAGCAGCAATAGACGAACATACGTACACATTGGCGGGATTAATCATCGACGGACATTCAGCAACATTGTCTTCGGATCATCGTATCAGTCTCGCAGATATCAATCTATCACATCCACGGGTAAGCAGCGACTGTCGGTCACATTCTCATTTCATATCAGACACAATCAAGCTCGTTTCGCGCCAACAAATACGATCAGTGTCTCCTTTCGTATAATCTAGTTGCACGCAACAGAACCAGCGGAGACGAGAAACTCAGTTACTCGATAAGGTGACGACCACAACAGTTATCGCACATCCAGCGCGATACAGTAAGTTATAACCATTTGGCCATAAAGTCAGCATCTTTATTGATGCCCAGATGCAGGCTCCCGAATGCGTCTATCATTTGTTGCTCTTTGATTCTGCGGTCCTCACGCACGGGCAGACCACCACACAATACCTGTAGACGAATGTCTTTAACTGAATGGTCAGGTAAGTTGAAGTGGCGGGCATATTGTAATCCCACATCATGTTTCCTGATACCATGTCGATGGCCATTAACGCTAATGCTTAGAGAATTGCCAAGTCTCACCAATATAATGCATGTCGGGGCCCCGGCCATCGCACACGAATGTTTTCCTTTTGGTGTGAATCGCTTCTCACCCTTAGTATACATGACATCATTGGAGATGAGTTTGCACAAGCCACACCTAGGCCTATGACATGGAAATGTCCCGCTGTCACGTCCATTCACGGTGTCATCGGTGAGTTGTCGTATTGGCGAGCCCGTGCGGCGCCCGCTTCGCGCATGCGCAGACGAGATCTCGGAAACGGGTGGAGCTATCGACTTGAAATTTGCTATGTGAATGTATCTTACCCCGGATACGAATTTTATCGGGTCGCCGAGCCCGTGCGACACCAGCTTCGCGCATGCGCAGACGAGATCTCGGAAACGGGTGGAGCTATCGACTTGAAATTACGTGTGTGTAGTTTGACCAGGCGGTGGTCGTTGTCGTATTGGCGAGCCCGTGCGACGCCCGTGCAGCGCATTCGCAGACGAGATCTCGGAAACGGGTGGAGCTATCGACTTGAAATTTGGTATGTGAATGTATCTTTCCCCGGATACGAATTTTATCTGGTCGCCGAGCCCGTGCGACGCCAGCTTCGCGCATGCACAGACGAGATCTCGGAAACGGGTGGAAATTTGGTATGTGAATGTATCTTACCCCGAGTACGAATTTTATCTGGTCGCCGAGCCCGTGCGACGCCAGCTTCGCGCATGCGCAGACGAGATCTCGGAAACGGGTGGAGCTATCGACTTGAAATTTGCTATGTGAATGTATCTTTCCCCGGATACGAATTTTATCTGGTCGCCGAGCCCGTGCGACGCCAGCTTCGCGCATGCACAGACGAGATCTCGGAAACGGGTGGAGCTATCGACTTGAAATTTGCTATGTGAATGTATCTTGCCCCGGATACGAATTTTATCTGGTCGCCGAGCCCGTGCGACGCCAGCTTCGCGCATGCGCAGACCAGATCTCGGAAACGGGTGGAGCTATCGACTTGAAATTTGGTTTTTGAATAACCCGGACAACGTCGGGTTCATCGGCTATCTTATATATATTTTGAAGACATCTGTCTGTCTGTCTGTATGTCCTTTATAGAATCGAAAACGGGTTGACCGATCGAGACCAAACTTCCTATCCAAAGGTAAAAGCCCACGGGAATCGTCGAGGTCGCATTTTGGAGAAGGCCAGAGCACCCATTCTCCACTTTCAGTCACAAAAAACGGCACTGCGGTGGTTAATCAAGTGATAATTTAATGAGCGTTTGTTTTTGACGCATCGCTATAAAGAGCGTTTGTTTACAATTCAACGTTATTAGCATCTGCAGAGAGATATACGGGAACATCTAATATATAGAAACGGGTGGAGCTATCGACTTGAAATTTGGTATTTGAATGTATCTTGCCCCGGAAACGAATTTTATCGGGTCGCCGAGTCCGTGCGACGCCAGCTTAGCGCATGCGGAGACCAGATCTCGGAAACGGGTAGAGCTATCGAAATTTGGTTTTTGAATAGCCCGGACAACGTCGGGCTCATCGGCTAGTCTCATGTATATTTTGAAGACCTCTGTCTGTCTGTTTGTATGTATGTTTGTCTGTCATTAATACAAATCTACGATTCTCGACCGATCTGGACGAAACTTGGTACGTGTGTGTAGTTTGACCAGGCGGTGGACGTTGTCATATCGGGTCACCGAGCCCGTACGACGCCAGCTTCGCGCATGCGCAGACCGGATCTCGGAAACGGGTAGAGCTATCGACTTGAAATTTGGTATGTGAATGTATCTTGCCCCGGATACGAATTTTATCGGGTCGCAGAGTCCGTGCGACGCCAGCTTCGCGCATGCGCAGACCAAATCTCGGAAACGGGTAGAGCTATCGACTTGAAATTTGGTTTTTGAATAGCCCGGACAACGTCGGGCTGGGTAGAGCTATCGACTTGAAATTTGGTTTTTGAATAGCCCGGACAACGTCGGGCTCATCGGCTAGTCTCATATATATTTTGAAGACCTCTGTCTGTTTGTCTGTCATTTATACAAATCTACGATTCTCGACCGATCGGGACGAAACTTGGTACGTGTGTGTAGTTTGACCAGGCGGTGGACGTTGTCGTATTGCCGAACCCGTGCGACGCCAGCTTCGCGCATGCGCAGACCAGATCTCGGAAACGGGTAGAGCTATCGACTTGAAATTTCGGGCTGGGTAGAGCTATCGACTTGAAATTTGGTTTTTGAATAGCCCGGACAACGTCGGGCTCATCGGCTAGTCTATTATATATTTTGCAACTTCTGTCAGTATATATGTAAGTGTTACAGACTTGATCGATCTGACCGAATTTGATATGTAGGCTAGCTACTTTGATTTAGTAACAATATGGGTGGGTCCAATTTCATATGCGATCATGTCCTTGACCTCGCTCATATACGCTCATAGTGGCTTGTTTCTGGACCGAGAGCAATCCGACTCCAATTTGGTGTGTAGGCCTACCTTGATTCCGGGAACAATATGGACGGATCCCTAAATAGCCCGGACAAAGTCGGCCACATCAGCTGGTCTATTATATTTTGTAACTTCTGTCTCTCTGTGTATATGTATGTATGTGTTATAGACTCGAAAACTGCTCGAACGTTCTGACTCAAATTTGATATGTAGGCCTACATTGAATCATTGATCCCATGAACAATGTGGGCGGTTCCATCCAATTTCACATGCGAACATGTCCTTGACCTTGCTCATATAGGCATGTTTCTGGAACGATTGGAACAATAGTTTTTTCCCTAAATAGCCGGACGAAGTCGGGCACATCAGCTAGTAATTTATAAGTATGATATATTCCAATGGTCATGGGCATTGTTGACTATGACATTGAACTATTATATATTGACAATCGATAAGCTGCTGGCTGAATAATGCCAATTTATATACCCTACATAATCTTAATTAACACTCTCCCCTTTTTCTTTTGTATGCTAAAATCTTTGGAGTCATACTATTTTTCACTCTCAGTTTTAAATTCGTGCACTGATGGGTGAGTGAAAAATAATTATTCGCGAATTTAAATTTGAGTAAGGTATTTTATCCAAGGTAACAAAACTATTTTAGAGGACACTTAACAATTTCATCCTAAGAAAGAAAACCTAATTACATTTCTAAAATGTAAATATAAATCAAAATTTGAATCAAGGCAGCCAATTTCAATTTGAATCAGACAAACTATTCCGAATCGCATTTAATCAATTTGCAGGGCCATTTATATGAGGCTATATAGACTACCCGACCCCTGATCCCTTAATTTTCAGAAAATGGTTAGTGCTTCAGCTTAAAGACATGGTATGTACTTGTTCGGGTGCGTGAAGCTGATAAGTTAGTGTTCAGGCGGTATATCAACTGGAGGAATGTAACATTCTGTTGACATCGCCGAAAATCTCAAGCAAATTGTAAATAAATATTTACTACTCGATTCGGGACGCATCTATTGGCCATAAACTAACAAACCCCCACATCAATTGGCATTAAACTAACGAAACCCATTTTGCCATCGATATTGGTTGCATTTAATTAATATTATAAGTTATTGTGGTGGATTGACGATAACATGGTGTGACATTGACAGCTTGGAGTTTATGTTCAACCGAGTCGCGAAGCGACTCGGTTGAACATACGCTCCAAGCCGTACGTCAATGTCACACCATGTTATCGTCAATCCACCGCAATAACGTATATGTTCTGCCGACAGTCCTGGTCATTCTTTATCTTAGAAATTTAAAATTTATTGCGAAGAATGGTCACCAGAAAATGTCAAAATCTCCTATCACTCTTGCCATAACGTTGTTTAACGTAAATGACGTCATGAAAAAAGCAGGCCAGCGACAGACGATGAAACAGTTGTCTTGGTTTCCCTTATGTTGACGGCTCAAGACCTTCCCACATATAGCCTGGTCGATAAAAGGTTTGACCTAGAACAAATTTGGACTAAGTTGGTTTGTATATAATTTTGAAGAGGAATATATCCTCCATAACATATCCAAAATCCGCTAAAATCCGCTTTGAGCATTTTTTGTAATTCAAGATGGCGTCCAAGATGGCTGCCATTTTCATATAAGTCAGCTTGATGCAATTATAGTGAGAACATCTTGTCATATATATACACATGTATACATTTTTGTGAAGCTAAGACATAACGCCACCTTTATGTGCCAAAATTGGAACTCCCCGTCCAAGATGGCCGCTAAAATGGCGACCGGAAGTGGATTTTTTACGTTTTTTTAATAATATCTTTAAGATAAGTGTCCGTGGTTTGGAACTGGTTGAGAATTTTGGCTTTATTTTTTATATAGCATGTTAACTGACAATTGGAGCAATGAAATATGCTGTTCGTGAGGTCCACACCCCTTCTGATCACTCAAAAAATCGATTTTACAAAACGCGGTATAACATTTCACAAAAGATCCCCAAGATTCTAATCATATTTCATCAAGAAGTGGGAAGAACTGTGCAATGTAACTGATCCATTCTATATCTTATTGATATTCGAATTCAAAGGTACCAAAATTGTCACTTTGGCTCAAAATGGCTGCCAATATTACCACCAAAATATGGAAAATGCTAATTATTATCCCAGCGTGCCTCGCAACCGCTTACAAGTTAGGGTGATGCACACAGTTGACTAGTATGTCTTATATAGCTTGAGTACTAACATTTCTGATGCACCTTTGGTATTTTGTTACTATTTTAACCACTGAAATTACCAGAATTATTCGAAATTTTCTGTCACAATCCTGATATCAAAATCGTCAAAAAATCGCTGTTCAGGTTTGAGCCATATTTTGAAAGTAAAATGGAACTATGTTTGGTATCAAAGATGTTTATTGTTTTGATATGTGTTACATGTGTCACACTCAGTTGTTTTAGACAAAATTACTCAAGATGGCTTCCAAAATGGCAACCAAGTTTGGTAAACATTATTATATACATAAACATATGTGTATATACGTGGTGTATATGTATACATAATCATTTGTGACTCACGTGCTACTTAATCAACTAAATGTTCTATTCTGATTGTCCCGGTACCCTACGAGTCATGACAAATTCATTTTGATGAATGCAATATGGATCTTGCCTAAAGCTTCCTTGTTTTTGAACGGAAATGGGCAGAACGTTGAAACCGAACTGAGATGGATCATATTAAGTGGCTATTCTGGTCCATTAGCATCAACGTTGATCAACTTAATACAGTGTGAATGTCTGTTGATTGTCTGGTCATAGGCGATGTGAGTAGGTATACATGGAACTATTGTATTCATGAATGGTGTGAATAGTTATACAATGTGTGACTATATGGTCATGGATGGGATGTCCATAGTGAAATGTATATGTATATAAGGAGTAGCTGTATGCTGATGTGTGGGGTGAACATGTTTACAGTGAGTGGCTGTCTGGTCATTGAAATGTGTATGGTCACAACGAGAGCAGCTACACTGTCATGTATGTATACATGGAGTGATTGTGTGGTCAGTGGTGGGCTGTACATATGTACATTGGGTGGATGTATTGTCGTGGGCGGGTGTATATGTATACACATGTTGGATGTATGGTAATGGATGGGTGTATGTATAAATAGGGTGTGGTTGTGTGGTTATGGGCAATGTGTATATGTATACATGGAATGACTGCACGGTCATTGTTGAAGTGTATATGCATACCTGGAGTACATTTTGATGGCCATTGGCGGCTAGTGTATATAGAGAGCAACCTCATGGTGATGGATGGGATGTATATGTTAATATGTACTATTGTATTGTCTTTGGTGGTGTGTACAAGCATACAGTAACTAGCTGAATGCTCGTGGAGAGGGTGTATATGTATACAGCGAGTGGCTGAATTGTCACGATTGAGCTGTATATGCAAGTCTGGAGTGTACGAATGGCCGTGTGTGCGGGGTATTGTTATATCAAGAAGGGTTGTATGGCCATTGGTGAGGTATATATACACACCTGGAGTGACGCTGTGTCATGGGTGAGGTGTATATGTATATCACGAGTGACTACATGGCCATGGCACGGCCAATATGTACATATGTATATGGGGATTGACAGTATGACAAAATTAATGGTGGGGTGAATTGATATACAAGGAGTGACTATGATCACGAATGTGGTTTATGCGTATACAGAGAGAAGCTGAAATGGCATGGGTCAGGTGTATATTCAAGTCTGGAGTGTATGAATGGCCGTATGCGCGGTACGAGACATTGATATATCTAGAAGGGCTGTAAGGCCACTTTTGTGAGGTTATATGTATATACCTAGAGTGACTCTATGGTTTTGGGTTGGGTGTATATGTATATCTTGAGTGGCTATATGGCCATGGGTGTCGCAAATATGTATATATACAGGGAGTGAGACTGAATGACCACTGGTGAGCCAAATAGATATACAAGAAGTAATATATAACAATGGATGTAGCGAACAGGTATGGAGTGACTGTATGGTAATCGGTGAGGTGTATATGTATATATTTAGTGGCTGTATAGCTATGCATGTGGCAAATACATATACATGGAGTGACTGTATGACCTATGGTTAGGCGAATAGGTTTACAAGAGGTTACTTTGTGTTCATGTATGTAGTGAATATGTATACAGGTCATGTGATGTGTGGGAGTATACCTGGTGTGTCTGCAATGTTATTCACGGCTATATGACCATGCGTTGGTGTATGGGTAAACCCAATTGTGGCTGTATGGTAATGGGTGAGGTGTATGTCTATACACCGAGTGGCACATGGCCATTTACGTGGTATTCATGTATGTATATATGGAGTGACTGCATGCTCGTGTGTGATTTGTACTGGTGCACATTTGTGTGACTATCACTTTCCACAATAACTCAAGGACATGTTAATCAATAGAGGTAATGTCAGAGTGTTCTCCACATTAATTGCGTTTTATATGCAATGTGAAGAAAACGGTTTTCCTGACAATAGTTTATAAGTTAATCAATTTTGATGCTAATGGGCCAGAGTAGCCACATAATATGATACCTGTCAGTTCAGGTTCAACGTTCCGTCCGTTTCCGTAAAAAACATGGACATAATCCCAAAAGAGGTGTTCGGCAAAATTCATACTGCATCCCTTAAAATTAATTTGTCGTGCCCCATAAGGTTTTGGGACAACCATAATATAAGATTAAGTTGTCCATAGATTAAGTAGCATGTTTAATAACCAAGTGAGTCACAATTTGCTACCATTTCGGAACAGCCGATAATAATATTCGGAATATAAACTTTTTACTAAATTTAGTTGCCATTTTGCATGTAATCTTGAGTAATATTGTCTAAAACACCACACTATGTCATATTTAAGACATATCAAAATAAAAAGATAGTGATTTTTTTGCCGAGTTTGATGCTGTTTGTGATAGAAAAATCCCATAATTCTGGTGATTTCAGAATGGTAAATAGTAAAAATTAATCAAGGTGCATAAGAAATGTTGGTATTCAATGTATATAATACGGAATAGTCATTTGTGTACATCACCATAACTTGTAAGCGGTTGCATGACACGTTGGGATAATAATTAACATTTTTCCATATTTTGGCGGCCATTTCGACAGCCATTTTGAGCCAAAGTGACAATTTTGGTACCATTGGGTTCGAATATCAATAAGATATAGAATGGATCACTTACATTGCACAGTTCTTCCCACTTCTTGGTGAAATGTGACCAGAATCACAAAGGGGATCTTTTGTAAAATGTTATACCGCGTTTTGTAAAATCGAATTTTTGAGTGATCGGAAGGATGTGGACGCCCACGAACAGCATATTTCATTGCTCCAATGGTCAGTTAACATGCTATATACAAAATAAAGTCACAATTCTCAACCAGTTCAAGACCTCAGAAACTTATCTTAAAAGTATTAGTAAAAACGTATGAATTCCACTTCCGGTCGTCATTTTGGCGGCCATCTTAGACGGGAAGTTTCAATTTTGGCACATAAAGATGGCGTTATGTCATAGCTTCACAAAAATGTATATAAGTGTATACATATGACAAGATGTTCTCACTATAATTGCATCGAGCTGACTTATAGGAAAATGGCAGCCATCTTGGACGCCATCTTGAATTACAAAAATTGCTCAAAGCGGATTTTAGCGGATTTTGGATATGTTATAGAGGAGAGCTTCCTCTTCAAAATTATATAAAAACCAACTTGGTCCAAATTTTTTCTAGGTTGACCCTAAAATTTGAGTTTATCGACCAGACTAATAGGATATGTTGCGCGGCCCTCTGACCAATCAACGCGGTTTCTTACTGGAGGCGGAACATATAAGAATGATGGTATGTGTTGTCAATTTGGATTTAACATTTGTAAAAAATAAATACTTTGAACAAGAATATTCTTCATTTCTATCTGATCACCCTACCGGAGTGTTTCACATCACTTTAAATGATTTGCGCTTCAGCATAAATATTCCCGCTGAATAATTCCTATTATTTTTGCTTCACTGTAACTATTTACGATTCAGCTTCAGCTCACATAAGGAATAAATGTGAAAAGGCCTCCCATATAGAATTAGTACATCCAGAATTTAGAAATTGGATTTGGCAGACCATTTGACTGATCAGCTGATTGGGCTATTTAGTGAACCTGCACACAATGAACACTATTCACTTATTATATAAATCAGTTATATTGGTATGGAAAGCCAAATTGACATTTAATACATATTTGAGCTTAACCGCAATAAGGAATCCCTTATTGCGAAGCGCAATAAGGGAAGATCTAATTGCGCTTAAGCGCAATAAGAATATTCCTTATTGCGCTTAAGTGCAATAACATATTCCTTATTGCGCTTAAGCACAATCAGATATTCCTTATTGTGCTTAAGCGCAATTAGATCTCCCCTTATTGCACTTAAGCGCAATAAGGGATTCCTTATTGCGCTTGAGCTTAATTATTTATTAAATCTCAATTTGGCTTCCCATATATTGGTCAGTACATTTATATAATTACCTAATCGCATACTAGTACATGCACCAATGAGTAATATTTTCGGGAAATCCTGGGAAATCATGTGGAACTATCGGAATTTTACGTCTGATGTCATTATAGCTTTGATAAATATGCATTATATATGCACGTTTCCGTTAATATTCTGGCGCCATAGGATTTTATATATGAGAAAATGACTGGAAACATACCGTGTAAACTTGCCAGTGCGTGAACGTACCCTTATTTTGTTCTCAATATTTATTCAGTGTAACAAAGCGAAATTTTATGCTAAATTTGATTCTGTTTGCGGTTGTAACTTGGGGTCTGGAACTCAGAATACATATTTAAGATCGGTCATCATATGCATGTGGTTATCTTTGGAACATTCACGCCTTTCTCTGTGAGAAGTACATCAGCAGACAAGCCAAGGTGACAGCGATGTGCGGTACAACGTTGGAGCCGGAACCTACAATGGAAACATGTGCATTTTGTTCCAGTTATGTATTTTAGTTGGCGGTTTCCCAGGCATCGAATTGTTCGCGCGAATATTGTCATTAACTCTTTCTATACTAAAGCATAATTGATGATTAGTTATCCCATAGGAACTGTTCAGATAATAAGTTCAAAAAACGACCATAGACGCTTGTTGAACTTATTATCTAAACATTTCCTTCAATAAATAGGGCTCTGTCTGCACCTTAACATCCCTCCAAATCAATAATAAACCATTCCGATATACACTTTGTAACTGACTGTGAGAATCCATTTAGTATAGAAAGGGTTAACATCGGACTCTGGTGATCATCGAGAGGCAAACTTATTCAGTTTCTGATTTTAAAGATGCCATGTACGATTTGACGCCATAAAAACATCACGTGTATATTTCTTCTACACCCGAAAATAATTATGTTTAATTTCTTTTAATTTAATCACATTAAATGCACGGGCGGCGTTCGTTGCAGAAATATTTATATGTGTTCAAATCGCCACCAACAGAAGGAACACCAAAATATATACAGTTCCGCTCATATGCCAAACATAATCAGCGCGTAAACAGTATATTGTCGTCAAGACGTACGGTGGTGTACGTAAACAAGAGCCTGCTCGTGTTACATAAGTTGTGCTTCTGTTTACATAACACATCGCAATTCTATTGGTTAATCATACAAAACTGATATATTACGCTCTTTATTATTTCCATATCAGGAAAACAGTAACAAATAACGCTCTTTATGTTTACCATATCCGGATCTAAACAAAAGCCAGATAACGTAACGTTTTTATACGCCCTTTTGAAAAAAGGTCGTATTATGTAATCAGTATGTCCGTCCGTCCGTCTGTCTGTCTGTCCGTCCGTTCGTCCGTTAACATTTTTGGTTTCCAATCGATAACTCCAGTTTGGATTATTTGATCTGAACCAATGTTGGTATGTGTATTTCTCAGCTAAAGATACAGGCCAAGTTCGAATATGGGTTCCGTCCAGTTATTTTTACATGAGTTACGGCCCTTTTTCGACTTAGAATTTGACCAATTTCATAACATTTCGGTTTCCGACCGATAACTCCAGTTTTGATTATTTGATCTGAACCAAAGCTGATATGTGTATTTCCCATCTAAAACTACAGGCCAAGTTCGAATATAGGTTCTGTCTAATTATTTTTACATGGGTTACGGCCATTTTTCGACTTAGAATTTGACCGCATTTGGCATTGAAATTAGGGGTATATCCGATTTTCTTCAAATGTAAGCTCAAAGTATTATTTTATTTTGCGGTAGTACAATTCGAAATGGCTAAAGGGCGTATTTTCCCACGCCCTAGTGATGCTCTTGTTTGCTTTTGTTTACAGAACAAAGGGGGGAAATGACAATAACACACTGTTTATGCCATATTTCATGGCGGTTTTTGACGGAGCTGAATATTTTAACAGCATACCCACCGCCAACGCCGCCCGTATCTTTAATGCCAATCATGGGACGGTTTTTGAGGTCTACTTGAATAAAGCAATCGGTTTAGGTATATGCTCACTGTGATAAATATCCCAAACGGTTATTATGTGAATATACACATGGCTACAATCCAAGTATAACATAAAGTTCTCGGAAGTAAGTCGCATTGACTTTTTTTTTCCGAAAATAGCTATATATAATTTATGTTTGTGCGTCGTATGCAGGTTGCTTGCGTCAAATTCAACTTCTAATCATCGTAATCGCATCGCAACCTTCGATATTTCATGGACATAAGTTGCAGTTTCAGTAGCCTATCTACATATGGTACGTCCCGTATTTTCGGCATAAGCTTGTTCGCTCTTCTCTGGATGTTTTCTATTGCCTTTGAGTGTTTAATTAAGTTCATGTTTCTCACTTCATTGTCATACTAGAGACTAAGGTGTGATTAGTGCTCTTATCAGTGGAACTACAACGTCTTTCTCTGTATATACGAATGACCTCTTTATTGTGTATAACACTCGATTTGCTTTAGAGACTGCTTCATTTATATCTGAATAAAAACTGAGCTTATTGTCAATCAATATTCCTAGTCATTTTTCTTGTTCTGTATGTAAAATTACTGGGCGGTTGGGGTGGTCTGTCATTTGGTATACATTTGATGAATTGTTGTAGCCGAAATGCAGTCAATAGGTTTTCTTTGAATTAAAACGGAGCTGCCATTTTATCGACCACTCACATACAGCATCAACATGATTTTACATATTTATCTTCAGAGGATTACCGAATATTTTCGTGTCGTCGGCAACATTTATTGCAACAACACCCTATAGATTCCGGTAGATCGTTAATGAACAGGGGGAATTAATGGGACCTAAAAGAGTCCCTTGTGGAACTCCACTGATGACATTTGAACTCTCCCAATTTTAATCTCCGAGAACCACTCTCTGTTTCTTTACCACGGAGGATATCGATCCATCTGATTACATTCCCCCTGATTACATATGATTCTATTTTCCTGAGTAGACGACGATAATATGGCACTGACTCAAATGCCTTCTGGACGTCTAAAAAAGGGCATCGATCGGTTCTCCTTTATCTACACTTGAAGTCACAATCTCTAGATATTCCCAGAGCTGCGTTTTACAAGATCTACCAGACCGAAGACCGTGCTGACATCTTGAAAATAAAGTGTTGTCTTCCATATGGTGAACCTTCGCTGTCTTGACGAAAGACTCCATAACTCTAGAGAGTACACATAATATTTTAATAGACCACGATATATAGCAGACACCGTGCAAAGAACTGTCTCACATTCATCAACTACCATGTCGTAAACGGTACCTGGCGGGGAGTGAGCGGATAATGTCAGCTTGTTATACTGATAAGTATTCCCTTTATTTCGTGTCATTCCCCATTGGTGTAAAGAGCACTGAAACAAATTACTGTGGAATTCGCAATATAAATTAATCAGTTTACTCACAATACGTGTCGATGCCGTCCTGTACATTTATCCAACTGGATCCAAGTGATGCCTCGTCACACTCGTTGTTGGTTACAGAATTGTTAACGCATGCTGCATAAGCTGTATGAGTTCTGAAATGGAGTTTATCCGTATACATAAACTGAATGTCGATATATATATATATATATATATATATATATACTAGAAGGTGACCCGACTTCGTCCGGGCTTTGACCTTGAATTGTCCATTTTGAAGGTCAAGGTCAAGTGGGGTCACAATTTGACCAGTCCAAAACACTGCCCGGACAAAAGTACCCGACAAACGTGCCCGTCGAAATCCATCCGGTTTTACCCGATTTGACCATGAATTGATCATTTTGAAGGTCAAGGTCAGGTCGGGGTCAGATTTTACCCGTCCAAAACACCCAGTGGACAAAAGGTCGGGGTCACAATTTGACCCGTCCAAAACACTCAATGGACAAAAGTAACCCCATGTATCAAATTTCGTCGAAATCCAATAAAAATTGGCGATTTGACCTTGAATTGACCCGATTTCAAGGTCAAGGTCACGTCGCACGGGCAAATTAATGAGCCTATGCCACTCCCCGGCCGAAAATACCCCCACATACCAAGTTTCATCGAAATCCCGAGATATTCGGGCGTTTGACCTTGAAATTACCCGATTGCAAGGTCAAGGTCACGTCGCACGAGCAAATTAATAGGCCTATGCCAGTTCCCGGCCGAAAATACCCCCACATACCAAGTTTCATCGAAATCGGTTCGGCCGTTTTCGAGTCCATCGCGAACACACACAGACAGACACACAGACAGACAGACAGATCTTCCAAAATATATAATAGACTAGAAGGTGACCCGACTTTGTCCGGGCTTTGACCTTGAATTGTCCATTTTGAAGGTCAAGGTCAAGTGAGGTCACGATTTGACCAGTCCAAAAACACTGCCCGGACAAATGTACCCCACAAACGTGCCCGTCGAAATCCATCCGGTTTTACCCGATTTGACCTTGAATTGATCATTTTGAATGTCAAGGTCAGGTCGGGGTCACGATTCGACCCGTCCAAAACACTCAGTTGACAAAACTAACCCCACGTATCAAATTTCGTCGAAAACCCATCAAAATTGGCGATTTGACCCTGAAGTTACCCGATTTCAAGGTCAAGGTCACGTCGCACGGGCAAATGAATATGCTTATGAGACTCGCCATAAGAAAGTACCCCCACATACCAAGTTTCATCGAAATCCCGTGATATTCGGGCGTTTGACCTTGACATGACCCGATTTCAAGGTCAAGGTCACGTCGCACGGACAAATTAATAGGCCCATGCCACTTCCCGGCCGAAAATACCTCCACATACCAAGTTTCATCGAAATCGGGTCGGCCGTTTTCGAGTCCATCGCGAACACACAGACAGACAGACATACACACAGACAGACATATCTTCCAAAATATATAATAGATATATATGGAGATATATCGGCGTCTTCACATTACGTGCTGTTCTTATTCGGCGTGTTGGGATATGATTGTGGTGCATTGTTATTATGTTTTCTTTCACCCGTTGATTTTGTGATGGAATAAACAAACCTTGCAATAATTTCAGTCGTAGTTTTTGACAGGCAATCCCCTGGTGTATATAAAATTACACTGTTGCGAGTTTAGTGAATTTATAACATTACATTCACACGTCTGATTATGTGTTTTTATTGTAATGTACGTGAATAATTCCGTAGTGTTCGCCGACAACCAAGTCAGTGTTGAAAAGGCCGTAGCTGCTTTGGTAATTATACCTCGTCGTGAAATATAACGTAAAATATATATATATACATAACAAAAAACAATGCCATTCTCTTCTGCAACCTGAGTCATGTCTTTGATTTAAACAGTTATTACAACAAAAGTTGCAATTAAGGGATTGGGGGACAAGTATGTGACGTATACAAATTATATCAACTTAGTTCAGCCGCTCATGTTCACTATTCCACCCAACAAGCAGGGGTATTCACTAGATCCACTCTGTTGACGTTGTTGGAAAAAAACACTTTGATCGTTGATATACTAGATGAAATGTGTTGTAATGTTCGCATGTCTAAATTTACAAGATTTATTTATGCCGAGGCTGCATGGCATGCCGCATACATGACGAGTCCGTTGATCAAATATTTAATATCTAATTTGTCTATGTTTTTCGGTAAATAATTTAGGTGAGTTCGAACATGAAGACGAATACAATATGATGATTTGCCCAAAATACTTGGATCTAACAAAACAAAAATATCTCCCGGTTATATTCTGGCTAGTTAAAGTTTCATTTGACGTAACCCAGTTTGTGGTATTGTTCTGTAGCTGCTGGATTCTCACGCTAGTCATCCAGAAATACTCAGTAAAAACCGTTGCGTGCAAGTGAAGCGACGGCCGGTAAGTTTGTTTAGCGCGCTATTTTTGCTTCTAATTGTGCTTTTACCGGCATAATTCCGGATTAACATGGTGTTTGGTAGACCCGACATGTAAATATTGTTGACATATGGAAGAATACGGCTCAATTTGGTCACAAAACGACCGACGGATTGTGAGAATAAACATTCCATATTTCAATATTGCGTGATTTTTAATATTATGTTTCAAATTAAAGCAAATTTGAATAATGTTGAAAACATTCCATTGATATAGATATCTTAGGAATCTAAATCTTAATTTCCATCAATATTTGCTGAATTTATGTAAGAAAAAAAACCGAATAGTTCTGACGGCACTCCCCATTGTTTGAGTAAAACCCGTTACGAGCTCGACTGAAGCCTGCAGCGGGGTTTACTTATATCGTAGTACGGCAAATTTGAAAACACTTAATAATTCGGGTTACTGGGTTCATATTCGGCGAGCTTAACTTTTTAACACGTCAATATATGATTATGTCCGACAACTAGCTTCATACATGTAAGTTAACCAACACAGCGATTAGTGCAAATTTCGATGGTTGAAAGTGAATTAAACTTGAACTTAGAAATGCGCTCGACTAAGATTAAGTTTTTCCTGAAGAATGGTTATCTGTCAACATAATCGTTTCCCCATATATACGGGGTCGTATTCTAACACTACAATTAAAAGCACCACTTGACACCAATAAAACCAACCTTGTTGTGGAAAATGCAATCATATGCGCGACCGCTTCGTGTTTTACTGACGTCCGCAGCGGCGTTATACGGTCAAATATACAAATTCTATGAATCCGGGAGCGGTCTGATTTTTGTCAGAGTTATAGGCTTTTTTGTCTAAGAAAATTTAGTTTTCGTGGTTTCAGGTAGATAACTTAATCAGAGTAGCGTGATCACTACATAACCAATTGATATTTTCCCGAGTTATGTGACTTTCATATGGATTTTACTTGAATATTTTGTATGCTGGATGCTACTTTTTTATTCAATTGAAAACAAATGAATGTGTTTATTCAGTCATGACTATGTCCTTGCTATCCATGTCATTGTTATCCATGTTCTTGTTATCCATGTTCTTGTTATCCATGTCATTGTTATCCATGTTCTTGTTATCCATGTTCTTGTTATCCATATTCTTGTTATCCGTGTCCTTGTTATCCCTGTTCTTGTTATCCATGTTCTTGTTATCCATGTCCTTGTTATCCCTGTCATTGTTGTCCTTGTTCTTGTTATCCGTGTTCTTGTTATCCGTGTTCTTGTTATCCATGTTCTTGTTATCCATGTCCTTGTTATCCATGTTCTTGTTATCCATGTCATTGTTATCCGTGTTCTTGGTATCCATGTTCTTGTTATCCATGTTCTTGTTATCCATGTCCTTGTCATCCATGTTCTTGTCATCCATGTTCTTGTGATCCCTGTTCTTGTTATCCATGTCCTTGTTATCCGTGTTCTTGGTATCCATGTTCTTGTTATCCATGTTCTTGTCATCCATGTTCTTGTTATCCATGTCCTTGTTATCCATGTTCTTGTTATCCATGTCCTTGTTATCCATGTTCTTGTTATCCGTGTTCTTGTTATCCATGTTCTTGTTATCCGTGTTCTTGTTATCCGTGTTCTTGTTATCCGTGTCCTTGTTATCCATGTCCTTGTTATCCATGTTCTTGTTATCCGTGTTCTTGTTATCCATGTTCTTGTTATCCATGTTCTTGTTATCCGTGTTCTTGTTATCCGTGTCCTTGTTATCCATGTCCTTGTTATCCCTGTCATTGTTGTCCTTGTTCTTGTTATCCGTGTTCTTGTTATCCGTGTTCTTGTTATCCGTGTCCTTGTTATCCATGTCCTTGTTATCCCTGTCATTGTTGTCCTTGTTCTTGTTATCCGTGTTCTTGTTATCCATGTTCTTGTTATCCATGTTCTTGTTATCCGTGTTCTTGTTATCCGTGTCCTTGTTATCCATGTCCTTGTTATCCCTGTCATTGTTGTCCTTGTTCTTGTTATCCATGTCCTTGTTATCCATGTTCTTGTTATCCGTGTTCTTGTTATCCATGTTCTTGTTATCCGTGTTCTTGTTATCCATGTTCTTGTTATCCATGTTCTTGTTATCCGTGTTCTTGTTATCCATGTTCTTGTTATCCATGTTCTTGTTATCCATGTTCTTGTTATCCATGTTCTTGTTATCCATGTTCTTGTTATCCGTGTTCTTGTTATCCATGTTCTTGTTATCCGTGTTCTTGTTATCCATGTTCTTGTTATCCATGTTCTTGTTATCCGTGTTCTTGTTATCCATGTTCTTGTTATCCATGTTCTTGTTATCCGTGTTCTTGTTATCCATGTTCTTGTTATCCGTGTTCTTGTTATCCGTGTTCTTGTTACCCATTTTCTTGTTATCCGTGTTCTTGTTATCCATGTTCTTGTTATCCGTGTTCTTGTTATCCATGTTCTTGTTATCCATGTTCTTGTTATCCGTGTTCTTGTTATCCGTGTCCTTGTTATCCATGTCCTTGTTATCCCTGTCATTGTTGTCCTTGTTCTTGTTATCCATGTCCTTGTTATCCATGTTCTTGTTATCCGTGTTCTTGTTATCCATGTTCTTGTTATCCATGTTCTTGTTATCCGTGTTCTTGTTATCCGTGTCCTTGTTATCCATGTCCTTGTTATCCCTGTCATTGTTGTCCTTGTTCTTGTTATCCGTGTTCTTGTTATCCGTGTTCTTGTTATCCATGTTCTTGTTATCCATGTCCTTGTTATCCATGTTCTTGTTATCCATGTCATTGTTATCCGTGTTCTTGGTATCCATGTTCTTGTTATCCATGTTCTTGTTATCCATGTCCTTGTCATCCATGTTCTTGTCATCCATGTTCTTGTGATCCCTGTTCTTGTTATCCATGTCCTTGTTATCCGTGTTCTTGGTATCCATGTTCTTGTTATCCATGTTCTTGTCATCCATGTTCTTGTTATCCATGTCCTTGTTATCCATGTTCTTGTTATCCATGTCCTTGTTATCCATGTTCTTGTTATCCGTGTTCTTGTTATCCATGTTCTTGATATCCGTGTTCTTGATATCCGTGTTCTTGTTATCCGTGTTCTTGTTATCCGTGTTCTTGTTATCCGTATGCTTGTTATCCATGTCCTTGTTATCCGTGCTCTTGTTATCCGTGTTCTTGTTATCCGTGTTCTTGTTATCCATGTCCTTGTTATCCATCCATGTCCTTGTTATCCATGTTCTTGTTATCCATGTTCTTGTTATCCATGTCCTTGTTATCCATGACCTTGTTATCCATGTCCTTGTTATCCATGTTCTTGTTATCCATGTCCTTGTTATCCATGTTCTTGTTATCCATGACCTTGTTATCCATGTTCTTGTTATCCGTGTTCTTGTTATCCATGTTCTTGTGATCCATGTCTTTGTTATCCATGTCCTTGTTATCCATGTTCTTGTTATCCATGTTCTTGTTATCCATGTCCTTGTTATCCGTGTTCTTGTTATCCGTGTTCTTGTTATCCGTGTTATTGTTATCCATGTTCTTGTTATCCGTGTTCGTGTTATCCATGTTCTTGTTATCCATGTCCTTGTTATCCATGTCCTTGTTATCCGTGTTCTTGTTATCCATGTTCTTGTTATCCGTGTTCTTGTTATCCATGTCCTTGTTATCCATGTCCTTGTTATCCATGTTCTTGTTATCCGTGTCCTTGTAATCCGTATGCCTGTTATCCATGTCCTTGTTATCCATGTCCTTGTTATCCATCCGTGTCCTTGTTATCCATGTCCTTGTTATCCATGTCCTTGTTATCCATGTTCTTGTTATCCATGTTCTTGTTATCCGTGTTCTTGTTATCCATGATCTTGTGATCCATGTCCTTGTTATCCATGTCCTTGTTATCCGTGTTCTTGTTATCCATGTTCTTGTTATCCGTGTCCTTGTTATCCGTGTTCTTGTTATCCATGTCCTTGTGATCCGTGTTCTTGTTATCCGTGTTCTTGGTATCCATGTCCTTGTTATCCATGTCCTTGTTATCCATGTTCTTGTTATCCATGTCCTTGTTATCCATGTCCTTGTTATCCATGTTCTTGTTATCCATGTCCTTGTTATCCATGTTCTTGTTATCCGTGTTCTTGTTATCCGTGTCCTTGTTATCCGTGTCCTTGTTATCCGTGTCCTTGTTATCCGTGTTCTTGTTATCCATGTTCTTGTTATCCGTGTTCTTGTTATCCGTGTCCTTGTTATCCGTGTCCTTGTTATCCGTGTTCTTGTTATCCGTGTTCTTGTTATCCGTGTTCTTGTTACCCATTTTCTTGTTATCCGTGTTCTTGTTATCCATGTTCTTGTTATCCATGTCCTTGTTATCCATGTTCTTGTTATCCATGTTCTTGTTATCCATGTTCTTGTTATCCGTGTTCTTGTTATCCGTGTTCTTGTTATCCGTGTTCTTGTTATCCGTGTTCTTGTTATCCGTGTTCTTGTTATCCGTGTTCTTGTTATCCGTGTTCTTGTTATCCATGTCCTTGTTATCCATGTCCTTGTTATCCATGTTCTTGTTATCCATGTCCTTGTTATCCATGTCCTTGTTATCCATGTTCTTGTTATCCATGTCCTTGTTATCCATGTCCTTGTTATCCATGTTCTTGTTATCCGTGTTCTTGTTATCCATGTTCTTGTTATCCATGTCCTTGTTATCCATGTCCTTGTTATCCGTGTTCTTGTTATCCATGTTCTTGTTATCCGTGTTCTTGTTATCCATGTCCTTGTTATCCATGTCCTTGTTATCCATGTTCTTGTTATCCATGTCCTTGTTATCCATGTCCTTGTTATCCATGTTCTTTTTTCCACATCTCTTGCACAAACTTCCAGATAAATCGACTATATAATTCCATGGACACAACTAAAATATATCTAAACTAGAAGGTGACCCGACTTCGTACGGGCTTTGACATTGAATTGTCCATTTTGAAGGTCAATGTCAGGTGGGGTCACGATTTGACCCGTCCAAAACACTGCCCGGACAAAAGTACCCGACAAAAGTACCCGTCGAAATCCATCCGGTTTTACCCGATTTGACCTCGAATTTATGATTTTGAACGTCAAGGTGAGGTCGGGGTCACGATTTGACCCGTCCAAAACAATCAGTGGACAAAAGTAACCCCATGTATCAAATTTCGTCGAAATCCCATCAAAATTCGCGATTTGACCTTGAATTGACCCGATTTCAAGGTCAAGGTCACGTCGCACGGGCAAATGAATATGCTTATGAGACTCCCCATACGAAAGTATCCCTAGACACTAATTTTCATCGAAATCCCGTGATAATCGGGCGTTTGACCTTGAAATTACCCGATTTCAAGGTCAAGGTCACGTTGAACGGGCAAATTAATAGGTTATGCCACTCTACGGTCGAAGTTACCCCCACATACCAAGTTTCATCGAAATCCCGTGATATTCGGGCGTTTGACCTTGAAATGACCCGATTTCAATGTCAATGTCACGTCGCACGGGCAAATTAATAGGTTTATGCCACTCCCCAGCCGAAGGTACCCCCACATACCAAGTTTCATCGAACTCCCGTGATATTCGGGCGTTTGACCTTGAAATTACCCGATTTCAAGGTCAAGGTCACGTCGCACGGGCAAATTAATAGGCCTATGTCACTCCCCGGTCGAAAATACCCCCACATACCAAGTCCATCGATTACACACACACAAACACACATATCTTCCAAAATATATAATAGATGAAAAAATCTCTTATGGTACTCTATATATTGTAAGCCAAAATTTATTTGATTGCGGAAATCTCAAGCTATAAAATGTACAGTTTAGCTGTATATATAGCTAGAAAGGGTTATCGGAGATGGATTCGAATTATAAATAGAAGAAATCAGTAAATCCTAAATACTTGATTTAATATATAATTTAATATATATTTTTTCAAATTTGTTGCAGTTGCACTCATGCACTCTTCTTGTGTGTAAATAGTATTTTATTTAATATTTTTGTCTTACATTACTTGACTCTCTTTGTTATTTCTTTTTACAGACAGTGTTTATACCACTGCATTAATCAATTTTTAATCATTCACCCAGATTAAGCACACTATGAGATGGAAACAAGTTAACGTTTGAAATTTATCTTTATTTGAAGTTCTCAAATCATGAGAATTATAGAACTCACACAGTTTGTCTAGACCAGTGATATTGTAATATATTCAGATATTTACAATATCATTGGTCTAAACACAATTATTTTAAAATATTAGTTTGAGGCAGAACTATTATTGCAAACTGTGCCAATGAAGTTTAGTTTATAATGCAACTGAAGATCATGCCTGCAGTTATATGCACCAGGATTACTTGTGTACAAACTGCATGAGGTGACGGAAGCAACAGAAATGTGCCGGGTTCATTTATACAATAATATTAGCCGTCAATACAATTTACTAACAATTTATCAATGACATTATTGAGACCAGTTAATGAGTTCTAGTCCTACTAGCGAGTATACTTTAAAATAAAATGTGAATTATCGGTGTGTGATATTAGGGGGACTGTCCGCTGGGTTGGCCATTTGTGGGACCGTCTCATGTTGTGCTCGGCAAGAAGGTGTGCGGCGGGTGAATGCATGCGTTTGTGTCGTGTATGGTGCTGGGTTCACCCGTGTGCTCTGTGGGCGGTGTAGCCCAGTGGATTAACAAAAAATCGTGACTGGCCGGAATCCGGATTAAAGCATGGAATTTGGTACATATGTTCTTTGAACAAATGGTAATCCTTTCGGTGGGGGGGGGGGGGGGGGGGTGTCCGGACTACCAGATACTGATGAGGAATAAATCTGGTTTCCAAGGCAACGGCATCTGGAAAATTGGAGGAAACGGGAAATACCTGTTTCTGTGAAACTAATTATACTTCCATGTTTTACATGGAAGTATATTGTTTTTGTGATTTTTATTTTTCTCTATTATTATTATTATTATTATTTGCCTTCTTCTTAGCAATTTTATAATGAGCATAGCTCAGTCAATACAAGAGTTAGAAAGCTAAAACTTTGTATGTATATATATGTATACAAACTCTAGTGCTTAGGCCTATTGAGAATCATGTCCTCACTTGATTTGCAGAGTTATCTCCCTTTATGTGAACAATTGGTGTTTTCAGAACTCCGAAAATATAAGGAGTACAGCACTGAAATTTGGTCGATACATACATCTTGATATCCACTGAATCATGAGCACATAAAAAACTGTGTCCGTCTTTCCTCTCCAGAGTTATCTCCCATAGATATGTCAACCTCGAAATCTTCTGATCGCCTGTTCTCACATAGCAAGAAAGATAGCTGGATTTAGTTTCTATGGTAGTGCTGGCCGTTGTCAATATACTTCACAAAAATAATTTGGACAGGGTCGGGCTTACATTTTTTGGTTAGGGTGGGGGCGAAATTTTCGCAATTTCAACCATGTATCTTTAGGAGGTACTAATGA
This sequence comes from Siphonodentalium dalli, assembly GCA_032622095.1. NCBI lineage: Eukaryota > Metazoa > Mollusca > Scaphopoda > Gadilida > Siphonodentaliidae > Siphonodentalium > Siphonodentalium dalli. The sequence continues at coordinate 87,831,875 of CP136066.1, read as the reverse complement.
TCCTCCTGAAAGAATTTTGTAAATCGGTTGAGAAATGTCCAAGTTATAGACCATCGAAAATTAAATAATTTGGCTAATGAAGGAGCATGGGAGAGGGTGAGACCATACCGGGGAGGCGATGAGACCATGCCGGTGGTGATACCATGTCGGGGTGGTGAGACCAGGCCGAGGGTGGTGAGACCAGGGTGACCTGTGGCGGATGTAAACGTCAGATTTAGCACCAAAAAAAAACAAAAAACAAAAAAACAAAGAAGTCCAGCGGAATAATAATTTTATTGCGTGTTCCAGATGGGAAGAGTGATTCGGACCGGAGTATACCATTTATCAGTTTCTTGTCCCAACCGTTACCGATCTACAGCATGGACAAGAAAATGACCTATTTTTGGCGCCAATTCCAATGGGCTAATTGATGAGCAAGGTTAATGCAGGAGCGGGTATGCTGGTATCTCACAGGTAGCCCCCCGAAGTTTGATAGCTCTACTATAACAGCAACCTGCACAACAGCGAGCGAGCTTCGGTGGGTTCAGACTTTTTGCAAATTCCAACAAAAATCAAAGGGGGGAAATTGTCTAAAAAATGAAACATCGAGCTAAAAATGTTCTGAGTAGTGCATATGATAGATAGTATCCAAGCGCAACTTATTCATGTCGGCTTAATTGGCGCTAAGATCGAAGGTTTACTCGTGGCGAGGCTTTATAATGTAAATAAGTTTTGTTAAGTGCTGTATCACTAACCTATTTTTGTCGCCAAATCCGACCGGGTTAATGAAGGAGCGAGCTAGTGCAGGAGCAGGTACGTCGATATACTTCTGGTAATATCCGAAAGTTTGAACGCTCTACTAACAAAGAAACCTGACCAACCGAGAGCTCGTGTTCAGGTGGGTTCAAATTGGCAAATTCCAACAAAAACCAAAAGTTGAAAAATACTTCAAAATATCAAATACGGAGATACAATTTTGCTGATGAGCGGGTGTGATAGTGGGTATCATCGCCCAACTCTGGTGCGATTTCTTAAGTTTCAGAGAAAAGGGTTTACTAGTTGGGACGCGATATAGCGTAATACGTACTACATGCAGATGAACACACACTGCCATCGATATATAGCAAAACTCGAAATTCTCCAATATTCCCGTCAAATTCAAACAGGATAATGAAGGAGCGAGTGAAATGCGCTAGCAGGTACATCGGTATACAATAGATACATCCTGGAAGTTTGACTGTCGTGGTTTAAAAGCAATCCGTTTAACAGAGAGCTTGCATCGGTATGGGTCGAGGCTTTCGGCAAATTCGAGTAAATCTCACAAAGGAAAAAAAATTGAGAAATCGTGAATCGAGATAGAACAACTTTGACGAGTGGATGTGGTGGGTACTATCCACGCGCAAATTCCGTGAAATATTCTAACTTTTAAAATAAATGCGCAATGAGTTAATCAGGATTAAGTGCCCGATTTTACATGCATTCACATGTTAATAGGAAAATACCACCGGATGACTGTATACACTAGGACATTTATTAATATTAATATAATGCAGGGACAGGTACGTCGGTATACTGTCAGATTGCCCGCAAATTTTGACCGCTCTGCTATAAAAGCAACCTGCCCAACGGAGAGCTCGGTTAGGGATGGTTCACACGTTTGAAAAATTCCACTGAAACTCAATGGGGGGGGGGGTGGAATCGCGAATCCAGATAATGCAAAATTGACGAGTGGATATGATGGGTAGTATTTATGTGCAACTTTAGTGCGATTTTCTAAGTTTTTGAGCGAACGACTATAGAATGTTGCACGGCTGTAGCATTATATTAATGATATACATCTTAAGACTTTCATGGCTTACAGTGGTATGTAGTATTTCGCTTATGTACTGTGAGTGTTTGTTATAAATTAGCAGCCAGGGTTGTGGCGTATTGCATAATATTAGTATCATTATAACAATCGTAACAAGAGACTAAGGGCAGTAATCGCAACGACAGTTTTAACAAATAAATCCTCATATATCATTAATAATATACCAACAAGTCGAAATTCTGAACTTACAATCCATGTCTATGATCTTTTTCTCATTCATTTCTTTTAATTATTTAATATATAATTTCCATATAATATAAAGATTGTGTTCATTAAAAATTAAATATTCCATGGAAGTATAAAATTTCTGGCATTTCAGAAATTTAAATCCTAGTTGGTACCATGTTTGTTATTAATATCTGAGTTGAGAAAAGAAGTGGTTGGCCACTTCATAATATAAATGGGGAGAGACATTTGTGTCAAGGTCATCCACTAAGGTCAAGGTCATTTACTAATATGTTCATTTACAATAAGTAATTCTACATTCACCTGCCCCTCAATGCATTTATTTCCCAAATAACCCCAAACCATGTAATTTATGTAGAATCAGAGGTTTCTTGCCTTCAGTTTGGTGTATGAACTACCTTATACATGTAGATGTATTTCATGACGCGCAGCCCGGCCACCTCCCCCTTCCAAAATTGTTTCCCATGTCCCATTGTATATATGGGCAAAGTTTCATTCTTTAATCCGGTCTGTCGCGATTTTGCTAAATTTTGACCCTAAGCCACCTGGTTAGTACGTGTGGACGGCGTGGTGTTTGTGATGGGAATGCGTTAATGTCTCGAGTCATAGACTCATTTCCATTATAGTTGCCGTGTTGTTTACGTCGCTTGTGGGGTGCGTGGGTTTCCTCATCTGTGCATCTGGTTCATTCGGTTGTTGCATGTGTTCTGTTGGGTGCAATGTGGTTTGGCCCATGGGTGGTCGGTTTGGTGTGCAATGCCCCTTTAATCATCTCAGTAGCACATATATTCATTCGTGCAGTCTGATACTACTCATCTCAGATGAACATATGTTATATTTTCTTTGAAATTACATGCAGTCACTCCTGTATGCAAACAGTCATATTGGCTTTCTGTAAAAAAAAAACAAGGTGTTTATCTATAATTTTGCACTGTATATTATACATGTTTGCTTATTATAATCCCATACCCCGTGAGGGGTCGTAGATTTAAATCAATTAATCAATTTAAAAGGCGTTGTGAATTTTCAGCCAACAAACCTGTTACTCACGCGCATGCTTCGTTTGCTGTTGGCGATGAACAGTTATAGAGCGCAGTCGAATATCCCGAGAGGTTGCACACCGCAAGTGTGGTTTGGGCCAGGCCTACAACAATAAAACGTGAACATTACTCTGAAAAGGATATATCCTCCGCGGAGAACCATACGAGACACATATAGATAAATAAACTTGATGTAAATCCATACTTATCACACCCCCGTAAACATGTTATCACCAAACAGGAAGGTGTCACCAACACCGGATCAATAGTTTCAAAAAATGAACTTCAGATTCATCCCTCAGATTAATGTATTTACAGCCCAGTTGAATAATGATTCCGTCTCATTTCCTATTTTATCACAAATCATTGACTTTAAATATGTTATAAAATGCATCTGTACCACAGCTAACTACTATGTACACGGGAAGTGAAAACTATATAGTTCCAATAGTAGCGATGCTATCGAAATTTACCTGTAAATAGCATGACATTGGCTAGCAAGAATCAATCATGCAGATCTTTTCACCCTTTTAGTGCCAGGGGCCGATCTCATCGGCCCTAATTTATGGTCTGTAGAGTGCCCTAAACAAAAAATCATGATTTTTTTTGTTTTTGGTTAGGCCAATGCATTCTCTTATATATGCGAGGCGACCTATGGTCGACTCGCATATATAAGAGAATGCATTGGCACAGGGTATATGGATCGATAAACAAATCGGACCTGGCACTCAAAGGTTAAGGCAATGTTACATGTGGAACTACCAAAATTATACTTCTCGTGTCATTCACTTTGGTAAATATGCATTTTATATGCACTTTGCCGTTCACATGTTGGCACCATAAGGTTTTCTAAGAGAACATGTTTGCAAAAAAATGCTGTGTAAACATGACAATGTATGAACGTACAGCACCAATCGTAATAATTGGAAATGAATTATTGAGTATGGAATCCTATTAGGGCCACTTGCTAATGGCGCTTTCGGCGCACTTTTTGTCGCTTTCGGCGCTTTCGGCGCGCGCCGAAACATACCCTAATGGCGCACTTTTTGTCGCTTCCGGCGCGCGCCATTAGGGAGTGGACCTAATAGTATGCCTAATGGCGCTTTCGGCGCGCGCCGAAAGCGACAAAAAGTGCGCCATTAGTAACGCGCCGAAAGATGCGCTAATATCGCACATTTTGTCGCTTTCGGCGCGCGCGCCGAAAGCGCCGAAAGCGCCGAAAGCGACAAAAAGTGCGCCGAAAGCGACAAATAGTGCGCCGTAACGGCACATATTTTGTCGCTTTCGGCGCATCGCGCCGAAAGCGCCATTAGCAAGTGGCCCTAATAGGATTCCATAATTGAGCCATCTATGGTGTATGTATGGAATCCTATTAGGGCCACTAAAAGTGCGCCATTAGTAACGCGCCGAAAGCGACAATATATGCGCCGTTACGGCGCACTTTTTGTCGCTTTCGGCGCACTTTTTGTCGCTTTCGGCGCGCGCGCCGAAAGCGACAAAATGTGCGATATTAGCGCATGTTTCGGCGCGTTACTAATGGCGCCGGAAGCGAGAAAAAGTGCGCCATTAGGGTATGTTTCGGCGCGCGCCGAAAGCGCCGAAAGCGACAAAAAGTGCGCCGAAAGCGCCATTAGCAAGTGGCCCTAATATGATTCCATAATGGTGTTTTCTGCGTTCGTGTTTTTCGCTTGCCAATGTGGGTATGGTCAAATGAGTGAAATATCGAGATGGATATTCACGTATCGCTTAACGCCTTTGCGGTTAGGTTGGCGTATATTCATGTTGACATGTTTATTGAACCATGGCCACGATGAAAAGAGGGCGACTATCTACTGGTATGTTGCATGGAATTTGAGGGTGGTATCAGGAGGGGGGGGGGGGGTCGGAAAAAAATTTCAGGCACGTATGGCATTTTTTCCCTTTCGATCATTTTTTTTACCCACCCACCCCCACCGCCAATTTTATTTCCGTTTTCGGCAGTTTTTTCCGACCATTTTTTGACACCCACCCCCCTTTTAACACTAAAACAGAGATTTGCGGGGGGAAATTCACTGTATAATTCAGCTGTATATGAATTTCTGTGCATACTATTTATCATGGACATGTAAATAGGAATGAGTCATTTTGAGGTTATTCGGCCAAAAAAACATGGCTGCCAGCGGCAATCTTGGATTTCAAAATTTGCAACAAAATTCAACACGATAACTGCCTGCAGTCAGTTTACCAGTTAGAATTACATTATTTCTCTCATTCAAAGTGGTTTTGAGGCCCAACTCATTGCCAAAACACTAAAAAACAAGCAGGAAATTATTTTTTTCACCCCCCCCCCCTGGTGGTATAAGAAATTTTAACATGTTATTTAATATCGTTTAGTGAACTTTTTCATTTATTCATACACGATCAATATTGGCATGTTATATTCTAAATGAATTTGGATTGTAACTATTAACCAATTCACACGTTACTCCTTTGTGCTGTTTGTACATATTGACGTTCAGTGAACTTTGGTCTCGGTCTCTAAACTGATTTTTCATTTCTTTGCATGTGGAATATATCTGAGGTATGAATAGAGATGTTATTAAGAAAAGTTCCAGCACTAATTCTTCACATTGACTGTTTAACATACAATGTGGCCTTATTCTAAACATCGTTTTATGTCTGTGTACGCAGCATATATCAGAATGATATATGAATTGAATAATGTTCAGAAATTAACCCTCCTGTGACAATGTTTTAAGTTTAATCCTCATCGGGGGGGGGTGCATATATTAATTAGTCCTCATTGGACCATATTTTAATTGACCCTCATGGGACTATATTTTATTTAAACCCATGAGACCGTAGGTAATCAACACTGATGACACCATATTTTTATTTTAATTAACCCTCGCCATGCGACCTCATTTTAACTTTAATTAACCCCATGTTACCATATTTTAATTGACATTCATTGGGCCATACTTCAATTAATCCCCATGAGTCCATATTTTCATTAACCCTCGTGGGACCATTTTCTAATTAACCCTTATCAATAATGGTACCATTTTAATTGACCCGCATGAGATCATATTTTTATTAACCGTCATTGGACCATTTTAATTAACTCTCATGGGGCCATATTTTATTTAATCCTCATGTGACCATACTTTAATTTACCCTCATGTGACCATATTTCAATTAACCCTCATGGAACAATAAATATATGTTGGTCCCAACAGTATGATTATACATGCATATTGGCAAGTATATCGGACCCTTTCTTAGGAGGTGATGACTAAATGTGATTAAAACGTACTGGGTAATTGCGTACTTATGGGTGGACTAAATGTGATTAGGAACATACTCGGTATTTCCGGACTTGAACCATGTAACGAAGATCGATAATTTGGTCGCATTATTATCCTGCATGCAATTTCATGCAAATTTCATATCTCTATTTCAACTGGTATTTGCGTACTTGGATGGACTATATAAGTGTGATTAGAAAAGTACTCGGTATTTGTCAATTCTTTAAGAATCAATCACTCCTCGACCGACAGCCGCCGTGACAGGACGTCCAATTAACCAGCTCTCCAAAGCGATACAGCTCAGTAAGATATCACTCGACTTCCGCTGATCTATCGTACTATTAATGTTCTCACCGTTCTCATTTCAATTGCTTTCGGAAATAGATATATATTTGCGAACAATTTCTGTCCGATAAGCGTACTTACACAGTGTTTTATTGAAAATACCATCGGGTTATTAAACAACTTGTCAATCAACACACAGTAGCCACCATTGTATCCAAACCCTATACACCTGTTGTCATCGAATATAGACTGTACAGCTAGAGCCAAAATCAAAACATGACATCTACAAACCAGGATACGCCTCTAATGTTGGCTAAAATAGATAGTCTACTAAGCGAAATTGGCGATATGAATAAGCAGATCGCCAAACTCTTCGACCTGCTCGCAGCAAAGGACGAAGAACTTAGAATTATTCGAGTGGAAAAAGCTCCAAAGAACAAAGGCAAGGGTAAGCATAAAATCAAAAGCACCCACGCGAAGCACAACCCCACCCCTTCTGCACGACCTGGCACCAACCAACTCAGCGTCTCATTTAAAGCCAATTCCAGCACTATCGACAAATCAGCTTCTCAACCGCCTTCACCTAAAGTCGTACAGGGAAGAACCATGCCAAACAACACCACACTATCATCAACGAGCAGATCCTCATCACCAATGAGTAATAAAGGGGATCTCAACACCTCTAGAAATATTTCTCATTTTGAACACATTTCCGTTCCAAACCCAGTGTCTCCACTGGACTCATCCAATTCAATTAACATAGAAATGGACGAAACCACCATTTCACCCTGGAACCAAGTCCACAAACGCTCGGCAAAACGAAAATTAGAACCTGACTTTGATAATCAAGGGAAACGAATGCGGGCAAATCAGAACACCTCACCCAAACCGACAAGTTCTCATCCCAGAAATACCCTAACATTATTCGTTGAAAATGCTACTAATGAAATGAAAAAAAACCCTACTTCTTCGCAAAGTTAATAAAAGACCACTCTTTCGAAGCGCAAACTACAAAAAGCAACAATCTCCTAATAAACACCCACAATGAACGTACAATGCAATATCTTATGAACAAGGCATCGAAGGAAATACCCCAACTATCCAAAATCACTTTCAGGCCAACAAAGGGAAAAAGAGACACGGAAAAAACAGTCAACCTGAATGGCTTAATATGTGGCGTTAATCCCGAGATCCCCGTAGAAGACGTCAATAAAACCTTGGGCCCTGAATACACCGCAAAAAGGATGAAATCAGCTAAAAATGGGGATGCACCTATATACCAGGAAAATATAAGTTACATGCCCTTACTTGCATTCAAAAGATCGCTTACTTCAGGGAATTACACTGGGAATTAGCAAATTTAGACATAGAGTAGTTGAATACAAACAACCCATCCATCCCACCAATGTTTCAAATGCCTGGGATTCTTTCACAAAAGCGAAAAATGCCCTAACACCACCCAGAAATGTGCGGGACCCCACTCCTACAAAGATTGCAATGAAACAATAAAAAATGTACCAACTGCCTGGGGGATCATCCAGCCACTTACCAGAGCTGTGCGTACCTTAAGACTGCAATGGATTTAAAAGAAGATAATAGTAAGACTTATGCAGCAGTAACCAAAAAACCTGGGGATGCCACCGACGCTATCCGATTGGCCGCCACGATCAACTTAATTCTCAGAGACTTTAAAGAACAAAATTATAACATTAATATACTGAATAACGTCACAAAAAATGTAAACAAACACTACAAATCCAATATTTCAGTAACCTCCGTTCGAAATTACAGCAACGATATTCTCAAGAAGTAAATCTAATCCCAATATATATTCCACTAAGCCGACCTCAACTAACTTCCATTCATTATAATACACATTAACATTAATGGCATACGAGGTCACAAACAAGAACTAATAGAATACTTAAATGACTTTAAACCGGAAGTAGTAACCATTAATGAAACTAAAATAGACGAAAAATCAAAAATCAAAATCCCAGGATTCAACTTACTAAGGAAAGATCGTACGGCCCGCGGAGGCGGGGGTGGCTATCCTAGTCCGCCATGGCATCAAATACCAACCAGTTGAAACCATAGAAACACAAAACGGAGTAGTGGACATTAGAACAATTGCAGATGAAGTCATAGCCATAGACATGGTATTAAATAATATAAAAACAACCATAGTATCCATGTACTACCCCCCGGGAAAATCCACCTCTCCTCCCAATATTGATACCCTTAAATTATTCACATCCCGTAACAAAAGCTGCATCTTTACCGGCGATTTTAATTCCAAACACCAGTTCTTTAAAAGCAAGAAAACAAATAAATTCGGTGATGTCCTTTTTTATATTAAAGAAAAACTTGAGCTCGTCCACCTTAATGATTCAGGAGAACCAACACATCACTGTGGAATCACTGGCACGTGGGACATTCTTGATCACGCGTTCGATACGGAGACCGCTGCCAAACTCGGAATCGAAACCAAAGTAGGCGCCGATGTTGGAAGCGACCATCTCCCGCTCGAACTAACAATCACAAAAGTAAAACCGAAAACAACTAAATCAATACTTCGCAGAAATCTCGGCAAAGCAGACTGGAACCTCTTTCAACAAGAAATAATAAGCAACCTTTCAATTTCCCCTCTTACCAGACCAAAGCAACTAGAATCTGCTGCACTAGATATATGTCAATGCCTAACAAACGCTCTAGATAAAGCTTGCCCCAAAAATGAGGTAAAACCCCAAACCTGGAGGGTCTCTAGCGAAACTTTAGCACTCATAAGACTTAAAAGGAAAACCAGGAGGCTTTCGGCTAAAAACCCAGACAATGCAGAATATAAAACACTTTACAATAATCTTAATAGGCAAGTAAAACAAAAAATCAAAGAAGAAAAAGCTAAATCATGGGACAAAATCACCTCTAGTCTTAACGAACAAGAAATGGATACAAAAAATTGGCAAACATTCAAAACCCTAACAGGCCAAGGAAAATCAGAAACGGAAAATTCAAAACAGATTCAAGGCAAAAATGGGAAAAAATCAGAAAACAATCTTAAGAAAGCCCAAATCTTCGCCGAAAGCCTCAGGGATATCCACAAAATGCACGAAGGGGATATATTTAATAGGGGTTTCAAACATAAAGTCAATGACTTCATCGACGATAATGTTGAATTTTTCTCACCATTACTGGAAGAGGTAGAGGAGCCGGGAGATGGGGATCATCTAGTAGCCGAAATCACTAATCAGGAAGTGAGACAAAATCTCAAAAAAGGCAAGCCCAACAAAGCCCCAGGGGATGATGAAATCACTTATGGAATACTTAGGCAAGCCCCTGAAATCCTATTTAATAGACTCACAAAACTGTATACCAAATGCATGAGGCTAGGCTACTATCCCAAAATATGGCAAAATGCAATAGGAACTATGATACCTAAGCCCGGGAAAGACCATACAATACCCACTAACTATAGACCAATCAGCCTATTACAATGTACGGGCAAACTTTGCGAACGGGTGATCAGCAGCAGAATTAAATCCCATCTCGAGAGTACCAACTTTTAAAACAAATTTCAAAGGGCTTACCGGGAAGGCAAAGATGGCATTGAACATGTGTATAGACTCACAGAGTCCCCTGCTATTTTTAATATATGTTAATGACATACCCATCGACCCTACGTCAAGTGTTCAAATATCTCAATTTGCTGACGACCTTGGACTGTGGACGTCGGGCAAATCAGTAAAATATATAGAACATAGACTTCAGAACCAGCTCCATAGACTAGAAAAATGGTGTTCCAAATGGAGAATCAAATTAAATCCACTGAAAACGCAATTAATCGTATTTGGGAATACCATCAAGCAATCTAACGAAGCCACTTTCCTGGGATTCACTCTAGACTCACGCCTTAAATTTAAAAAGCACCTAACCAATATATCCACCAAAGCTAGACAAAGAACCACCATTTTAACTAGACTTCGGGGCACGGGGTGGGGGGTCAATCAATCCACTTTAATCAAAGTATACAAACAATTCATCAGACCAGTCATGGAATATGGGGCAATTATCACAGCATCTTGTAAACCTACCCTGCTTAATAAATTACAAGTCGCACAGAATATAGCCATCAGAACGTCACTTCAAGCGTCATATAGAACCCCTATAACGGCACTCCATCTGACGGCAGACGTCCCCCTTATACAGGATAGACTAAACTATCTAGCTGAAGAAACATTGAATAGATTAAGTGGCACGATCCTCGTGAATGAACTTGGCATTTGGAAGACAATCCTCACTAAACGCTAATCTATGAGCTCAGACAACCCCCAGCAAACGACGAGGAAACAATTTGCTATATTAACAATCGACATCATTACTAACACCAATCATAAAACCTAGGTTAGCGGGCTCACGCCCTAGATGGCTCCTTGGGCACTGATGAACGCCATCGGGCGGCGTAGATACGCATGTCGTGGCCGTAGTATAAGCCATTGAGTAATTATCTCCTCTAAAAAAAACTAACAAACTTTGCCTATCTCACCATAATGCTGAAAAACATAGTTATTATTACAAATTAACTAACACCAAAATTAAAACATAGGTTAGCGGACTCAGGCCCTAGATGGCTCCTTATGCGCTGATGAATGTCCTCGGGCGGTGTAGATACCCTTTTGGTGACCGTAGTAAAAGCCATCGAATAATTATCTCCTCCAAACCAACTAACTAACTGCCTATCTTGCAACATTTACAGAAACTAGCGCTCGTGTCTAACACATTCCACTCACCCGACAACAGCTACCGAGCGGGATCCGGCATAAAAACCGACCCAGCACTTAGCTTGGGGTGGGGTGCAAGGAAACTTCAGACCCATAAGTGGCCATCAAAGCTCTCATCGAATTAAGGCCGGACATATACCTACATATGTTCGGCCCGCTTACTGCTCTGCGATTTTCTTCGGGAGGCCAGGAACGGCCCAGCAAGAACTCATTGTAATTATCAATTTGTACAGACATCATTTTACCTAATAAAAATAAAATAACCAAAAAAATCATATAAACCAAAAAAATATATATGTTCACTGTACAATAATTATGTATATAGATGTATTTCATGGCTTGTTCATTACTGTTCAGATTTATTCCAGCTAATAAAATTCTTAATTAACACTGTATATGAAATTGTCAAAATATGTTTTCACCAACGCCCGTGCTTCGGTATGGGGCGGAAGGGTGGGTCAAAAATATGTAACAACATACCATTACTTGTCGGGCTCTCTCTCGCTCATATACTGATGTCGCGCCCGCCCTCTCCTTGTTTTCCTGACAACAAGAAACTGCTTGCTTTTATACACATGCGTTTATATATTTATACCATGACTCCCTATTGTACTGTGTACAAACATGCTATCTAATATATTTGTGCTGTACACCCTACTGTGTGTGAACAGGAGTCCGACCGTGGGTAACACGTTTCTACTGTGGGTAACACGTTTGAATGCCATTTCAATGGTTAAAGTTTATACCAATAGTATAACTACATTCGAGTTGACCTTTCATTAACCTTCCGTGACCTCGATCAAAATGACCCTATTTTAAAACGTAGCGCCTCGCGATGAAAACAATTTGATACTTTCGATTCAATTGAATATTATACTCACTAATGCGATAAAAACGAACAGTTGATTCCGTGTGGAAATCACATCCAGATCAACAAATTGAACATATATTTCAAGAAATAGACGCAACAAACTCGAACAACAAACGGTGGATTTCAAAATGACTTCCGTGGTTTCCTGTTGCAGTGTTGACTGTCCGGTGGAGAAAAAAAAGTTCCCGCAATGTGTTATATTTATATTCATTAAATTCGTATTCCCAAATATATTCATGTTGTTTATTTATGGCGGTTTCATTACAGTTTATTGTGAATTGGCTACACTGATGCCATATTCGTACAATTGAGTGTTGACCTAATTCAATGTATCAATACGCCTGAGCAGCTGTGATAGTGTAGGTCGATGTACGGCCAAGTGTGTGGAACACAACGGGTATGAATGTGAATGGTGCGACAGAATCGTCTTAATTTAAGTGGATTTATTTCGATTTTTTGCTCATATACCGGTCATGGTATAAACAAAATACACACGTAGTGTTTCTGAATACCAAATTTACACCACTCGTGGGATTGATGATTTACCACACTCGCTAAAGCTCGTGTGGTAAATCATAAATCCCACTCGTGGTGTAAATTTGGTATTCAGAAACACTACGTGTGTATTCTATATATACATACTAACAACGGGGGCCCCGTTCTCCATTTCAGCGCACCACGCCAGGCTCGCTCAGCAGCACCATCAACGATATCAACCTCGTCAGGGACTCCTTGGGCACCCTCCACCCCTTATTAAAGCTCATGGGCCCTACCCAATCAATAATTTGCCACGGTCAGACATGGTAAGAATTTTGGTGGGCTTTTGTCATGCAAAGCAACATCAAAACATCAAATTGAGGGTGAAGGAGAAGATCTCTCGAACTTTTCGACCATCATGGGCGCTTCGCGCCCTCCTACTACCACTACTACTCGGTATTTGCGTACTTGAACCATCGATCTACAATATACGTCGATGCTTGAACCATGTAACGAAGATCGAGAGCTTGTTGGCCTGATTATCATTCTGGATGTTATTTCATACACTATTCATACCTCTATTTCAATAAAAATTAGAACAATTAACAAAGAAAAGATACATGCCAGTCGAAAACAATTTAAATGTCGTAGAAGAGGACCGAGAAAAACAGTTTAGTTTATTTTTCCGCGAGATGCCAATCGTCAATGTGTTCGTCACTTCTTTGGCAATGGGTGTGTGGTTATTGAATGTATCAATGCAATGGTCGTTGCATGTTTGGCGATGACCATTTCAGAACGTATACTTATGCGCCCTTGTGAACACATAGCATATGGTGTGTAAATATTTCAAAATAAACTTTAGTTGGCACGTCAGATTTAAAAAATGTTTAACATCCTTTCTCACCTAGGGTACAGAATACGCCCACACACAAAATATCACATATAATCAACTACATAGGCGTTACCTATGCACGTTTTTCTCAACACCACAATAAAGTTCGGATATATCTAATAGATATTTTGGGACTTCTGTCTGTGAGGGTGTGTGAGGGCGAAGGTGTGTGTGTGTGTGTGTTAGCTATGGCCGGGAAAACTGCCAGATGGATTTTGACGAAATTTGATACATAGGGCTAATTTTATCCAGGGAGTGTTTTGGACGGGTCAAATCGTTCCCCGACCTGACCTTGAACGTTCACAAAGGTCAATTCAGGGTAAAATCGCGAAACGGGACGGATTTCGACGAAATTTGATACCTAGAGGTACTTCTGTCCGGGTCAAATCGTTACCCCGATCTGACCTTGACCTTCAAAAAGGTCAATTCAAGGTCAAATCGCGAATTTTGACGGAATTTCGACGAAATTTTATACCTAGGGTTACTTTTGTCCGAGGAGTGTTTTGGACGGGTCAATTCGTGACCCGGTGACCCCAACCTGACCTTGATCTTCAAAATGGTCAATTCAACGTCAAATCGGGTAAAACCGGACGGATTTCGACGGGTACTTTTGTCGGGTACTTTTGTCCGGGGAGTGTTTTTGGACGGGTCAAATCGTGACCCTGACCTGACCTTGACCTTCAAAATGTCAATTCAAGGTCAAATCGCGCAATTCGCCGAAAAGCAGAGGGGAAACAGCCCGGACGAAGTCGGGTCCACAAGCTAGTCTAATATATATTTTGGGACTTCTGTCTGTGTGTTAGCTAAGGCCGGGAAACTGCGGGACGGATTTCGACCAAACTTCCTATCTAAGAGTAAAAACCAGATGAAGTGTCGTCGCATTGCTTTTGAGAAGCTCCGAGCACTCATTCTCCATTCCCACTGCCGCCGTCTTGGAATTGTGGGGTTAATCGCGTGATAGTTAAAGAGCGTTCGTATCCGCAGTGTCGTTGATAAAGAGCGTGTCTGTGTCCAGACATGCGCGTGTTGTGTCTGTGTCCAGACATGAGCGTGTTGTGTGATCCTTATGTCTGTGTTCGTACTTAGGGGTTCCTAGGAATGGAGGAGATTTTCATCGGGTCAGTTTTTCCGCCCGAGGTGACCTTCACCTTGAAACGGGTACCCACAAATGATATATATGTATGTGTGTGTCCGTTATAGACTCGAAAACGGCCCTATCGATTAAGTGCAAACTTGCTACCTAGGGGAACTTTTGTCCGAGAAGTCTCATGGACCAGTCAAATTGTGACCCCGACCTTACCTTGACCTTCAAAATGGTCAATTCAAGGTCAAATCGGGTAAAACTGACGGATTTCGACGAAATTTGATACCTAGGGGTACTTTTGTCCGGGGGGTGTTTTGGACGGGTCAAATCGTGACTCCGACCTGACCTTGACCTTCAAAATGGCCAATTCAAGGTCAAAGCCCGGACGAAGTCGGGTCATCTGCAAGTGTATATATTCCTAATAATATGATCTTGATGGCGTTACCATTTCTGACTATGGCTTTCTTGTATTATATTGTGGTATGTGGTGTGCTATAATCTGAAAGTCGATATATGCTTCCCAATTCAAAAACAGCCGTGTATCTGAACGTCGATATATGCTTCCCAATTCGAAAACAGCCGTGGTTTTATATATCTCTAGCTCAGGGATGTGGCTAGAGAGGGGGTGTGGGGGTGTCTCCCCCAGCCCCAGCAGAGAGCTATATTTTCAATAGTTGGAAATTTCATACCTGCCACAACGAAATTTCACACCAACAATAGGTTGAAAATGTTCTTGTAGTTTGATTATAAAACAATTTATTGGGGGAATTTATTGTTTTTCGACCAATATTTGCATATGTTCCTATTTTTGGTCAAAAATTTTGACAGAAATGGTCATCAGTTGGAAATTTTCCAACCTTAGGGGGGTGACAGGTTGGAAATTTCCAACACTTGGAAAGCTTGTGTCCTGGTCCCTCCCCCGTGGCCAGTCAAAAACTTCTAGTTAATTTAAGAAAACAATATTGTCATACAATTGGTCAACATTGTCATTGGAATTGTCATCAGTTGGAAATTTTCCAACCTAAGTGGGGGTGTAGGGTTTGAAATTTCCAACAGTAGGAAGGCTTGAGGCTAGTCTAGATGTTAGGATTTTGCGATTTTCTTGTTCAGATTTCAAAATTTTCGCACACCGGGCCGAACCATGGTCGGCCCGGTGTGTCATTGCCCCATCCACATGGCCAATACAAAACTGCTAATTAGTTTAGCAAAACAATATTTTACTACATTTGGTCAAACTTGTAGACATAAATGGTCATCAGTTGAAGAATTTTCCAACCTGAGGGGGAGCATGAGGTTTGAAATTTCCAACACTAGGAAAGCTTCAGTTGAGGCCAGTCTAGATGCTAGGATTTGCGATTTTCTTGTATAGTTTAACAAATTTTCTCACACCGGGCCAAACAACCATGGTCGGCCCGGTGTTTCCTGGTCTGTTGTCGGTAGCTGTGTGCATTTGTCTGGAATTAGATCACTAGTTGTTTTTTTTTGGGGGGCAATTTTCAGGTTAAAATATCTTAATGTTCTCATACTGGGAAAATAGAAGCATGGCTTATGAATATATAGGAAATTAGGCCTGAGCATGAGGTACAAGGGGGGTGCAAATGGAATTATGCAAAAAGTTGTGTTGGTGGTGCAAATGGAATTATGCAAAAAGTTGTGTTGGTGTGATTCCGACTCAAGGGGGAGGGTGTGCAGTTGGAAATTCCCAAGGTGGACACTCCCCCCCCCCCCAGCGGAGACCCTCTAGCGACATCCCTGCTCTAGCTTCAAGAACTGATTGCGAAATTATTATACAAGTATTCTTCGGAAAATGGAACTATAGATATACGTCGAAATATTTATCGAAACCGACGTTGGTTGAAATTACTTGTAATACGACCTTGGATAAAGACTCGTAGTTATGATTTGAGCTGGAACAGGAAATGAGACGCATAATACAGAAAAAATAGAGACTACTGTCATAAATCAGTAACTAGCCTTTCAAATATGTCCGTCATTTCATATTTTACGCATTCGGTTACATATTTGCAATGTTGTAAATGTTTTAACCCGATGCGAGAATACATCATCGAAAATGGCAATTATGTCTTTGTGTCAATATATTTCAACAGATGGAAAGGTGGTTTGAGGCTTGTTGTGTTTAAGGCTTGATAATACGATAGGGCATATTATAATGGGTCCAACCTCATGTCAAGGACATAAATGCTATTATACACGCCGCAAACCTATATATTTATTTCAGGGTTCCACACTTATCTTTACGAAATAAATTGTACTAATTATACTTTGACTCTAGTGTTTATAAATATATCGTTAAATTTGTTTGGAAGAATGTATGCTGCATTAAAGATTCTGTTTTGTTTGACATTGAACATTAAAGCAATATTTTATAACATGTCAAGTGTTTTGGAGGAACATACATTTTGCAATAACAAAATTATATATATATTATTTGGTATTTACAGGTCTCGTTTAACATAACAAATCAGAAACGATGTGTTAAAACATGTTTGTGTTGTTGTTGTTGTTGTTGTTGTTGTTGTTGTTGTTGAAACTGGAAGTCTGGAACCCTGAATACATATCTAAAACCTCACTCGCGTTAGGCTACGTTCATACGCTGGCAAATTTGCACGGTATGTTTTTGCGGGCATTTCGTCATAGAAAACCACATGGTGCCAGAATATGAACGGAACCGTGCACATAACATGTATCTATATCAAAGCGAAATACAAGAGAAGTAGCATTTATCTAATTCCACTTGTAACAATGCTATTGGAATTTGCCTTCAAATACCTGTATGATTTATTCTTGCGAGATAATTGCATGATATTTACAGGCAAATCCCGGTAGCATCGCTACAGATGGAACTACAGAGATTTTACTTCGCACGTAGTTAGTTGTGGTACATATGCACTTTATGTGCTTGTTTACGTTCAAAATTATGGCACCATATCGTTTTCTACGACAAAATTCCTGCAAATAATACCGTGCAAACTTGCCAGTGTATGAACATACCCTTATACCTACTAGATTCCACTCACACATATATATATATATTCTTAGCATTCATTCAGTATATCGACCAAGTAGGTGCCTACATATGAACCACATTTCGTACCATCGCCATAACAAAGCCTATTTTTTAAAAATCCAGTCTACACACGATGAACGTAACCCAAAAATACAATCCAATTAATTCGGCTATCTACATCATACAATCTGTCACCACATTCAGGGGTGATATAGGAAGACAGTCAGCCATGACTATATCACCTCTAATAATGTACATGTATATAGTCTATTATATTTATCTGTAATTATACTTTCCATATGTGTATATTGTAAATACATTTATCATATCCTATCCTATCTAAATGTAGTGATGAGTATCGACTTACCGAGCACCAGAACAGTTACAGACAAAGCGATGTTCATCATTTTGAGTACAGAGTCCCGAGCTGCAGCGTGAGAGAAAACGTATGTATGTCGTGCTTAACAGGCTCTGGTGACAATTTAACTGACAAAACTGACGACCGGGTAGCTATATCACTGTGGCTCGTTCACTCTGTAACAAATGTTTCCAACGCCCCAGTAACCATCACAACTTTCTCGACGATCGTCTATTGTAAATTCAATTAATTTTTTTAAAGGTATTTCTATACAGAACACTAACTGCATGCGTTGGGGTTATATAGGCCAGGCAAATATGGACATAGGTGTCGCCTGGAGAGGGAATTTATGAGACCTACATTTTTGGTTAGCGTAAATACTAAACTTTCGGAATCCGTATGTTGGATTTGTCAGATAGGCGGATTTTTTTCTCACCGCGTGGTTTTCTTGAGGCACCCGATGAAAAAATCGGTCATTTTTTAAATAAAGCCGACATTTTTGACAGAGCATTTTCACACATTTTGAGAAGAAATATTCGTCCAATTTTGATACCTGAGGGTGGGGCGATAACGAGAGTAGGGCAAAACATGTAACCATTGAATCTCGGAATTGCAGTCATGACGTCATGTGACGTCAAATAATATTTTGGGTGAGACAAATATGACGATTCACGCACAGTGTTGACTTTCGTTTCTTTTAAATCACAAAGTAAGACGGGTATGCCACATTGTTTTATACCATGGGAAACTACTGCCAATTGGCTATATTTTGATATATAACTTATCGCTGCAGGCCGAATTATTTTTTATCAGAGGCAGAAAAATCAACCCTCCCCTAAAGTTAAGATGCGCCATGCTGTGGTATAAGGCGCACATCACTCACGGTTACATGTCAACGGGCTTATCAACACAACGGCCGTTGAAAGTCTGCTAAAGAATGTAATAATAAATAAGTTTCTGTCTACAAACTCGAACATTAACGTAGAAATAATATATAATGTACCCCCAGACCCGAAATTTTAATAAATTTTAGAATTTTTCCTAAAAAATGATATAAAACGCGTTTTTTTATTTTCTGGAAGCGAAAACAGAAAATAAATAGTAAGGGTGGAGATAATTGGTGTATACGGCAATTTCATTCCGTCTTGGGTTAAAAAAAATGACATAGTAACCCAAAATGGCTGCCAATATGGCAGCCGCAATATAGGTGGAAATTGTGAAATATGTAAGAACGCACAATTACTTGCTTAAATGGTTTACCTAACAAAGCGGCCGTTGATGAACTGCTAAACTATAGTTTAAGGTATATATTCCGATCTACAAACTCAAACAATAAAGTGAAAATATTACACAGTGCACCTCCTGGCACACAATTTTGATTAGGCATTTTTTCTCCAAAAATAACCTAAAGCCATTTTTGTCATCTTCTCGGAAGCCATAAAGCGCGGAATGTATCGTGGCGGAGATGTTTGGTGTGTACGATAATTCAATGTCGTTTTTGGATTACAAAATGGCTTACTAACCCCAAGATGGTTGCCAATATGGTGGTCAGAATAAATGGTGAAATATGTCATGTTTAACTTTTATCGCCGTCATTGCCGCCATCCTATGTCTCACACAACCCAAAGTATTATATTCATGTTACTCCGGGACATTATGATGCGCAATTCTATTTAAAATTGCTACCTGAATGGTGCCCATTATTGACAAGTCTTGCATTCATGAGCATTCGTGCTCAAGTAATCCGTGTCCCTTGAAATAGGTGGCAATTTGAGCGAGGTATTTACAGATGAACAGGATTGTTTAAAACGAAGAACATAGTAACAGTAATACATTGAATGCCTGATTGTTATTTATGCCAGTCACCTTTGATATAATCAATATGAAATTACTTAAACCCGACAATAGAAGGTCAATCTTTCTCAATGAATATTATTCCAAGTGCTACCATATATGATGGTATATATGAGGTGGATATGTCGTGGATACAATTATCGAAGTCTGGGCTAGACGGGGTTGATGCGGGTTCACACTCCGACTTGATTGGGCGAAAATTAGGACCGATTTTAAAGCTAGATGTGAGATAAGGAACATATCATTGTGCCATCCGATAAATACATGACCACTTCGATAAGAAATGATAATTTGTTCACACTCACTGAAGCAACCACATTTGAAGCAATGATTTTGATTCTGAGTCAGTGCCTCCATTAATCTGTTATATATACAATGCACAATTGCTGTACAATAGCGTCGACCCACAGAGACGGCCGTGCTAACACAGAGTGAATTTTTCCAGACCCTAAATCACCATCGCCGCTTTCATTGACTAGTGTCCAATAACGCAAAGACGATGAGATTCAGAAAAAGATAGCGCTCGTCGTACAAAATTAGTTCAGATTTTGCATCTTCCGAAAAATTATCTGATCAGTGATAAACATAAGATTAGTCATGTCCAGAATAGAACTGACCAATGTTACGTCCTAGTATTGCAAAATGATATGAATATAATAGGACTATTGGTTTTATAAGATATTTCATTGCGATGTTGGTGTTAATTGCGGCATGATAGATTTTACAATTTCCATCCATATACCGGCCACCGTATTGGCAGCCATCTTGGGGTTAATATGTCACGTGGTAACCGCCAACGGCATGAAATTATCGTACATGCAAATTATATCCACCCACGCTGCATTATTGTCTTTATGCATTTCGAGAAGATGACAAAAATAGGTTTTCGATTAGTTTTGTACTAAACTAATTAAATATTTAATTAAAAATTGGGGCCAGAAGGTGCTTTGTGTACCGGTTTCACTTAAGTGTCTAGTCGGTGGATCGGGATATATATATTACATAAAACTTTAGCAGTTTATCAACGGCCGTTGTGTTAGTTAAGTAATCGTGCGTTCTTACAAATTTCACAATTCCCACCTATATACCGGCCACCATATTGGCAGCCATCTTTGGTTATTAGGCCAGTTTTTAAACCAAGACGGAACAAAATTACCGTATACACTAACTATCTCCACCCTTAATACATTATTTTCATTTTTGCCTCCCGGAAGAAGACAAAATGCATTTCAGATTATCTTTTTGGGGAAAAAATCTTTAAAAAAAATTAAAAAATTGAGTCAGGAGGTACATTATGTAATATTGTTACTATAATGCTCGACTGTGTCGATCTACACATATCTATTAGACAATACCTTAGTAGTCCATCAACGGCCGTTGTGTTAATTTCGCAATTTGGCACATAATCGTGCGTTCTGTGTGCCTTACACCATAGCCTGACGCCTCTCATCTTTAGGGGGGAGGGTTGATTTTTCTGCCTTTGATAAAACATAATTCGACCATCAGCGATAAGTGATACATTAGAACGTAGCTAATTGGCAGTAGTTTCCCATGGTATAAATTAATTGGGCATAACTGTCTTACTTCTGATTTTATAAGAAACGAAAGACAACGCTTTGCGTGAATCGTCATATTCTTCTCACCCTAAAAATTATTTGACGTCACATGACGTCATGACTGTCGTTCCGAGATTCAATTGTTACATGTATTACCTTGCTCTGGTTATCACCCCATTCATAGGTATCAAAATTGGACGAATATCTCTTCTCAAAATGTGTGAATATACTCTGTCAAATATGTCGCTTTATTTAAAAAATGACCGATTTTATCACCAGGTGCCTCAATAAAACCACGCGGTACGTAAAAAGTCCGCCTATCTGACAAATCCAACATACGGATTCCGAAAGTTAAGTGTTCATGCTAACCAAAAATGTAGGTCTCATAAATTCCCTCTCCATGCGACACCTATGTCCATATTTGCCTAGACTAATATGTCTAGACAATTTATTTCAGAAGTGTTTTGGTCAATCAATTAAATGATCAATAATAATCAATCAAATATATGACCCCTCTGAGTGCCATACAATAACAAGTACTTACAATATCATGGAGCAAAATCACCACCAACATCCTTGAGAATAAATCTTGAAGAAAGTGGCTCCACTCTGTTACGTTGCGTCGGTCATATTTAGAAGAAAACCATAACATTCCGAAGTGGAACCCCTAAAAGCCCCAATCACGATAAACTGCGTTGGGGTTCTGTAAATACATTTTGTTTCATAAGTGTGTTGGTCTATCATTAAAGGCAACTATAAACCTCTGAGTTGCATAAAATAACATAGATACAATGTAATGAGCAAAATCACCACCAACATCCGTGAGAATAATTTTGCGTTACGTCGTCCACATTTAGCAGCAAAGCACAACATTCCGTGGTGGAACACCTGAATGTCCATATCATTCACATGCATCACGATAAACCAAGTAATTTATCTGTTGCAACATTCGGGAGATCAAAATGGGCTGAGAAGTGCATCATAATATATACATGCACGTATACACATACATGCATCACGACAAACCGACTAATTTATCTGTTGCAACATTCGGGAGATCAAAATGGGCTGAGAAGTGCATCATAATATATACATGCACGTATACACATACATGCAACACGACAAACCGACTAATTTATCTGTTGTAACATTCGGGAGATCAAAATGGGCTGAGAAGTGCATCATAATATATACATGCACGTATACACATACATGCAACACGACAAACCGACTAAGTTATCTGTTGTAACATTCGGGAGATCAAAATGGGCTGAGAAGTGCATCATAATATATACATGCACGTATACACATACATGCATCACGACAAACCGACTAATTTATCTGTTGTAACATTCGGGAGATCAAAATGGGCTGAGAAGTGCATCATAATATATACATGTACGTATACACAGTTGTTATACATGTATGTATATATACAAACGGCCGTAAAACTTATTATCTGAACTTTACTATAATAGAACTACTCGTCGATGAGTATTTTGTATAGAAATGTTTAAAAGTCTTCCCGAAATAATAGAAAGTTAGCTGTTTTCAACATTCCGCAAATTAGTGAGATAGGCGGGGGATGGGGTGAAAAAAAAAATCCGGCACGTATGCCGGGGTGGGTGGGTGGTCAAAGCCACCAACGAGCAATTTTTTCCGCAACAAAAAATAATTTTCCTGCTTGTTTTTTTAGTGTTTTGGCAATGAGTTGGGCTTCAAAACCACTTTGAATGAGAGAAATAATTCTAACTGGTAAACTGACTGCAGGCAGTTATCGTGTTGTATTTTGTTGCAAATTTTGAAATCCAAGATGGCCGCTGGCAGCCATGTTTTTTTGGCCGAATGACCTCAAAATGACTCATTCCTATTTACATGTCCATGTTAACATCCATGATAAATAGTATGCACAGAAATTCATATACAGCTGTTTACAGTGAATTTCCCCCCGCAAATATCTGTTTTAGTGTTAAAAGGGGGGGTGGGTGTCAAAAAATGGTAGAAAAAAACTGCCGAAAACGGAACAAAAGATTGGCGGTGGGGATGGGTGGGTACAAAAAATTATCGAAAGGGAAAAAATACCATACGTGCCTGAAATTTTTTTCCGACCCCCCCCCCCCCCCCCCCTCCTGAGATAGGCGCCATTTATTGTCGCAATATCATTAAAACACTAAAAGTGAACGACGTACGTTCTTTACTGTTACATGCGCAAATGGTTCTGGGTTAAGTCTGAGACCACGTTTGTCAAAATTCAAAATGGATTTTCTCAAAAACTGTCTTGAGTATCTTTTTTTAATTTGGTATACGTGCGATTAATGTGATACACTAACAGGCAGTAATAATGCCAATAATGAACCACATTATGTGAGTAAAGGCGGATGCCCAATGACACTTGAGTCCACGATAAGAGGTACCATGTTTTGCCCACCTGAAGCTGACATAAGCTAATGATAGGCAGAGCACTCTGCTGTTTAGGCAGTTTCAGAATCAGTCAGAAAGTTGAAATAAAATAAGCAAGAAAGCCCCATGTCCTCCGGTATATTAGGTACCGAGTTTCCATGTATATCGAACCTGAATTAAAGGTACACGCATTTATAGATAACTTATACATTTCTCAAATGGTATTGCATGGTGTTGTTCCATCCATAACAATAAAAATTAAGTTAACTTCGTGCAAATAAGATATGCATACTTATGCATGATATATCAAGCACTAACAGCTATATATTGGGTTCCAACTTCCAAGCGAGTTGAATATAAACGCTCTTTATATTGGGTTCATTAGTTATGTGTTTCTGTTATTTTACTAGGATATTTATTATGTCAAGCTTCCACACAATACCACAACAAGGTTTTATTGTTTGTGCGATTCACTAGGTGTCGCTGTTAAAGGTACGGTTGGCCTTGGCGGTGGGTATCCTGTGAAAATATTTCCACCCGTCAAAAACCACCACAAACAGAAAGAACATCAAAATGTAGACAGACTTTGTCCGTATACAAATAAGAAATATCGCATAACAGTATGTTATTGTCATATGTTTGACCATTGTTATGTAAACAAAAGCATAAAAAAGTAACTTTTCTGGTGTTTGTTTATATTATGATGGTAAACATAAAGAGCGTTCTTTGTTGGTGAATTCCTGATATGGAACTAATGAAGAGAGTTTATGCCATTTGTGTGTGATTAGCCAGTAGCATTGTGCTGTCCTCTGTAACCCGATCAGGATCTTGCTTAGGTAAAATATAGTAGATCTTTATGATAACATGCTGTTTACGCGATGGTCATGGTATATATGAACGAAACTGTATGCGTTTTAATGTTTTTCTGTTTACGGTGATTGGAACAAATATGAATATTTTCGACAACTAAGGCCTCACGTGCCTTTAATGCGACACTGATTCGTGGGACAATACAAACATGTCACATATACCAGTACTGTCAAATTTAGTACAATGCTTATTAATCGGCCAAATTCGGCCATTTTGTTAATGCATACCCACGAAACGTGTATTTGACATACCGTACGAGCTTGATAACACAGAAGGAATCAATTGTTTGGAAAAGATTGACTACGTCTGGTTCAGAAATTGTTTGTTTAATTAGAATGCTGTCCTGTGAAAATAAGCTGGCTTCAGGTCATCAGGTCCTCAGGTGTCCATTTACATGGTGTATATGTATATGGTTTCCATTCGCCATTATATGGTGTCCATTCACCTTTATATTGTGTACATTCGCCTTTATATGGTGTCCATTCACCTTTATATGGTGTCCATTCGCCTTCACATGGTGTCCATTTACATGATGTCCATTGGCCTATATATGATGTGCTATGCATTGACCTTCATATGGTGTGGGGTTACCCTTTACATGGTATCGGATCACCTTAACATGTCGTCCATTGACCTGAATATGGTTTTCATTCACCTGTATATGTATACTATGGTACCTAATCACCTGTATGTATGCTGAAGAACGCTGTTCGTTAGATGTACGTTCATCTTTATATTGTGTCGATTTACATAATATTGGTGTCAATTCAAATGTATATGATGTGTATTTGCACCTTTATATGTGTATATGGTGTCCATTGACATTTATATGCTGTGGTTTTACCTTTATATTGTGGCCATTCATCTTTATGATGACCCCTGTTCTTTATATGATGCGCATACGACTATGTATGATGTACATATCACTGTATATGATGTGCGTATGCATTTGTATGATGTGTATACGACTTTATATGATGTACATATACGTCTGCATTATGTGGTATATCAGCATTATGGTGAATAGACATCATATAAAGATAACTGCCCACCATATAAAGACATTTGCACACACTTTAACAGTAAATGGACGTCATGTAAAGTTGATTGGGCACTATACACATAAACATAAATTTCAAATAATAAAAAGTTGAATGGACACCACATAAAGGCTGCTATAGATCATAGGAAGATGTAAGCACACCATATAATGTTGTATGAATATTATATAAACAACAGTGGTCATCGTCATATAGGTGAACTGACACCTCATGAAGGTAAAAATACATAAGGATTAACTGTCATGTGGACTGTTTTTTATGGAGATGTAACCGTGAGGTAAGTGGACATAACTTGTGTAAAACCCGAAGGGTTTTACTTACAAGTTATGACCACTTACATCACGGTTACATCTCCATTAAAATAGTCCACATGACAGTTAATCCTTATATTTATATACATTTAGCGAAAAAGCCACTTTTGTAAATGTATTTAGAAATACCAGACATACACAGTATGTTTTCATATCGCATTTAAACAAGCAACCAATATAACATAACCTAGATATGCCACAGATCGCAAAGATGAATATATATTTTGAAAATATTATGAATATTATGAGAACTAACCCGAAAAATGCATTTAAATATGGTTGGGTAGCATCAGGGAAATGTGAACAAAAATCATATTTGTCCCCTATATTCAACTCCCAACAACCGGATCCTGAAAATAGAATAGCTGGACTATATTAATATGGTGGCCGCTGAAATTCTCCTATCTGGTGACACCTCGGGTAATGAAAGCCCAAACTACTAAGTGTCAGTTTTATAATTATCCCTGCTCTTATCGGGGGGGGGGGGGGGTCTGCAGATTTTTTTTTCAGACACAATGCGGGGTGTGTGGATGGGTATGTCGGGGCTGAAAAAAATGAGTGATAAAATGCTTTCCTACACTGAAGTTTACTCACGAGCCCAAATAAGGTTGTTCGAGATCTGTCACTGGAGATTTGACAAATTGGACCTATAACCCTTGACGCCTGGATAAAATTATTAGAAATGCCTGGATCATTTTAAATACTCCAAAGGGTTAAGTGCTAACATGGCGTTGAAGAACGAAGTAAGACAGGCTTTAAAATATGTACAAGATGTCCATAATACCAAGAATGAGGGGTTTAGATCCGCTGTTACATATTTGAATCAAAACCAAGATAGGGTAATCAATTTTGTAACCATAATTGATCCCTTGTTTCCACGGTTTGTCAGTGTGTTTTACTCGTCTACTTTCTTGGATTTACCGAGTCCTTAGAAGAGTTGCTCCTGAATTCACATACAATCAGAATCATATTCTCATTTCGTTTTTTAAAACGATTGAACTCATTATGATCAAAAGTGAAGTAATAGCATCCAAAGAATTCACCAAACCTGCGATGACTCTCGTGGGTCATATGGAATTGTTCATCGTTTCTTGCTGATCAGTTGAGAATATATTGGGGACGAGAGTGCAATGTGACCACTGTTCGTCATCCTTTCATGGACGGATCATCTATATGTAGAACATGTACCGTCCATCCGGGACCCGGAGATTATTTGGCTGTGATATTCCCTCTGGGACTATCTAATGAATGTTCCAGCAAGGGTCATTGCGTTGCTACTTAGGGTAGGACAGGATCTTCCACAGCTTTATTCCAACCTTGGGAGAAAGTGACGAAGGTGCCACTTATTCAAAAAGCTGCTGTCTTGAGAGATGCTATCAATTGGTTTATCAATCCCAATTCTGACACAAATTGTAGCACACCGGGATTCAATGGATAAATGCATGTCACCATGTATATAAAAGTGCTCAACTAGCTATATGTGGAAAGTACTACGATTCTGATAACTAATTATGATTCCTGATTAATTCTGGATTGAAAGCTATTCACTTTGAACATATAGTTAACCCAATATGGATATAATCATGGAACAGGCAACGTTTAGAATTTCGTGGGGAAATTCCGGACAGGATGCCTGGCCAGGAACATCGGAGATTTGAATCCTGAGGGCTCCCTGGAAATTCCTGACCAGGATCCTGTCCATGGCACACTTGGAAGTTGGAACTTCACATACTGGTAATTTGGACTATTCTAAGTTAGCTTATGGGCAAGTATGGATCGTCTGGTTAATCGTCGGCTGCTTGGTTCGTCTGGTCTAGACTAAGAGACGATGGCCGCTGAAACGGCCTTATAATAAACAGTTGGGCGAAATTCCTTAGGCCAATGGTTGCGCACTTGGTAATTAGCCGTCAACCAATAGCTATGCTCAATGGTTGAGTCTATTCATGAGGCAAACCAACGTACAATATTCCTGAGACCAATGACGTCAGATTTAAAACCGAATTACCGAAATATGAGCGATGAAACTAAGACCTTCTGATGGCGACAAAGACCGATTCAACTGCCGAGAATACTAAAACTATGTGACTGTCTATGAATAACAATTATATATTTACTTAAATTTTTTGATAATTTTAAAGATAAGATGTCGAAAACTTCGAAAGACATGGCGGATTGATATAGCGTTGACGTAAGCGAAAACGTCCACAGCATACCAAAAGCGTACCAAGAAGCAAAACTCTATCTTGTTAGTTATCGCGGCAAATTGTATTTTAACTATCGATTTACCACGATTTACGATCGAAATAAACTACTTAGTTGTGCCTTTATAGAAAAAATATCAGGGTTACCCGGCGTTGCCTAGGTTAAAGTGATGTGAAACCCTCTGCATGTTGTGGATATTTGGTGGGAATATAGATTACTCTTGCTCAAAGTGTTACATGTATTCTCATAAATTGTATATTCAAATAGCATGATTCTTTCACATGAAATATAAGTAGTGGCTCAACTTGTCAATTGTCATTTTGTTTATCGCGATTAAACCGTTCCACCAGTAAAGAAGTAGTTATTTATTTTCTGCGTATACGTCAGACGTTATGACATGAAACATGAACATCATAAACACATTAGTTCGCAAAATTTAAAGACGACAATTGGGCTTTACATATATAGAGATGTATCAATCAATCTAGCTGGTTAGACTAATATTTTGAGGACACATGGCTATCATATCTCTATGAAGATAGATGTTTTAAAGAAATGTCCAGGTGCTCCTCTGTTCATAGCGCTATCTATTGGTGAAATATTCTCAGTTTAAAGGAAATGTTGCTATGCAGGTATATCAGCTACATGTGCCTGACACAGTGCGCGATTTTGAGTGGTTTATTGTATTTTTTGTGTGGAAACTATATTAAATGGAACAGACTCAATTGTGTTATCTCCTATATATTTTGAAGACCTCTGTCTGTCTGTATGTCTGTATGTCTGTATGTCATTTATACAAATCTACGATTCTCGACCGATCGGGACGAAACTTGGTACGTGTGTGTAGTTTGACCAGGCGGTCGTCGTTGTCGTATTGGCGAGCCCGTGCGGCGCCCGCTTCACACATGCGCAGACCAGATCTCGGAAACGGGTGGAGCTATCGACTTGAAATTTGCTATGTGAATGTATCTTGCCCCGGATACGAATTTTATCGGGTCGCTGAGCCCGTGCGACGCCAGCTTCGCGCATGCGCAGACGAGATCTCGGAAACGGGTGGAGCTATCGACTTGAAATTTGCTATGTGAATGTATCTTGCTCCGGATACGAATTTTATCGGGTCGCCGAGCCCGTGCGACGCCAGCTTCGCGCATGCGCAGACCAGATCTCGGAAACGGGTGACCTATCGACTTGAAATTTGGTTTTTGAATAGCCCGGATGAATAGCCCGGACAACGTCGGGCTCATCGGCTAGTCTATTATATATTTGAGGAAAGTCTGTCTGTCTGTGTGAGCGCGATGGACTCGAAAACGGCTCTACCGATTTCGACGAAACTTGGTACGGGCACGTAATTCGACGCGAGGACAAACATAGGCCCATCCATTTGTCCGTGTGGCGTGACATTGACCTTCAAACCGGTGACCTTCAACCTGTATCTCGGCTCCTGCTGGGCCGATTTGGACCAAATTTGGTATGTAGGGGCAGTGTGAGGCGCCGAGCCATTTCGTCACGCCCGAATGCCCGTGCGGCGTGACCTTGACCTTTCAAATTACCTTGAACCCGTATCTCGGGATCCGCTGGGCCGATTTCCCCCATTTTTTGGGGTGTTGGTGTATGTTGACAGCAGGAGTAACACGGGCATGTCCGTCTGTCCGTGCGGCGTGACCTTGACCTTCGAGTGACCTTGAACTCATATCTCGGGATCCGCTGAGCCGATTTCCACCGAATTTGGTGGAACGGGTAGTATGAGGCGCTGAGCAATTTCGTCACACCCGGATGCCCGTGCGGCGTGACCTTGACCTTCGAGTGACCTTGACTCTCTATCGCAGGATCCGATGGGACGATCGGGATGAAATTTCGTAGGTAGGGATGGTTCGGGTAGCCAAACATGTTCAACGGGTAGCGGCGTGACCTTGACCTTTCAAATGACCTTGAACCTGTATCTCGGTATCCGCTGGGCCGATTTTTAACATTTTTGGGGTGTTGGTGTAGATGGGTATCAAATGACCTTGAACCTGTATCTCGGTATCCGCTGGGCCGATTTCCACCATTTTTGGGGTGTTGGTGTAAAGAAACAACACAACGACTCTCCCCGCCAGGACGGGTACCCATCTAGTAATATATACATGATCCATTCTAATATGCAATACTGTGTCGGTATGAGGTCTCTGTTTGCAAGATTTTTATTGTGTAAATGACCCATCATAGACTTTGTTTGGCACCAAACGACCTAGGAACGCGAATGTCGACAACGTGCACATTGTATCAATCAAAATCTGTACCTTAATGGGTTCGCCAAATTACAATGAGAATTTACTATCGAAAACATTGGTCGATAGTTGGCCACATAACACAAACAAAATTGTAATTTAACACAATCGGTGTCAATTGGAAGTTATCGTTGCCATGGCAACATGAATTTTGTTTTACCGATGATGGCCCTCCACGGTACCGGACATGGAGTTTCAAAGCTGTTCATGGGTAGGGCCTATACCAGCAATCCCTGCTGTCAATTCGATTCTTTCTAATTTGAATAATCAATCTAAATATAGTGTTAGTGAAAATAGTGTTTTTTCCCCCAAGGAGAGCTGGTTTACAGTTCGTCGTTCCCACCAGGAGACATGGTACTGAATGAGTTAAAGTCGAGAAACTAACGTGGATAAATATTTATTAGTTATTATCTGTTCCTAAATAAAGTACTTCACTGTAGGTGAAGGTCCCAACCCGAAATTGTATGCTTTACTATTAGCCCAGTGGCTTAGGGTCATAACTTAGCAAAATCGTGGACATACCGGATTAAAGCGTGAAACTTTTCCGATATGTAAGATGGGATATGGAAAACAATTTTGGAGGGGTGCGCGGGCTGCGGGTCATGGTTCAGGATAATTTCTGGTTTCGATGGTAATGGCATAAAACATTATAGGTCGATTAATACGTGCCTATTTCACATTATAAGTCGATTATGTGCATATTTCACAGTATAGGTCGATAATGTGAGTATTTATCTTTAAGTAGATTATGTGCGTATTTTATATTTTAGGTCGATTATGTGCGTAATTTACATTATAGGTCGATTATGTGTGTATTTTGAATATAGTTCGATTATGTGCGTATTTTATATTATAGGTCGATTATGTGCGTATTTCACATATCGGTCGATTGTGTGCGTATTTCCCATTATAGGTCGATTATGTGCGTAATTATATTATGGGTCGATTATGTGCGTATTTAAGGTATACGTCGATTATGTGTGTATTTCCCATTATATGTCGTTATATGTGTGTATTATAAATTATATGTCGATTATGTGCGTATTTCACATTAGAGGTCGATTATGTGCGTATTTTTAAAGAAGATATGTTGAATCCACTTCATTGTCTTTATTCTCACTGTTTTATGGACCTAGTCCTTGTTTAGGTCTTGAACACGGCACGAAATGAAGGAATATTCTCTCATTATCATCCGATTGTCTGGAAAAATAGCTATCCTATCGGTAGATCATGCCATGAATCTCAAATCTGGCTAACGCCCGTAGATATCATATTCTATCAGTATAAAGCCTTGGAACTTTTTGAAGTTTTGACAGGGAACCATTTAACTCATTCAGTGTGCATCATGATATAGCTGAGCATGTCGCCGTTAAAATGACGTATCAGGCAGCTCCGCGTGTCGAGGCGTTTAGGAGATACAGCCGTCTGAATATAAGTGGTAAAAAATGATGTGCTCTGTGAGCGTGACTAAGTCTTGCAGAGTTCAAACTCTCTGAGAGGTCAACGTATACAGGGTACATCAGTATCAGTATCAGTATCATTTATTTCGAAACAAGTCATCCGACTTTTTGTTCCGATTTGAAACATGGATATAAATTATAACATAATCATAAAAACAATATGTTAAAATCACTCATCGTACTCATATTTCTGGCTATAGAAATATGAGTCAAACAGTTCTTTGAACTGCGTCAGGTTGACGGATGAAACAATCATCTCTGGTAAATTGTTCCATGGTATAACAACTCTCTGGGTGAAATAATATTTGCCTATGTCTTTAGTTTTACGAGGCAATTGTAATTTCAGCGAGTGACCCCTTGTGGTTGTAGATAATGATCTTTGAAAATACAAGTCCGGATTTACGTTGTAAGACTGTTTTAAAATTTTGAAGGTCTCTATCATATCTCCACGGAATCTGCGAAACTTCACTGACATCAAATTGAGACGTATTAATCTTTGTTTATAATCCAGTTCTTTAAGTTGTGGGACCATTTTTGTAGCACGACGTTGTACACACTCTAGTGACACACACTGGTATTTATGGTGTGGGTGCCAAACAGTGTTACAGTACTCCAATACAAACTGACGAATGTTCTTTTTATTATGCCGAGGATTCGGTATGCCTTACTACATACAGCGTTAATGTGGATGTCAAATTTCAATTTTTCATCAATTGTTACTCCTAAGTCTTTTTCCGATGGGCTGACTAATATTGGTGGATTTTCTGGAACATCAGACATCACATATATATTGCGAGGATTGTTGTGGCCCATGTGTATAACATGCGTCTTCTTAGAATTGAATTGTAATTGCCAATCCATGGACCACTTACACATAGCATCAACATCTAGTTGTATATTGTCCTGAAGTGGATTTCCAATGATCTTAGTATCATCAGCGAAAATTTTGCATGTGGTAGTAACACATTCAGGTAAATCGTTAATGTACATTGTAAAAAGAATAGGTCCAAGAACATCACCCTGAGGTACACCGCTGATCACCGATGTCCAGCCTGAGAATGAAGAACTCACTCGAACTCTTTGTTGTCGACAAAACAGAAACTCCTTTATCCACGAGAAAATGTTGTCACGAATTCCGTATGAATATATTTTGCTGAGTAGCCTATTGTGCGGAACAGTATCAAAGGCTTTTTTGAAATCGAAATATATAACATCAACTGGTTCGCTGTTATCAAGAGACGATGTGACATGTGATAGATATTCGAGTAGTTGAGTTTTACATGAGCGGTCAGATCTAAATCCGTGTTGACATGTAGTGAAAAGGTTATTTTCTTCCATGTGAGTCTTAACAGCATCAGCAACGAAAGACTCCAATAATTTGCAGAGAATACAGGTTAGACTCACAGGACGATAGTTTCCAGGATCAGATTTGGTTCCTTTTTTGAAAAGGCATGACACGTTCGCTTGTTTCCACAGCTGAGGTATTTTCCCCTCAGGCAGAGATCTGTTTAACAGGATGGATAATGGTATACTGAGCTCCGATGCCGATTCTTTTAGTAGTTTTGGGTGGATATTATCAGGCCCACATGCTTTGTTTGGATTTAGGTTGCGTAGTTTTCTCTCAATTGCATGGGGCGTGACTTGAATACTTGCTAGGAATGTTCCATTGCAACGCTCGTCGATTACTGGTATATCTGTTTGATTCTCCTTTGTGAAAACCCCAGCAAAGAAATCGTTCAGCACTTTCGCTTTATCTTTGTCCTCTCGGGCAACAGTTTTGCCACCATTTGTCTTCAGGTCTCCGATCCCTTGCTGCGATGCTGTTTTGCTGCGCACATAATTCCAAAAAGCTTTTGGGTTTTTGTGAGATTCTACTGAGATTTTCCTTTCAAATACCCTTTTCGTCGTCTTTATCAATATATTTGTATCACTTCGAAGCTTCTTATAAATTTTATAGTCTGCGTCTGAACGAGATCTCCTGTACTTTTTATAAGCCCTACGCTTCTCTCTGACTTTCGATATCGTATCCTTGTTAGCCCATGTATTTCGATTTTTTCCCCTGTTAAAACATTTCTTAGGTATGTGCGCATCAGCTAGTTCCATGACGGATTTGTTGAACATATTCCAGGCTTGTTGTAGTTCTATTTCATGTAATCCAGACCAATCTTTCTCTCCCAGTTGTTGTCGTATCATATCGTAATTACCTTTGTGCCATAGAAAGCTGGGCTCCTTTGAATAATGATGGGCAGTTAATAGAGATGGTTCTATTTCAAATATAATAACGTCGTGGTCGCTTTTACCTAGTGCTGCTTCGTGATCAATATTACTAATAACATCCGGATTGTTTGTTATCAGAAGATCTAGGATGTTAGCTTTTTGATTTTCTCGGTGTCTTGTTGGCGTATCTATAAGCTGCTGGAAGAAGTTTCTTGAAAGTGCATCAGCGAATGCCTTCGCTTCCTCGTCATGCGAGATGCCAGTGTCCCACGATATTTCTGGATGGTTAAAATCTCCGACGATAAACACATTCTTACGAGAAAAGGTACCCAAGGTGTCTATCATTTTTACAAGAAACTCGTTGTTGATTTTATCGGATTCAGGACTACGGTATACACACCCAAATAGGATGGAATCATGACCTGTTTTCCATTCACACCACACTGATTCTGTGTAGCTACCACTCTCCAATTCCATGTATTTCTGTGCTGCCAGTGAGCGATGTGTATAGATAACAGTTCCTCTTTTAGTATTGTTTCCGAAGAATGCGTCATAGTAATCTATTTGGAATTCACTATCTGAAACATCTGTTTTCGTGCGTTTAGGAAGAGTTCCGTTATGCAAATTATAGCAGGCCTTTGTTCTTTTATGCGTAAATGAAGTTCGTCACGTTTATTGATCAGGCTATCGGCATTTGTATACATACATATGGGATTAAAGTCATTTGAGGTTGAAGTCGGCCGGATGACTTGTTGCATATCAGGCAGTCCTCTGCATCAACCCCAATCCACTCCGTTTCACGATCTTGTCATCTCGAATGAAGAATTGTTCTTTGGGAAATTTCTTTCTTATTTCATGGCATTCCTCTCTGAGCTCTTTCTGTCGTTTACTCTATGCAACTGTATAATCACGATTGAAATAAATTTTGTCCCGGTTTGAAGTATCCTTCACATTTTTGTTATATGATACTGCTTGTTGTAACAACTCGTTTCTAGTTTCTTCTATTGTCAAAATCAGTTTCATTGGACGAACTTTACCCTGCGATTTAGTCCCAAGTCTATGGAATGCCTTCACTTCTTTGACGTCTATGTTCGTCATTCTCTCTATGGTCTCTTCAATTAATTTTTTATCTTCAATTCGAGAAAGTTTTGGGTCGGTTTCTTCGCTCTCCTTTATGTTTGCTACAATTATATTCTTCTTTCGTTTTTGTTTCTGTTCGTACTCTTTAAAGCGTTCTTCTATTCGTGTGTCAAGGGATTCTTTGATTTGTTCCATTTCTACTTCAGACTGCTTTTTCTGGTCATGAAGGAGCTTCACTAATGAGTCCAAAGTTGCTCTCATTGCCTTCATTTCCTCATGGATGTTTTTATCAGAACTTTCTGTTTCTGCTGCGCAATTCTTACATAACCATTTAACACTTATTGACTTTTTCGTCAATAATTTGTGGTCAGCGGCTGTCAAGTCTTGGCATTTTAGATGATATCTTCCATTATTATTATTATTATTATATCTTTATTTTCCTCCATTTACTGAAGAGTCATAAATAATGATACAAACAATAGTACATGTAATATGAACATACAATGATCCAAGGTAAACTAGAAAATAATATAGTAAACAGATTTATACAATACGTGAGTATGATGTAGACGAGTGCTCGCACTCGAATGATTATATACATATGACATTGTAGTGAGATTATGATAATAGTGATGATTAGTGATAATGCTAGTGGCAATGTTGGTGGTGATAATGGTAAGGAAGATGACTATGGCGTTTAACAATGGTGATGATTATTATGCCGACGACGACGACGACGATGATGATGATGATCATGCTGATGGTGATGGTGGTCGTGATGATGATGATCACATCGAAGACGATGATGATGATGGATGACGATGACAATGGTTATGATGATTATGATGTCGACGACGGCGATAATGATTAAGATGATGATGCAGATGGTGATGATGATAACATCGAAGACGATGACGAGGATGATGGTGATGATGACGACGGCGATGATGATGAAGATGGTAATGCTGTTGGATGTGATGATAATGATGACAATGGGGATGAAGACTTACGGTTAAGTATAGTATAGCTGTCGATGCTAGCTTCAGCCCACTTCATATAATATAGTCAAGATGTATATAATTGTAAACCGACACACCGTGTTACTCATAGTTAATCATAGTAATGTCTGACTGATTTGGATTGTTCAATTGACTAGGGTGTATTTCTCTGCAGGAATGCGCTGTACCACAGCCATAATTTTGCAGTAATTGTTACCATAAAGTTGAGAAAGGCGTCAATATCATCAAGTGTTGTATATATATCGCTAGTACCATGAGCCAAATGAAGCAAGATCATTTCGTCCATTGAAAGACCGTCAATAATAACATAGCAGTCTACGCCATAACGATCAATGATATCAAAACACATATTATTTCGTATTGTTGTCAGGGAACTGCATTCAATGAGAACGTGCTGTACTTTATCAAGATATGTTTTAAGACAGTTAGGGCACTGGATTGGTGACTCGTTTAAGTACGTGGTTGCGTCGATCACAAGAGCTGTTGTTAGATAAGAATGTTTATTGTATGAAAATTTTCTACAGAGTCGCCAAAGATCAGACATGCTTAGGTTTGCATGTACATTCCGAAACCGATTGAATGATGTGTCCATGTCTGTTCTAATTTTCCAATCTGACTCGGTTACATTTCGAATATTGTTTCTCGTTAGCGCCTTCCATGACTCTTTCGATGGGAATAATCCAGACCTGATGTACTCAGATACTGCATTCATCAGGTTGTATTTCTCGAGTAATGAGAACACTTCACTGATAAAAGTGGTTGTCGGGTTCAATGAGTGAATGTAATCAAAGAGCCTAGTCTCAAAGATTGTTTTACATGCTTTTCCAGGCTTTAGTCGACAAAGGGATCCAAAGAGTGAAATCTTTCTGGCATCAATACTAACTTGAAGTGGGTATATTCCTAGCAGGCCAGTAACGACATCGGTCCTGCATCGGACAGGTAGGCCTTGAATACGCTTCAAGCAAAATCTGTGAACTCTTTCAAGCTTGATTAAGTTTGAATTTGATAAGCCACAGAGAAATTCTGAACCGTACAGTCCACGAGAAAGTACCACTGATTTATATATCACCGTTGAACTCTGAGGTGTTATGCCTCCTGCGTACAAACCAGCAGTGCTTAACATAAGATATGTTGACCGAAGTTTTGAGCTAACACTTTCTGTAAGAGTATTTGGAAAGTCACTTTTATGCAATGGTATGCCCAGGTGCGTTATTGAATCAGTTTTGTTAACTGCTATGCCATTTAGCATCCATGAGCGATTGATGGAGGCATGTTTAGATTTCTCATTGAATACAATTACCTGACATTTCTGCTGGTTATACAAATATCGCCATTGCTTACTGTAATGACCACAAATATCACATAATTTGTGTATACCATATGATGAAAGGGAGAGGAGGGTCATGTCGTCTGCCTGAGTTGGAGACGAGCAGTTGATACCTCGCAGCCTGAAACCAAAGTTCGATTGTTCGAGCTCACTGAGCAAACTGTCTATGTAGACGGCGTAGAAAATCGGAGCGAGGGTACTTCCCTGTCTTGTTCCTTGATTGATAGGTATTATACGGGATGTAAGATTTTCGTGGCGTACAGTACAGTTCACACCAGTTAAGAATTCGTTGAATAAACGTAGAACACCACAATTTGCTCCGCGTTGAAAAAGCTTGTAGAGAAGGCCATTGATCCAGACCGTATCAAATGCTTTACGTACATCAAGAAAACATGCGAAGAGACGTGAATCATTTTCC
Source organism: Siphonodentalium dalli (assembly GCA_032622095.1). Lineage (NCBI taxonomy): Eukaryota > Metazoa > Mollusca > Scaphopoda > Gadilida > Siphonodentaliidae > Siphonodentalium > Siphonodentalium dalli. Next base: position 87,793,698 of record CP136066.1, on the reverse strand, counting down.
TCTACATACGAAATGCTTTCCTGAATTATGTATGATGACATAAGACAGCTTACGTTTTTTTGGAAACCGTGTTGTAGAGGGTGCGTTTTTATCAGGTTAGGGGCGTTTCTCTCCATGCGGTTCAGAATGATTCTTTCGAGTATTTTGTATATGACTGGAAGTAGGGTGATGGCTCGGTAGCTGTCGAACTTTGATTTCGATTTGCCCCCTCCCTTGTACAATGACACAATAACACCAAGTTTAGCTTGTTTGGGAATATATGAAAAACGAAGCATATATGAGAACAGCTTTGCTAAGTGCATCTTTAAACGATGTCCACCATATATGATGTGTTCATAACATAGTAAATCAGTGCCTGCAGCTTTGCCTGTTTTCAATGTTTTTATGACTGTTGTCAGTTCTTCTATGGACACAGAGTATGTTATTATGTCATCATATGACCCACGTTCGGGATCATTTAAGAGATTAGACACGATTTCGTTAATATCGTTAAAGAAAGAATTGTCGAATTCGTCGGACTCAAGTGGGGAGTATAAAGTTTCATAATAATTTGCCCATGCATCAGTTATTTCACTGCGAGTTCTTATCGTGATGCCATCAATCTCAAAAATGCTGCTATTTGTTTCTTTTCGCTTAGATTTAACCGTGTTGAATTTTCTAAAAAATAGTCCCTGATCAATTTCGGCAGCTTGGTCTAATTCATTATTCTGGTCAGCCATGAATTTCGAATTGCATTTGCGTAATTCTTTTCGAAATAATCGCTTTGTTTCTTTATACCGCGAGTAACTTTGGTGTGAGTGCCCTCTAGGCCTTCCCTCTAATAACCATGTACCACGACAAGAGCGCATTTCTCTGTGCAGTTGCTTTAGTGTACTATTCCAGTATGGTTTCAGAAAAGGCTTGAATGATTTTTTTGGGATTGCAAGCTCAGCTGCATTTTGAATTGCTACCACGGTTTTATCGTAAACAATGTCAAGCATTTCAATATCAGACACATTGCAAACAGGTAAAGCTGCTTCTATTTTAGATTGGTAGCACAACAACATGTTATTATTAGCCCGAACGGTTCGCCAGTCCCATGCCGGGCACCGCGTTTCAATGTTTGTATTTAGTCGATCACAGGCAATCTCCATAAGGATTGGCCTATGGTTAGAAGTGTTTTCCTCGTTGTCATCAAGCACCACTACTCGACGGACCCTATGAAATTCATCATTATGTATCAATATATGATCGATGATAGTCCCACATGATCCGTCCGCGGGGACGAACGTTGTGAGACGATCTTCACACAGAATTGAATTATTGGCGGACATATATCTACGAGCATTCAGCATATCCCGAAACCACCTGTTACGCGAGTCTGTTTTTTCAAGATTTCCGTTGAAGTCTCCAATAAAAATTACTTTACCTAGTGATGAATAGGCTATTATTAGATCAGATACTTTCTCAAGATATTCTTTATAAAACTCGACAGAATAGTTTGTCGATGGAAGATAGACTTGGAAGATATAAAGATAGTTGTATTCTGATAGGTGGATTTGAATTCCAATAATTCGATCGTCATAGCACTCTATGGCAGATATCACGCTGTCTAATCGTTTGTGCCAGAAGATAGAAACACCACCTTTGTATCTGCCGCGTTGTAAAGGTAGTCTATGCGAGGAATCGCAAACAGCTAAGTACGAATAGTGTTTGCTAATAGCCTCAAGAAACGAAACATTGTGTTCCGGCAGCCAGTGTTCACTAATTCCGAAGATGTCTATAGTCTCGTCGGATAATAACCGACTGAGGTAGCTACTGCTACCCATTATGCCTGTGGCATTCCAAGTGCCTAATTTTAAAGAACATGTTGTAGAAGACATTATTAACAGTTGTTGTTTATAATGACAGTGAGTTATATATATATAATATAGCTCTCAATAAAGTAATATATCTTATCTGTACTGATTCTATGTGCTAAAATGAAAGTATATTAATACACTAGAGTTATTCTTCTTGTTCGGCTAATCACCGCCGCTCATATTGATACTATTTACACCAAGACTGTTTGTGTGGTGGTATGTAGATCGCCTGGGATCGTCATACGAATGTCCATGCGAGTATGATCTTCTGTAGGAGTCATTATTCTCGAAATTTGGTTTTGACATCCAATAACGACAGAATGCATTACCATGCCAGAAGTAGTTGTCAAAGACCATATAAACATGTTTTCCATTCACACCACACTGATTCTGTGTAGCTACCACTCTCCAATTCCATGTATTTCTGTGCTGCCAGTGAGCGATGTGTATAGATAACAGTTCCTCTTTTAGTATTGTTTCCGAAGAATGCGTCATAGTAATCTATTTGGAATTCACTATCTGAAACATCTGTTTTCGTGCGTTTAGGAAGAGTTCCGTTATGCAAATTATAGCAGGCCTTTGTTCTTTTATGCGTAAATGAAGTTCGTCACGTTTATTGATCAGGCTATCGGCATTTGTATACATACATATGGGATTAAAGTCATTTGAGGTTGAAGTCGGCCGGATGACTTGTTGCATATCAGGCAGTCCTCTGCATCAACCCCAATCCACTCCGTTTCACGATCTTGTCATCTCGAATGAAGAATTGTTCTTTGGGAAATTTCTTTCTTATTTCATGGCATTCCTCTCTGAGCTCTTTCTGTCGTTTACTCTATGCAACTGTATAATCACGATTGAAATAAATTTTGTCCCGGTTTGAAGTATCCTTCACATTTTTGTTATATGATACTGCTTGTTGTAACAACTCGTTTCTAGTTTCTTCTATTGTCAAAATCAGTTTCATTGGACGAACTTTACCCTGCGATTTAGTCCCAAGTCTATGGAATGCCTTCACTTCTTTGACGTCTATGTTCGTCATTCTCTCTATGGTCTCTTCAATTAATTTTTTATCTTCAATTCGAGAAAGTTTTGGGTCGGTTTCTTCGCTCTCCTTTATGTTTGCTACAATTATATTCTTCTTTCGTTTTTGTTTCTGTTCGTACTCTTTAAAGCGTTCTTCTATTCGTGTGTCAAGGGATTCTTTGATTTGTTCCATTTCTACTTCAGACTGCTTTTTCTGGTCATGAAGGAGCTTCACTAATGAGTCCAAAGTTGCTCTCATTGCCTTCATTTCCTCATGGATGTTTTTATCAGAACTTTCTGTTTCTGCTGCGCAATTCTTACATAACCATTTAACACTTATTGACTTTTTCGTCAATAATTTGTGGTCAGCGGCTGTCAAGTCTTGGCATTTTAGATGATATCTTCCATTGCAAGCTTCACATATTATACCAGTTGTATCCGTTTTTATATCTTCGTCACACAATCTACATGCTCGATCCTCTTTCTCATTGTTTGATGTAGTGGAAACCTTTCTCTTGGATGTTTTAGACATTTTTAAGGTTTGTATTTCTTGATATCTTTGTCGTTGCTAAGGACTTGTATTGTCTCCTAACGAAAATAGGCAATGTCTTTAAGAAACTGTCCAGAAAATACATACGTATTGTCCTTTGTTGATACAGATCCAGTTTATCCTTTGTAATCCATGTAATCCATTGATTATTGCGTTTCCGTAGCTTTGTTCCGTCATATTTGTTCGTATTTCTTGATAACTTACGCTAAATATGCTAGAGCTTTTATTTTTCCGTCTTCTCCATTATATATGTTAATTGGAAACCGATTTTTATTGTGTAAAGGTCGATTCCTACCAAGACGGGCATGCACTGATCCATCATAGACTTTGTAAGACGAAAGTAACATTCTCGAGTTTGGCTCCCTGACTATTGTTTGGCGCCAAACGACCTAGGAACGCTAATGTCGACAACGTGCACATTATGTCAATCAAACTCTGTACCTCAAGGGGTTCGCCAAATTACAATGAGAATTTACTATCGAAAAAATTGGTCGATAGACTGCTCTAACGGTGTTAGCGATATCGAACTGAAATTTGGTACTGTGGTATTTCTCGATGCGCTGAATCAGACAGAATTGTCACCGGGTTAATTGAATGGTGTGCCAAAGGATTCAGTGGTGAAAGGATTAAATTCCAAGATGGCTGCCGGTGGCCAGGTTTTTCATCGAAAATCGGAAAAATGGTAAACTTTCATCTAGAGGTCACCCGATGAACCATATGAGTGGCGATCGGGTGATGGGTGTGGTCTGTAGGTTGTGCTTATGGATTCAAAACTGAAATCCCAGCTGGCCGTTATAAGGAAAGGAAGTTCGGAAAAAAAAACGAAGTTCGAAAAAAGCGAAAAAATGAATTTCGGAAAAAATGGTAAGCTCCCATCTTGAGGTCACCCCGATGACCCATATGAAGTTTGGTGACGATGGGGTGAGAGGTTTGCCTGTTGGATGTGCAAAACATGTGCTACGGACAGCTCAAACTGGATTTAGTTAAGTTGAGCTAAAACGTTGAGTTGAAAGACCGGTCGATTGCTTAAATGAAAACGACACCTTGTATGAACATCAGTATGGTTTGAACAAGACAGTCAGTGACAGTGGAGACGCCCACCAGACTGTAAAGACTTAGAAGACTGGGACTGGGAAGACCATAAGAGTTAGTACTTGTGAAATTCACTTAATAACAAGTAGTCCTAAAGAGGGACGTAGCCTAGAGGGTCTACGTTGAGCAGTGGGTGTCCACCTTGAAATATGGTCCAGATCCCCCACCCCATAGTCCATAGTCTGCTCCCTCCCAACTGAAGCAAACACACCTCCAAAGT